>BLFK01000361.1:183146-185646 GCA_014634185.1 Astreopora myriophthalma | reverse complement strand
TACATTCGGAAGTGCAAGAAACAATTCATGTGATACTCTATTGTGTTGTTCTTTCGCAACGTAACCCACTAGTTAAATATGTTTTCTTACAGTTTTCTTTTAGTAGAGGAGTAGAGATATGTGTTTTATTTATTTTGGAACGAACCAACAAACTCAACTCACAAAGTAGACATTTCTCCAAAATGGCGCCGGGCCGCAAGTTGAAATAAATTAAAATTAAAAACGTTTAACAGCATACAGAAAAAGCACCTTTAGGTTGAATCTTTGTAGGATTACTAAACTAAAGGTGATCTTTCTAATACCGGTGGACGTTTTTCATTTTGACGTCTTTTAATTTGCGGCCGCCATTTTGGAGACGTCGAGTCCGGAAAAGGACACAATGGTGAAAGGCGAGTGCTCTAACCACTCCGGCGACCCTGCTCCCCCGAAGTGCATCGTAGTGCAATGCGGTGCAATCCAGTGCAGTAAATTTTGATTTAACTCAAGCAATATGTTCTACTCATCAACAACGTCTTAATTCAGGGAATTAAGTCGTTTAATGTTATTTGTAAAGCAATTATTTTTCCTTTTTTTTCTCGCAGCCGATTGCACTTTTTCCCGGCCCTGCTGATCCCAATGCCATCGTGCGCCCGAATTCCATGTGGACAGCCGGTTGCTGCGTGCGCCTCGCGAACCGAGCAGTTATCGGGTCTATCGCAGTCATGGGAAACAACAATTACAACAGAGCCCAAACGGGCACGACATCCATGTACTTGGACGAACTGGAGGGTCTGCTGGTCGGAAGTGGAAAAAAACCTCCAAATCTATTTCCCGCCTTTCCAAACTGCAGAGCTAGAAACAACGGCGTTTTGATTTGAATGCCATAATATTTGAAAAAATATATGAGATCAGTCAGTAACTGACGTTAAAGTTCCTAGGTACTGGTTGCCTAATTTTGAAAATGTGGCATAATTGGTTTGCAATGCAAGATTTAAATAAAGTCAACGTGAGTTAATTCGTGTTGTAGTTTCCGCTGATCTATTTTCTTTTACGTGGATCACCTTATACCACATTTTATATCGTATCAAGTAGGAGGGTCCATATGTTTTAGTCCGGGGCCCGGTTGTTCGAAGCAGGGTTAGTGCTAACCCGGTATAATTACCATGACAACCTATAGGTTTTACTAGGACTTAACCTAGGGTTACCGCTGACCCTGCTTCGAACAACTCGGCCCGGGCCACCAGCACAGGAGTCTATCAGGTTATTTTTAGTTTTTGAAATTCCCGTGAAAAGTGTTTGTCACGGTTGCGAGCGCTCTCCACTGTTCAAAAAATATGTGGCATAAAAATTGAGCTGTCAATCGCTGTCCTGCTAAGCCATTTGATTGGATGAATTGTCACTTAGCTTCTGCAGGTCTACCACGAAGCGATTGAAGCCCTAGCCAAAAACAAGGAGATTGACATAGCTTATCTGGACTTCGCTAAAGCATTCGACAAAGTCCCTCACTGTGCCTTACTGAATAAGCTATCTCGATTTGGAATATCTGGACAGCTAATAAACTGGTTTCAGAGCTATCTTTCTGATAGATATCAACGAGTAGCACTACAAGGTACCTATTCTGACTGGTTACAAGTCTTGCCCGGTGTTCCGCAAGGCTCTAAACTGGGCCCTCTGCTCTTCCTTGTCAGGTTGCGATATTTGAACGATAGTCATAAAAACTCACGGAAGTCGGATCAGATGACAAGAATTGAGTCACGAAATGCCATGGGGACCAAAATTTTACGTTGAAGGGAGGACTCGAGTTTTTATGTTTATGAAGGAACACATATTGAACAGAACTCTTCGGTGCTTAAAATTGGTAAAATAAGTGCAGTTGTCTTGTCAATAAGATGTTATTTATAAAATGTAATCACTGCCCGGATTGGATGCTCAGTTAGATTCAATTTTCGAATTAGATTAAATTTAGATAAGTATTAACGATAAAAATTAGTGAAAGAAGTTTCAACACAACGTTTTCATGTCGCTACGACATCGTTTCTCATCCCCTCTTTGCTTTCTCTCACTCTCCTCTGTATCCCTCAATTGCCTTGTCCACGAGATGTTCTGGCGTTCGAGCGAAGCGAGACGCTTGCTAACCGTGTGTGGCCGACTACTCGCCTCGATTTTATGCGGGGGCCTCGAGCCTATGCGTTGTGATGTAATGGAGGAACAAAGTATTGCAGGCTCAGAACATGTGCTCGATTTGCTCACGTTGACCTGCGACCCAGCTTTGGAGCGTTTCTTTTGAGTTTTTTTCCCCCGAGGTAAGTGAAATTGTGTTTATTTATTCGATATTTAGCTTACAAATATGATTGATGCTATTTATCAAAGCACCGGAAGGCTGTGTAGTGCTGTTTTTTCTAGGAAACAGACGTTAAAATTAGACCCTGGATGGTCAGTAGTATCAAAGTTTGATTTGTCCACGTTGCTACTTTTCAGTTCATTTTGGTGTGATTTGCCCTCGTGGTATCCGGACAATTCA
>BLFK01000361.1:173108-183136 GCA_014634185.1 Astreopora myriophthalma | reverse complement strand
ACTGGACCAAATGTATGTTCATTGTTGGGGAAGGCCGATTAATTAAGCTGACTGATTATTTAAACATAGTTTGTCGGAGCGTTGCGTGAAATCCAAATTAAACCATCCCTAAACTGAACCGAGCAGTCCTGTTGACGTTGTTACCTGTAAGTGTCGTTAAGTGAATTAGCGTGGTCGGCATACATTCGGAAGTGCAAGAAACAATTCATGTGATACTCTATTGTGTTGTTCTTTCGCAACGTAACCCACTAGTTAAATATGTTTTCTTACAGTTTTCTTTTAGTAGAGGAGTAGAGATATGTGTTTTATTTATTTTGGAACGAACCAACAAACTCAACTCACAAAGTAGACATTTCTCCAAAATGGCGCCGGGCCGCAAGTTGAAATAAATTAAAATTAAAAACGTTTAACAGCATACAGAAAAAGCACCTTTAGGTTGAATCTTTGTAGGATTACTAAACTAAAGGTGATCTTTCTAATACCGGTGGACGTTTTTCATTTTGACGTCTTTTAATTTGCGGCCGCCATTTTGGAGACGTCGAGTCCGGAAAAGGACACAATGGTGAAAGGCGAGTGCTCTAACCACTCCGGCGACCCTGCTCCCCCGAAGTGCATCGTAGTGCAATGCGGTGCAATCCAGTGCAGTAAATTTTGATTTAACTCAAGCAATATGTTCTACTCATCAACAACGTCTTAATTCAGGGAATTAAGTCGTTTAATGTTATTTGTAAAGCAATTATTTTTCCTTTTTTTTCTCGCAGCCGATTGCACTTTTTCCCGGCCCTGCTGATCCCAATGCCATCGTGCGCCCGAATTCCATGTGGACAGCCGGTTGCTGCGTGCGCCTCGCGAACCGAGCAGTTATCGGGTCTATCGCAGTCATGGGAAACAACAATTACAACAGAGCCCAAACTGGCACGACATCCATGTACTTGGACGAACTGGAGGGTCTGCTGGTCGGAAGTGGAAAAAAACCTCCAAATCTATTTCCCGCCTTTCCAAACTGCAGAGCTAGAAACAACGGCGTTTTGATTTGAATGCCATAATATTTGAAAAAATATATGAGATCAGTCAGTAACTGACGTTAAAGTTCCTAGATACTGGTTGCCTAATTTTGAAAATGTGTAATAATTGGTTTGCAATGCAAGATTTAAATAAAGTCAACGTGAGGTAATTCGTGTTGTAGTTTCCGCTGATCTATTTTCTTTTACGTGCATCACCTTATACCACATTTTATATCGTATCAAGTACTAGGAGGGTCCATATGTTTTAGTCCGGGGCCCGGTTGTTCGAAGCAGGGTTAATGCTAACCCGGTATAATTACCATGACAACCTATAGGTTTTACTAGGACTTAACCTAGGGTTACCGCTGACCCTGCTTCGAACAAGTCGGCCCGGGCCACCAGCACAGGAGTAGATCAGGTTATTTTTAGTTTTTGAAATTCCCGTGAAAAGTGGTTGTCACGGTTGCGAGCGCTCTCCACTGTGCAAAAAATATGTGGCATAAAAAATGAGCTGTCAATCGCTGTCCTGCTAAGCCATTTGATTGGATGAATTGTCACTTAGCTTCTGCAGGTCTACCACGAAGCGATTGAAGCCCTAGTCAAAGACAAGGAGATTGACATAGCTTATCTGGACTTCGCTAAAGCATTCGACAAAGTCCCTCACTGTGCCTTACTGAATAAGCTATCTCGATTTGGAATATCTGGGCAGCTAATAAACTGGTTTCAGAGCTATCTTTCTGATAGATATCAACGAGTAGCACTACAAGGTACCTATTCTGACTGGTTACAACTCTTGTCCGGTGTTCCGCAAGGCTCTAAACTGAGCCCTCTGCTCTTCCTTGTCTATGTAGACGAGATTCGTCAATGTATTAAACATGATTCTAAAGTTGCCATATTTGTAGATGATTCTAAGCTGTTTAAGATGATTGAATAGCCTTCGGACAAATTGTTCACCTCAACAAGACCTAACACAGCTCTCAATCTGGAGTGATGCACACCTAAATGCAAGGCCTTGAATATCTCTAGGAAGAAAATTCCCACAAAAAGAGAATACCACCTTAACGGGTCCCCACTGGCAACAGTTAGCGAAATTAAAGATTTAGGGATAACCGTCACCAACGCTCTCCAATGGTCTAAACATATAAAGCTGATCTCCTTCAAAACAACAGTAACAGAACGCTTGGCCTTATTTGTAGGGTCTATAGAGATATTAATGATCCTGACACCAAGAAACTCTTGTACTGCTCAATTGTTTGACCACAACTAGAGTACGCTTGTGAACTATGGTCACTTTGCACGTCAAAGGACAAACTATTGCTGGAAAACGTTCAGCGGAGGGCCACAAAGTTTATCTTGAATTATCCAAGGGATATGTCCTACAGGGATCGGTTGTTTAAACTTTCTCTATTACCACTAGAATATAGAAGGGAAATGAAAGACTTGGCCATTATCTATAATGCTCGAGCAGGCCATATTGATCTGGGTCACGAAGACTTCTGTTAAACTGTAGTTCGGCAGAAAACGCGTAATTCGAGTGAATTAAATTACCCAATACCACGCAAAGCAAAATTACTTAAAACATTCGTTTTATTATAAGTCTATCAATTTTTGGAACAAACTACCAAGGGATATTAAAAGCGTGGACTCATTTCACACTTTTAAAAGGAGGCTTTTAGATTTTTATGATGATAAAATTAAACCCTTTCTTATAATCTTCCAAGTCGTGAGGGTGTAAGTTAATGAAGCTATTTTAGATTAACTTGGTTGTAAATAACATTATATGATAATTATTACTATTTTTATTACTACTTCTACGATTATAATTATTATTACTATTTTGTTAATATTTATTGGGGGTGAATATCAATTGGGACGTTGTCCTGTTCTTCTCCAGTTGCTGATGTTATTTTTAGTAATATTGTACATGCAACAAATTCAATAAAGTAAAGTAAAGTAACGAAACTAGATGAACGTGCCACGAGGCAAAGTGCTCAGTTTAGTTTGACCAAGAACGTTCTTCTTCTTAACCGGAAGTCAGGTTGCGATGTTTGAACGATAGTATTAAAAACTTACGGAAGTCGGATCAGATGACAAGAATTGAGTCAAGAAATGCCATGGGGACCAAAATTTTACGCTGAAGGGAGGACTCGAGTTTTTATGTTTATGAAGGAACACATATTGAACAGAACTTTTCGGTGCTTAAAATTGGGAAAATAAGTGCAGTTGTCTTGTCCACAAGATGTTATTTATAAAATATAATCACTGCCCGGGTTGATTGTTCAGTTAGATTCAATTTTCGAATTAGATTAAATTTAGATAAGTATTAACGATAAAAATTAGTGCAAGAAGTTTCAACACAACGTTTGCATGTCGCTACGGCATCGTTTCTCATCCCCTCTTTGCTTTCTCTCACTGTCCCCTGTATCCCTCAATTGCCTTGCCCACGAGATGTTCTGGCGTTCGAGCGAAGCGAGACGCTTGCTAACCGTGTCGATTTAAGATTTTCTTCGTGTGGCCGACTACTCGCCTCGATTTTATGCGGGGGCCTCGAGCCTATGCGTTGTGATGTAATGGAGGAACAAAGTATTGCAGGCTCAGAACATGTGCTCGATTTGCTCACGTTGACCTGCGACCTAGCTTTGGAGCGTTTCTTTTGAGTTTTTTTCCCCCGAGGTAAGTGAAATTGTGTTTATTTATTCGATATTTAGCTTACAAATATGATTGATGCTATTTATCAAAGCACCGGAAGGCTGTGTAGTGCTGTTTTTTCTAGGAAACAGACGTTAAAATTAGACCCTGGATCGTCAGTAGTATCAAAGTGTGATTTGTCCACGTTGCTACTTTTCACTGAATTCATTTTGGTGTGATTTGCCCTCGTAGTATCCGTACAATTCACCCCTCGGACAATTCGCCCCCAATTTCTGGACAATTCGCCCTCAATGTGTGAAAATACCGAAATTATTGTGATAACATATCTATCGCGTACTAAACAAACCGTAGTCAATTGAAGTCAATCACCAGAACCTAAATCTTATGTGAATCAACTGTGGGGAAAAATCGATCGTATCCATCATGGGTCAAACAAAATTATCTACGGTCGAATTTATCTGTTTAGTGTCTGAACACTTGTATCCATAACAAACGAGCTACTACAGTGAGCTGCAATCCTTAAAACGTTGAAAACTCGTGACAAAGGCTTCGTGTAAGGCCTCTGGGGTGAACTTTCGTGGTTCCACGCATTTGCGCTGAAGGGACGCTCCGAACATTCGCATAAATTAGAGGCCTATTCAACTTCGCATTTAGGTTATAATAAGAAATAAAGAAAACGCTTACCTCTCAGGAAACAGGCACGCATACTATTGTTTATGAGTGAAAAGCAATGAATGAACAGAACAAATCACAGTTAAGGTGGATTTAATGTGATCCAGATGAAATATATGAGTAACTTCCTCTGTTTTCCTCCTAACTTTTAGTAATTCATCCATTCAAAAACTGCACTGAAAGTGTTCGAAACGCTAATAACGTGTAGAAGCCAGTTCCCAGGTAGACTTGGTCTGCGCGACTGCGGTTTTCGTCCGACTTTCACGCTTTCAGTTGTTCACGCGATCAACGACGGCGCAAATCCCAAAAGACTCAACACACACCGGCCCTAACCGTTCACGTTCTCACCAGTAATATAACTGAGGCCAGTCCATGAAAAATAGCGATCGCCACGATAAGGGTCACATTGCTCCCCAGCATCTTAATTTATTCAGCTGCAAAACAATACCCAATTATGAAGTTTTCATTGCTGGACGAAATAACACCAAATTTGCGGGTGATTACTAGGCCTGGCTCAGTAGTGACGACGCCGGGTTTGAATGTGGCTGCCCCAGTATTCGTCCAGTATTTGTACAGTATTTGTATTGGGTAGTGCTTTGTGATGCCTTCGCTTCTTTCCAAATTAAAAGTTTCTATGCGAGATCAAACGACATCAAAAGATCTCTTTCGCGCGTTGAAAATCCGGAGGATAATTTATTTGTTTATTTATTTATTCCTTTATTTAAGGATTTGCCCAATACGTGCAGGTGTAAGAACAAAAAGGACAGGGAGTCCCCTACAAGGTTCACACACTTCACCCAACCCCATAAAATAAGAATCCCTCCCTGGCCATCCCATCCCCAAACTGCACTTACAATTATACTGTATTACGATTACAGTAATTTCTGTTGCAACTAAATTTTAAAGTAACTCTAACAGGGACAACTTGTAAAAATATCCACACGGCGGCGTTTTGGGCAGATAATCTAGCTTATATGAGTGTACGTCGTCACCTTCAAAAACATAACACAATCGCTCGAAAGAGAAAGACTTAAGTTGCCGTTTGAAAGAGCTAAGAAATTCGGCTGCGTTAATCTCCTCTGGAATGCTATTCCATACAATAGTAATTATATTAAAAAAAATAACCAGTTTGGTTGATATCAAGGTGACACTTTAAATTCTCTATGAAGGGAAATTTTCAACGTGTCTATGGAAATGGGGCTGTTAGCAGGATGAGCCAAAATCGAGCAGAACAACGTCATTTTCTTTCATCAGTCTCCGTTACATTTCATAGCAAGCGTGTTTTCCCACTTCAAAGTGCCAGATTTTTGGCAATTTTACAGTACAAAAGTTTCCAAATCATAACCACAAGTTAGCCGTGTTTGTGATCTGTCATCGACTCTGATCATGATCACTTAAGGTGGGAGTACACATGAATTTACATGAAATGTTAAGAGGTTTAGCGAAGGCATAAAAGGAAGAAAATTAGTTTTGAAACACTTGTATCTATGTCCCCTGCTCAAGGGCACCCCAGGTTAGGTAGGGGACTGTTGTTTAAATTTCATATTCTAATTTTTAAACAACATTAAATCTTCACTATTTCTCATTTCTCAAAATTTTACTTCACTTTTTAGAAAAACTACATCCTCCCAAATACGCCCAAAAATCATCCAAAAAAGCTGATGACGCAGTTCGGCAAATGTTGAACGATGTTGCAACAACTTGCGGAACGGAATAGAGCTTGTCTCTATTTTCGTTCAACTGACTTCAACGTTTAACGAGTTGAATGGCCCATTTCAACATTCAACATGGCTCGACATATTTGTTGTGGAAGAGCTGCAACCATTTGTTGATCAACATGCAAATGTTGAACCATGTTTAACCGTTTTAAGTTTCAAGTTTCTTTAATTTCCAGGTAGCAATCGGTATACATAAATAAAACAGGCACTAGGAAATGTGGAGGTTTGTGAACGAAGACCCAGAACGTTAAAATATCTTCACACACCTAATCTAATATTTAATACAAGATTTTGTAAATTAAATGTAATTTTAACTGGCGGAAATTAATTAGGCCCTTCGCGATTATGCTAGCATTTTATTTTTTTTTGCAATTGTTTAGTTACACAAGCATTTTTTTCACACTTTTCCTGTAAAAAGAATTACTAGCATTATTTAGCATTTAGCATAACTTTGATCTAGATTTCAGCACTCAAAAGATTCTAAATGGCATATTTTAGAATTCAAAAGCATTGTGATGATTTGCTTTTGTGTTTGAGAGAAGGATTTCTGTAACTGAGGTATGAACTGAGTGCATCTGAATTGGCTCGAAGAAGTCTGGACCTAGCTGGTCAACAGTTAACTTACAGAGGCCGTTGATCCCTTTTCTGGATCGACTCAATCATCTCATATCCAACAAGCGCGAGTGGAATAATTGTTTTATTAAAAACACCCCCAAGATTAGACAAATCTTCCCGAATTTCAACTTTCAACAACAAATTTCAACAACAAATTCCCGAATTTCAACTTGCATTGTTTTGCTTCGCATTATTAAACTATAAACACAGATGCTTAAATGTTGCTACCTTGAAATATTTTCAAGCTATACTTTGTGGCTCTCTTTGTGCTCCCTGGTGTTGCGTTTTGTAACAGTTCAAGGACTTCTTTTTCATTTAACTCCGGCGCGAAGCGATTTTCGCCGGCTGCCATTGTTTCCTCAGGGAAAAAATTTAAGCTGACGCGTACACTTACCATATTTGGAGGTTATGGTATATTAGCTCATATACCATGATAGCTAAGCCAATGAAAAGTCTTGTATTGCATTATTCAATGATTCAGTTTTTAATAATGTAAAATAGCCCATTTCCGAGTTGACAACTATTTGGGGACTGGTACTGACATTTTGGCATGCAAACGAGGCTAAGTGCGAAGCGGACGCTTCGAGAGAAAACATGATGTCTGGCGAATATTTTAGTCTCAAAATTCAAGATAGACGAGTTAAAGAATTATTTGCGAGAGAGAGATATTCAGTTGAGTGATGTGGCAAAGCGAAAGGCAGAATTGCTTGATTTATGTGAGAAAGCAGCGGGAATGAAGCAGAGAAAACTTGATGATTCCTCTGAAGACAAGAATAATCTGGTTTATTGACTCATATTGCAGTCAGCGGGGGACTGGATGACATGAGCAGTCAGCAGGTACAATAATCATTGGAATTTGTAAGTAACAAAATTGTTCAGGCGAGATGTATTAGCTAAAGCCATGTCATATCTTATCTGTCCTGAACGGAGTGTGTACCCGTGGGAGACTTCTGTTGTAGTTGGTAGTAGATTAGAAAGAAATCCGGGGGTTTTAATGTTCTGAATAAACATCTTACATATGTGGTCCCAGCGTGCAGCAAGGGTTCTAACTCCTGCGCTTCGTAGAGCCTCATCACAGGTTACACCTGGGAAGGTGACTGCTAACGCCCTTTTCTGGATCGACTGTAATGAACGGAACTAAATTAATGATACTTCTTTTGAAAACGCAACTCCTTTAATCGTCGAAACTGTCACTCGCTTTAACAACACTCGAAAAACAAACTCGACACCTATCTCGAAAACCTATCTGCTCGTCTGCTTTGCGCGGTAAAACTAACTCTGAACACGTGACCATTAGTCACGGCTCAATGATTCTCACATCGATTCAATCGCGTCCTCTAGGTATAATGGGATATTTGCCCATGCTGGTACAGTGTATTCAAGGATGCTTCGTATAAGGCTAACATACACTTTAACAATGTCACCCTTGGAAACACAGGCTTTCTTGAGAATGCGGATGGCGTACAACCGTTTGTTGGCCCTTTTAGAAATGTAATTCACATGTGCATTCCATGTCAGGTTGTGAGATAGGATTAAGCCCAGGATCTTGTACGAATGCACTCTCTCGATGTGTGTCCCCATGATGTCAAGGGGTACCGGTGGGAAGGGGGTATACTGTACGGGGTTAATAAGCATTACCTTGCACTTCTTCGGGTTGAGTATCATACCTCTTTGTGCAGCATACCTGCCAATGTTACCAGCTATGATGGGGAGATAGCTGGGGCTCACACGTGGGAGCAACTCCAACACAGACGTGTCATCCACGTATTTAACACGTGTCGGCCATTTGCCAAATTGGCCAAATTGTTGACCAGGATTGCGAAGAGGAGAGGAGCTAGTTTAGTCCCCTGCGGTATACCTCCATGGGGCTTAACACTGGGGGACAGTGTGCCCGCGATCTTTACTTGCTGGGATCTTTTGAGAGAGGAAAGAACCAATCCAGTTGGTAAGTAGCTGGTTAACTCCGAGGGTTTCGAGCTCCCATCAGATATCGTTGTGATCTACTAAATCGAAACCCTTGGAGAAGTCCACAAAGAACACCCTTGCGTACATCTCCTCTCTGTCTAACGCCGAGATGTTATGCAGGAGATACACCAGCGCATGCGTGGTTGATTTGCTTTGGGTGGAGAACTGCTGGATCAATCAAGTGCCCGACCTCTTTCATTAACGAGTCTAACTTAAAACCCCTCCAAGACCTTGGCCAATTGGCGCGTCAGAGCAATCGGGAGCAGGTCCTCCTGGATGGTTTTCGGGGGGGAGACTTTCGGGGTTGGAATAACAATAGATTCCTTTAGGCAAGTGGGGACGAGGCCTTCTGCTAGTGAGGTGTTGTACAGATCACGGATGACCGCAGCGAGTTCAAATGCGAAGGTTTTCCAAATTACATTTGGAACACGATCAGGGTCAGCTGATTTCTTTATGTTGATACCGCTGAGGGCCTTGTATGCCATGTGGTCAGTCACCAACAGATGCTCGGGGACATGGTTGCTGGAGGCGTCTGGAGGGTAAGTACTACCGATCAGAGGTTTGAAATGACTGGTTAAGCTATATAGGAGGTCGTTAAATTTGTGAGCAAGTACCTCGATTGAAGGGATCTCATTGGACAACATGAAGAACAAGATGTTGTAGGAAAAATTACAGACAAGTGAAGGGAAGTTGCCCGACCCGAAAACGTTGAAAGGTTGGACAAACAACTTCTCGAATATTCCAGAGTTTACTTTCTCCATTGGTGTCCACGCATAACTTTGGCTCAGCTGTTATCATATCGTTGTTCAGCCGTCGCTTCTTCCTTATTGATTCGTAGCGAACACTTCTTGGACTTTCTTCCTCGTTTAATTTAAAAATCGTCGGCAGACCTGAGTCTAGAATCTTTCTTCTACCATTTAAAGTTATTTTGTACGATTCAGGAACAAAATGTGCATTACATGTCCTCAGGCTGTTTGGCATTCCACTCTTTGGTTTGCTCGCTTCGACTGAAAACTTCTTGTCCTCTCTACGGCAGAATTTCAACCACTTTTTCAGTGTTTTGTCGCAGGGGAATATAAAGTAAGATTGTTTTTTTCTCTATTATGATTGCCATTTGTGCAGCAAGCGACTGAACAATAAACCATAATGAAAATACAACCTGTGGACATGCGAAGTTTCCCCTGAGAACCGTTGTATTTTCGCACCGTTGAACGTAACTTCGCACTTAGCCTCGATCTCGTGTCTTAATTTCGGCACCAGATCTCTGAAATATATAGAAACTACGACAGGTTATATATCAATTATTCCTTTTCTTAAACAGAATTCCTAAGGGCCTCATTCCTAAATAGATAGAACGACGTCAGAACTTCGATATCCCAAAGACTTTTCTTAGTTCAAGTTAGAT
>BLFK01000361.1:165608-168108 GCA_014634185.1 Astreopora myriophthalma | reverse complement strand
AGTTAATTAGTAGAAAGAAATTATTTCATTTTTTTGCTTACTTTGGTGCTTTCTGCCGATCCAAAATCTGCTAGCTTGGCGTGGAGACGCATATCATCGAGAAGCACGTTGTCCCCTACATAAAAGAGACAAGCATATAATGGGCCATTTCTGAGTTCACGCTGCAACAAGAGTCGTTTTTGTATATGCTCACTAGTTTACGACCTTTTAATGAGGCGTAAACAGATGCCAGGACGCTCCTATTTATGGCCGGGCTCCCATACTTGGTATAAACAGTTCCGTTTGTAATGCGATTGCACAATTCAGTTTAACTGGCCGAGTAACCATGGTATATCGGGCATTATACCATGGTTTAAGCGGAGAAGTTCGCTTGAACCTTGTTTTGAGGCCTTTTCTTTTAATAACAAATTAGCAAGAATTGCAGATATAAATCGAGCTTGGAGTTAATAAACCATTATTCCTGAAAACTCGCGGTGTCGCCGGTAGCCTATTTCATTGGCTATCGTGTGTTATCCAACGCGCGCTTGTGGAATTAGTTTCAAGAAAGGGAAATTACCTTTAATATCTTTGTGCACAATTCCATTGTTGTGTAAGAATTTGAGAGCGTTAAGTACGTCCTTTAAGAAGAAAAAACATGCTTGCTCTTGAATAATTGGCCAAGCCGACGAGTTAGTTTGCGCTTCTCTTTGTTGCTTGATAAGTTCTGTTACTGTTCCGCCTAAGGAAAATAACTGTCTTTAATGCAAATAATTTCATTAAACAGTCAAATAAACCGCAAACTAGCGTCTTTACCACATGGAATGTCGCGCGAGGAGCAAAATGTAATAGGAAAATATTACGGAAACTCGCAACTGTAGGGCGAGTGTAGCAAGGGTGTAAAATGGCCGTATTTGAGGGTTTTCTTCATCTCTAATTTCACGCCGTTCATAGCAATTCCTGTATGGACAGTCGATAAACAATTTACGGGCGGAGCGAGTCAGAATGCTTGCGAAGTGATTTTGTTAAGGCCGTATGGGTTAGAAACTATACTGCTAAGCTATGCTACTAAAGCTATACTGCTGAGCTATACAATTATCAAAAGCGCGCTCTGCCTTATGTTGTCGAGGACTTTATTCACCCGACTCGCACACACCGTGTGTGCGTGTGTGTGTTCTGAATTTACATAAATGTGCTACTACTTAAACATGCGTGCACAAAATATAATATACAACAGGTGCTAATTATCACGTGCTAATATGTTACAGGTTCTCCAAACAAAAGATTACAAAATATTACAGCCTCTCTCGGACGACGGATCAAAGCCTTCCTAAAAGAAAGGTATTTCCTTTTTTTAGGGTGGCTGTGGTTTCCTGTATTTTTCAGCACCTCTCCTTTAACAAATGCCCAATCATTGGTGAACAATTAAGACAATTTTCTCGACATTACAAGTTACCATAGCAATGCTATAACCTGTTAAATACACCCTTACTTTAGCTTTAAGTGCTTGTAACTCAAAAACAAGTTCGGTGACCCCCATTTTTTGTTATTAAATTGTAATCAGCATGTCAAGATTCAACTTTTCACAAAGTTTAAAAACATTCATAGGAACGGATTCAGAGCCACCTTAACTTTTCGAAAAGTTAAGGTGGCTCTGAATCCGCTCCCACAATTTTTTTTAAACTTTGTGAAAAGTTGAATCTTGACATGCTGATTACAATTCGATAATAAAAAACATATCATAATTGTAATTTGACAATTAAATTTAAAATTTCAAAGTTGTACCATAATTATGCCGTTAACTTAAAAGGAATGGCAGTATTGATCTTTCAAACTAGAGGTGCTGAAAAATACAGGAAACTGCTGCCAGCCACCTTAATGTAGTACGCACCCATCATCGATTCCATGAAAATGCATGCATTTTTGCCTCTTAGTTTTGCACCATAGAAGTCGACAATTTCCTCGATACCATGTCTCTTCGCCAGTTGCAAAGCTAGTAACTCATTCTCCTTGTAGTGACACTAAGAAAACAATCCAGTCAAGAAAACAAATCAAAACAGCATGAACACGATTAAATAAGCAGGAAGCCAGGTAATTTTTTTCTTAAGGTACTCGCATGAAAATGTTATTCGCTAAAGTATAGCCATAAATTAAACTCAATTCCCCCACACCAAAAAAGGGAAAAAATGGAAAGTCGAGAGTTGACAGAGTGTAAATGCGCCGTTCCACGGTTTAATGTTTCCTGCAACTTATCTCGCAACGTTTCCCACGGTCCCACTGCGACACAATTTGCACGAAAAGAACTCGATTCTACTGAAACTGCCGTGGCCCTAGCGGAGCCAGGTACGTAGTCGCGTTTATTGGTTGGGTCAGAGTACTTGCAAAAGAAATTACAACCCTGGCCAAAACTTCTTGGGACACTTATTGTGGAAATTGGCTGTGAAAATGAACTTCACTAAATAAATCGAAATCAACTCCTAATCTAGCTCTTAAAAAAGGTGCTGGACGTTGTTATAGCAAACAA
>BLFK01000361.1:141886-165598 GCA_014634185.1 Astreopora myriophthalma | reverse complement strand
TAGTTAGTTGCGTAGTTACTTATAGTTAATCAATCAAAGAGTTTCACGGATTCCACCGGTGACTTTTTGTCGCTGATCGTCTTTTATGTTACACATGGGCTGCTTGGAATTGGATCCGCATCAAAAACAAGAAAATACAGACCGGACTGAGCGAGCTTATCAATGATTTGCCTGCGTTAAACATTGCTCTCACGTGTCAGTAGTCAGAAATTGGGTGATTATTCCATGAACCCGTCCATTGGAAGCTATTACTGGGCATCAGAGGATTTAATTTGCACCAAATCAAGATCAAAATAGCAATAAAGTTAACAAACAAAAAGAGCGAGATGAAGTAGACTAGACTAAGGTCTAGTCGAAGTTATAAACATGCATACCTGTCTTACTTTTTCTGCCGGCCAGTGTTTCAACTACTGTTAGTTGGCTTCTCGTACAGTTTTTGCGACTCGAGAGAGTTTGATAGCGACTACATTGAGAGTGGTTCGTACTCTCAACTTACTCTTTAATTTTCACCTTAGTTTCACGTTTTCCGTATCCCATCCTTAATCTGAAGGTGCATTTTTTGGGGACTATTCTGTGTATTCCTATTGCGGTTTAGAAAGGTTTTCAAATGACAGTCGAAAGTAATAACGTGATTGCGATTGCTACTCTTTGTGATTGGGTCAACAATCACGCGTCAGTTTATTAACCAATGACAAAGAAAACCAAAACCAAGCGCGACTTGCACGCGCGATTTTTCCCGCGCTTTGAGCAAGTTACGTGGAATTGCTACGAATTTTGATTGGCTCATTGCGCAGTTTGCACCTGCTGTGATTGATCGAAGTAATTACTTTGGTATTAATTTCACGACACTCAATTAAAAACGGTTCTAGCATTAAATTTTTGAATAACTGGAACAAGGTTTTCTAAATGGACGAGTAGTCCGAAAATGGAATGGTTATTTACGGAAGTCACCTGAGAACTGACGCTTGGGGTAGTCTGGACAAGACTAGGAGCGCTTCCCTTTAATTTTGTCAGAACTGGCCGGCCAGACCGCTCAGTTTGCAATGGAAGTGCAGCAATTTGAACAAACAGTTGCATGATAGTCCCTTTAGAGGAGTATATATCATCCTCGAAGTGTTATACTTTGAAGCCGTTGTAGAGTTAGCCCTTCCGAATTCCCGGTCTGGCCGGTCAGTTCCGTCAAATGGAAAGCGCACTAGGACTGATATTTCTGCGGCCGCGCACAGCTTTCGCGCTCAAATCTCGCAAATTAAAAGAAAGCGTATTCTGCGTATTCGTATTGTTTATTCCGGTCATTCTGCAATCGACAGCAGAATGAACAGAATGCTATTCCGTTCATTCCGAAAACAGAACATGTCCAACAAGACCAGGTAAACCAAACTCAGTTCCGAAATAGCCCCAGAAGAATGCATCCTGGGGCTCCTGTGTCTGGCAAGTGCACGAATGGTGGTGGCCCATGCAGACAGAGGGGAAGTTCAAGCCGACCTACAGATCAGAATTCATAGCCGAGGAAGTGCATTTTTTTAATCTTACCTTTTTAATGCAGAAAATTAATTCTCCCGCCCGTGCCGCAAAGCATTTTGCGAACGCTCCGGTTCCTAACTCGCAAAGTATTTCATAATGAACACCCTCCTCGAATTGGCTTTCCTGAACTGAGAATCGTTCCTGCAGGTGTGCAAGCAAGAGAGAATTCACGAGTATTAAATGAGTGAGGCTCTTGACCACTTTCTGAATAAATCCATTCATTATATCTCTCAGACAGTACGCGCGCTATGATTGGCCAATTTAGAGGGCCGTATTCTACAGCACGACCCGCTAAATTTCGGAGTGTGCTTTCCTGTTCGAATCTTTACCACGAGATAAAATTAATATCTTACTAACCTCGTTTTCTCGGGCCGTACCGTATGTTACGGCTTCTTGGTTTTTCCAGTATAATTCACCGCCCTCGTGCTTCGCACTCGGGCCGTAACTTGAACTGGAAAAAACGTGGGCCATAACTTGCAGTACGGCCATCGAAATCGGTTAGTAGCAGATACTTTATAATAGCTACACTCTTATTTATTTATTTTTCATAAGAACGTCTGCTTTTGGAGCTGACCTTTAACGTTCTCCCCACCCCTTTTTTTTTTCTTTTCTTTTTTTGCGGTTTGAGCCCGAAAATGTTCTTATGATGTTCTTAAAGTTACAAGACTTCGATGGTGTGCAGGTTATTTTGGAAAGTAACGCTGATTAATTCTGATTAATCTCAGCCTCAACGTTCTTGTATTAAAAAAATAGAGCTGTCCTCAAGATTTGCATATTATAATCTATTAATTATGCAAGAGCCCACAAACTTTTCAGCGTGTTCATCAATTTCAGCAAACGCTTTTTAGATGAACCCTTTTATCAGACGTTTATATCGTGCTACCTCATGCCCGTTATTAAGATTAAGTACGTACACCGCGCCAGCTGCAATGTTTCATCTTAGACCCGTGCCTCTACACGAGCATAATTGTCACCCGAATGACTGCTGGGGTAGATAAATGTATCTGGAAGTGATTGATTTATAGATCGAATTCATAAATGGCGGCTAAGAAATTATTCTTTTTTCTCAATGCTAATTTTCCTCACTATCCTAGTTAGCATGTAAGAACTGAAAAAAATTTGTGCTTTAAAATGACGCTAGTGAGGAAAATTAGCATAAAGATTCGGTCTGTAGATAGTGACTGCGGCATGCATTGTGTATGTATTAACATATCATGAAAACAGTGTGCCAAATCAATAACACAATAGCCACCCTTGGGGCGCGAAAATCTTTACTGAAGACAACTTCACTTCACAACTTATAACTGACGCTTTTAAACTGACTTTTAAAGTAAGGCTGGTTTACACTAGCGTCGGAGTCGTAAGCGGAGTCGTATGAGCGCTTACGACCGAGTGAGTCGTATGCGAAGAATAAACCAATCATAATGCTCGTTTCCTTGCACTGCGATTGGCTTATTCTTCCACTTCTGCTTGCGACTCCGACAATGCAGTTTTCACTAGATCGTAAGTGAGAGTCGGAGCGATGATCTATAGGATTGCTTACGCAATCTAAATTTACGCAATTTAAATTCGAAGAAATGTTTCAAACAACTGAGTTACCCTGGCAAGATATTTATCTCCTTCCCTGAAAAGTTAATAATGATTCTAAAACCAGAGAATTTCAATATAAATTTTTGAATAGAATCATCTTTACTAATAAGATCCTTCATAAGATGCGCATGGTTACGTCACCTACTTGCACCTTTTGTAGGAAGTTGGACGAATCCCTCGAACATCTTTTTACTGAAAGCGAGATCTCTAGGAATTTCTGGCTTTCTGTTACGTCCTGGCTAAAAGAGTTTTTCAGTAACCTTGATACACCTTATTCCAAAATGGCCTCCATTTTAATATTCTTTTGTTTTTATTCAAATTAGCCCTCGTCGCCTCGTTCAAGGTGACTTATTCTTCTGAATTTTGAGCTTGAGAAAGAGGCATCGAGGGCTAATTTGAATAAAAACAAAAGGATCTTAAAATGGCAGCCATTTTGGAATAAGGTGTATGTTCTTACTACTACTCATGTAGTCTTTGGTTTTCTTACGAATCACTCGCTCTCATTAAATTTGATTATTATCGTTTCTAAACAAGTGATCTACCGTTGCGGATATCTTAACATAAGACCTTCACTGTCTTTGCTGATCGTGAAAGCCAGAATGAAAACTACCATGAATTGGAGCACACTGTTGCTAAAAGAAATAATGCCATAGATGCCGATATCAAGAAGTGGGTAAGACTGTTTCCTGTTTGCCTGTGGTTTGCAATTATCTTTTCAAGATACACAGGACTCGCTTCGGAATTTACTTAATATAATGCGGTTATAGCGTTTAGTGGTATTGTAATATTTTGTTGTTTTCGTATTACTCTACTGTAGGTAACGCATTGTAATGTCTTGTAATGTATCCAATGTAAGTTGCTGTAACTTATGTTTTACTGAATTAAATTAAAAAGAAATCAGCAATGCTGGTATTTAGTCATCGTGAATAAATGATTGCTTCATTATTATTATTATTATTATTATTATTATTATTATTATTATTACTATTATTATTAATCCGATTCCGTCGCTAGTGAAAACCAGCCTTAATTGAGAATAAGTTGCTATTTTCAGAATCACAGACACAGATTACATTAGTGTGACAAACCTCGAGAGGCCAAATGAGTTTTTCTTCGTCACCGGACAAACTCAGTGAACTAGGAAGATTGGACTTCGCTAAATTCCAGGTATAACTATCTTTTTCAGACAGGCTTGAAGATACGGAATCGACGCGATGCAAAATAGCATTCGTTGCACAGTCTTCTTCGTCTTCGACTTGCGGAGAGTGTGACGGTGGCGACGGACACATTATATCGAGTT
Organism: Astreopora myriophthalma; assembly: GCA_014634185.1. Taxonomy (NCBI): domain Eukaryota; kingdom Metazoa; phylum Cnidaria; class Anthozoa; order Scleractinia; family Acroporidae; genus Astreopora; species Astreopora myriophthalma. Next base: position 161,184 of record BLFK01000361.1, on the reverse strand, counting down.
CTTCCATGCAGAATCGACAGAACTGAAAGAAGTCGCCGTTTGATCGGGCACCCGGCCAAATCGCAAGTTCCACAGTCGCGTGCCGCAGTTGAATGGTGTTCAATAACAACCTTCGAATACTCCCGAAAACTCGACGTTTCCGCTTGCTGGCCTTTCTCAGCCGTGCTACTCTCCGCCATTTTCGCCCTTCGTGAAAGTAGCATCGAACTTTTTGAATGACATCTTGCGATTGTACCAATTTTAGTAATGGAACGCTTCTTGTACGGGTCCGTTTGCTCAAAAGAGATCATTCGTGTCAAACTAGGAACAGACTGCCTGCAAAGCAGGCCTATTTGATTTTGAGTGGTCAAGCGATGAATAGTCCTTCGTTGCTATGCCGCCATGTTGGATAATAAAACTGACAGAGGACTGGGGCGATCCAAAAAATATTCCAAGAAAAGTCTCCACTTTCTGAGCGTACAAAACGGCGGTCTTTCAGGAACGTTCAAATTCCTAGCGGACGTACACTAAAAAACCCTGCTCTAGACACGGCTTCTGTTCATGTTCAAGTTGTACGAGTTGCCGACCAGTTAGACACGCGTGTCTTGCGTGAGGCACACGAGTATGCGTGTAAAAGAAAATGCCGCCGGAATCGAGAAGGTGATGTCGAGTCTTGCTTCCAATCGGTTTTGAAAACTGTTTGCGAGAAATTCGGAATACAGAAGCTCAATCAGCAACTAGAAGAGGTTGTATTGCTCTATATAAAAAGGATGTCCTCGTAGAGGTAACCACAGGGTTTGGAAATTTAATGATATTTCAATGGATTACCGATACGATGTGTTTTCTGTGCTGCCGCCCGCACGTTGCAGACAAACTAAATCCGGCTAGGCGCAGGCCACCCGGCCCACATCTAAGAGAAAAAACAGAGACCTTGATACCCCGAAATCGGTGTACGGGTACAGGCAGCGTCTCAGTTAAACAACCATAAAACTGTTTTTCTATGTCCTTACTCGTATTTTATCTACGGATAAACTGCTGTCTACCCCAGAAAAATCACTGGGTCTACCGGGTAAGATCACTGACATTAGCGACTTTAAGATCTACGACGGCAACGTCAGCGACAACGCCACTAAACAATAGATTTCAATTGAGCAAAACAATAGCTCTGCACGCCCGCGTTCAAGTTTGGTACATTTCTTTCCCGTTCTCTGCCAATCTTAAACGTCAAATAGCCAAATTTCGATTTCAAAGGAACATGTGAGCACACAATGGAGAATTTTGATTTCATTTCTTAGTTTGAATACCGTTCCTCCCAATTCAGTTCCTGGATAGTTCGGATGGTTTGTAGAAGTTGAACGAACTGGAAAAATCACGTGCACGAAGAACTTTGCAAAACGTAAACTAGCAATTTAAATGACGTTTGCATCGACGTCGCCGTCGTAGATCTTGGAAGTCCCTGCTTATCGCAAACTTTGCTGCGATAATGTCATCGACGAGACCGTAAGTATCTTTAAGGTCTCTACTATTAAATCGTTTCGTCATTAGTTAGCACGTAAGTCGGCTAACCTCGCTCACAATCAGCGCTGTTTCTCTGAGCAATATAAACACGGAATCGCCGATGATAGCAATGGAAAGTGGGCATTATTCCATTGTTTACGGATCACAGGACTGACATCTGCATCCTGGATTTCCGAATGTATTTCGTATCACGCGTAGCACTGGGTGCGTCTCCAAACTTTACGCACTTTTCAGTGTAGCCCCTGGCAATCCTTGCTCTTTAGCCAGCCTTTTGACACGGACTGAGCCAGAGTGATAATGTTGCTGTATTTCAGCACCGATTTCTTCAACTTTTGATGACGTCAGTCTGAGCCGGTTGGAACACTTCGTTTGGCAGACAGCAAACCTTCCTCTCTTAACATAAACACTATCGTCTACTTTCGTCACCATGAGGATTAAGCGTGGTTTCCATATGATCTGTGGCGGTCTGCGGCGGCCGGCGTGTTAGATAGGTGCTCTGATGTCGTGAGCGCTCGCAAGCCTTTATTTAATCGTATATCAACAAAAACCCATTTTCAACAATTTTTTATTCTTGTTGATACTTGTCTCTGTCTATTTTTAACTTTCTACACCAAATGGTAATGGCCGCCGATAGTATCCACTTGTTCGCAGTCAATTTCTTCGAGTTCGGCTTAGCGGTCTGTTATATTCAGTACTGAAACTATAGAGGACGATCAGAGAGGCTGGACAACGGGCAAAACTCGCGGATAGATCAAGAGGAGATTAAGAAAGGGGCCGTTTCAGTAACAGTCTGACGAAACTTATGACTGAAATTTCATATCAACTGCTAAAGAGCATTCCTATGCATGTGGAGCAAAGCGCCACTGAAAGTATATTTGTACGTAGGCGTTAAGAAGCCCCTTTGTATGACCTCGGTAACGTTCCGGCATATCCTGTTCTAGTTGTTCAGTTGTTTACTAACTGAACGCATGGAACAGGCTATAACGGGCATGAAATTTGGCTTTTGTTCATAACACGAAAAAGCCGCCAAAGCCAGACCGAAGAACTAAAAACACACAACCACGCGCAGATCGAAAGAATTCATTCGAGCAATCACACTGAAATGTTACCAATAACCGAGAATCTCGGTAGTCGGGTCAGCCCGCGCTCTCATATGAACACATCGAGATTTTTACAAAGGATGTTATGGCGACGCTCATATGAAAAGGCCCTAAATCCCACGTCAATGTCCTGGGCTTTTACAAGCTTCGCAAGGACTTCTGGGTAGCATATCTTTATGAAACACTTCATAGCTTACGCTCTGTTTGTCGCTGTCAGTTGCAATGCCCAGTCTTTCCAATCTTCAATCTTGGTTGGAGTGGCCTAGTGCTCAATTTTGGACCCACTTCTTTTTAAACTCAGTTTATTCTACCCCGTTTTGATTACGGCGATAACTTATCCAGGGACACCGGGGCATCTGTACTCTTACGTCCGAGTTACAAATTTTGTATAGAGCTAGTAAGGCTCCGAGACTCATTTTGGATCTCCCACCGCGATGACTTGTACTGAAGTCCTCACTGACAACAGCGAGAGATTGCGTTTCCATCTTTTTCTTCGCCCCTGAGTTCGCTTCATAATATCTACAGATTGTTGTTCTTTCAGTTCACCTGGTTTATTTAATTTTTTTTTCTCCCCCGCCTTCATCAGCATTCCTGTTCCTCCGCTGACTTCGAACAGGTCAAATGAGTGCCTATGAGCTAATTTGGACTAACCTTCGATCAGGCTATATTTTTGTTTCGCGCAGTCAAGGATTTCCACGGGAAAGGCGAGAAGTGACATAAGAGAAATTAAGAGTTATACTGAAATCGGGCCCGATCGAAGGTTAAATTTGGACTAGCGAGACAAAATGCAAATGATATTCATGTGCTACTGAGGGGAACAATAGTCTCTGAAACAGTAAAACTTTGACTAGGTGCGGTCTGCGACCGTACAGCTGCTGGGGCCGTGTGTGCAAAGGGAGTCTCAGATGCGAAGCTTGACCTTTGATTCCGAATCGGTTGTCTAAGGCCAATCCCGGGCTTTCCGTGTTGTGATTCGTCGGGCTCATTCCAGGCCAGTAAAGGAGCTGTCCGACGTTGCGACGGAGGTGCCGAAGCTGCCCGAAGTTGTCTTCGTCTAAGGTCGAGGTTCGATTTCACATGAATCGGTTCAAATTCGTTGAAATTGTAAGCTGTTCTTGACGAAGACGGGTAATCTGATCGATATGTGGATGTCGGGTTCGGGCATTCGTTTCCTCGCCATGTCAAGATGTCACGGGTACTTTTCGTGTGTTGCGAATGGCCAGGATGAAGGTATTTCCGTTTTCCCATTCCCTGAAATGAAACAAACAGAAGCTCCGATTAAGTTTTGACAAACCTTCGGTACGTGTTTTCCTGCTTTTTGAGAGTATTATTATATTTTGGTTTCCTGATGTTGTTGTCGTTGTTGTTGTTTCATGTCAGTACACTGCCCGGGGGAGGCCTCCCTACAAAAATGACGTGGGTTCTCGTCGTACATTTTGAGACCCTCTCAGGGGTTTTGGGGAACAAGGGAACATGGCTAATTTAAACTTGGGAACAGGGGAACAAAGACAAAATATCTCAGGGAACAAGGGAACACAAACCATTTTGGGGATCAAAAAACTGGGAAAAAGTTCGAAACTATTTTCAGGAACAAGGGAACACAAGCAAATTTTTAAAGGGAACAAGGACCCCTCCCTGGGAGGGACTCCCTTTTGGGATGTAAAATTTGTGGATTGGTACTGCTTGGGTTGCCAAAACATAAAATGGCCCAGCGCCAGAGTTGTCGCGGTACCTTTTAGTTATCGATCTGAAAAGTGACGGTCACTGTATTTGTTGCGCAAATATTCAACTTTTACTTCTGAATCGTCTTTATCACCATTAAAATTGTCCATGCCGGTCAATCTGTTGTTCTAGAACTGAGATTCTGGTTCCTTTTGGGGTAGTTTTCAAAATGTTCTGACAAGAAACCCGCTTATTTTTATAGAGAAGCCCCTACCCCCCACCTCCCCCCAACCGAGGGAAGCTGAGAACGAGGTTGGAGCACATTGTGGGGACAGAAGAAATGATAATAAATGAAACATTTTTATTGGATGGATAGCTTTATTGGCATGACTTCATTTAAAGTGCTCTTACAGCAAGGCAGATTATCTATTGATGCAATTAAAAGAATCAAAAATTACTTTTATCTGTTATTTTGTATGCAATAGGGCCAATAACAATGCACAAGATGCAACAATGAAAATTTCGGTAGGTTCATCAAAATTTATTTGTTACACAATTTCAAACCAGCCAGATTTCAGTCTTGCAGTCATGCAGCAGAGATCATGACGAACGCCAGAACTTACATCCACATACACTTAGAATTGGTTGGTAAAAGTCCAGAGGATATTCCATGTTTAAAAGTAATACATAATAGACATAATGTGCTTAGAATATGAGTATATCATTGGCATGCATAAAAACAACAGGTTTATAAGCTAAATGAGCCTTGAGCACATACTAAGGCTTAAGAAGACTGTTCCAGAGTCTCAGAGTCCTGGAAATCAATTTTTTTCCCTAAAACAAGGGACACCAGGGATTGGGAACTGTTCCAGCCAACATTTCAATACCCACTCCATACCCTACAATGTATGTCCCTTAAGTGTTCCTGGCTAATCATGTAAAATGTTCTAGGTAGACGAATGGAAAGAGCTTACCATTCCAAAATATGTTTCAAGATCTCCCATATCGCTGTGAGCATTTCTGTTATCATGCCTAGAGAAAAGATGTCTATTGGATCTCTCCTGTATGTAAAAACCACAAAAATTTGTTAGAAGAGGCGTAACACAGAGCAGGTACCCAGACTAGTACTGATCTCACAAGAAATGAAGGGTCCACAGCAAAAATGTCCTAAGTGACTTTTTTAATATGTTTGGTCATTTTGGAAACTGCAGCCAATTTTCACACAACAAATGGCAATTACATTATGGAATTTCCTATTCCAAGTGGAGTGAAGAAAATGACAAAGGATTAAAGAAGAAAATTTGGGGCTAAGGGGGCAAGAGAACGAAAATATGAAAATGGACGGGGAAAAAATTGGGGGGCTTCTTTCAGCCTAATTTTTGGCATACAGCATGGAGAAGTTCACCCCATGATTTTGGTGCAGTTGATTCTGTGGAAATTAGCCAGGATTTTGTAAAATGACCGAAAACCCACCCAAAGGTCACTTAGGACACTTTTAGTCCATGAATCCATCAAATAGAGGGATAGGTTTCCTCTGCACAGTCCAACAAACCTCAAACCTCTGGATCACTGAGTATCTATGACTTGTCGGCTTTCCTCAATCTGGTTTAGCTGGCCTGCCAATGCCATTGGCCAGGGCTGAATGCACTGCCACATCCAGACACACTTGAATTCTAGGACATTAGGTGGGCATCAACCCATCCCCTCCCTGCCATATTTTATTCCTGTATTGTGAGAATTGTTTGTATCGACACTAATAACATTCATGAAAAAATTATCGATTCTGATTGGCTGAGAGAAATGCAGTTTCAGGAAACACGATGCAGAAAAAAGGTAATTCAGTGCAGGAAAACAAAATTCAGTGCAAAAATGAGAAAAAAAACTTTTTGTGGCTTAAAAAACTTTAAAAACATTGAAAAACCTGTTGCTTTGACTGAACGTGTGATGATTTATTTTCAGGGTTTGGATAAATTATTTTTGCACGGGATTTACCTGCATTGCTTCTGCATAATTATGATAAACTACCTCACAATTTTTTCACGAATATTATTAATAAGTAATCACATGATTTTTCTCGTGCGATTTAGAATAAATAACCACTCGTAAAGTTTTTCAAAGACCACAAATTGCACTCGCCCTACGGTCTAGTGCAATTTTGTTAGTCTTTGAAAAAACTCACTCGAGCTTATTTATTCCAAATTGCACTCGAAGTCGTGTGATTACCTGTACAAATTGTTTTTCAGTGCGGTGAACAGATGATGGTTTATCCCATGATGCAGATCACTGTTTGAGAGGCCGGCAAACTTAAAACTAAGTATGGAACGTTCGTATGAAGCTGGGGTGTCCATTTTTTGAAATGAATAGTTCCAAACTAATAATTAAATTATTAAATTACGCTATCACGCGGTTCTCGTGAGTAGATTATATACTAACACAACATCTAAATCTCACTTATAAGTAGCTGAGACGTGCCTTCGACTGGAGAAAATTTTGGCCCAAGGCATATATAAAAGCCTGAAAAATTGATATGTTAAAATACACGTGGTTATAAACTCTCTAACGTCTGTTTGGCAACATGAAAAACAACTTTCAGCTGAACATTTGCCGATAGCGTCTCACTGCGATCGTTTGTTTTTAGTTTTGGTAATCAACAACTGTACATGATCTCTCTAGAGAATTAATAGTACCTACCGATGTATAATTGAGAAATTTATCCGGGGGACACGGCTTTGCTCTGTGCCGATACGGAATAGTAAACTCGGAACGCGATTTGCTCCTAAAATGTCCGTGAAAACCTGTGGGAAACTAATTTAAAAAGAATTTGAGGTGTTATGATTTAGATAATTCGATCGCCTGCGACGTCAGTGATCGAAAGCATATAAATTTACTCACCCATGTGCCTCGAATGTCATATGCGCCCGTCATATTCATTCACGTGGTAAAATAATAACTAAACATGCCTTCTTTCAAGTCAAGATTTTTACAACTTTTGCCACAATCGTGAAACTCTCCCTGTCATGATCAGGCTTGTTGTGTTCGTTGCCACGGAACCCAACAAGGTGCGACTGTGTGACTGATAATTGATAGTCCCCTGAGAAGTAAACCAATTGAATTCCGTTGCGCTTCAGCGCACAAATAATTATGTCAATTTGAATGACAATAGGTCCAAAACATCACGAAGTTCCTTTTCGATAAAAGAAGAAAAATGTTTAACCGAGTTTTGTTTCGTTTCGCTCATAAACGAAGAGGAAGAGAGTTTGCAAGATTATGTCGCTCCCCTCCCACGACACATGCAAATCAAAAAAGGCGGGAAATTTGACGCGGCCGTCGTATCTTTGTTTTCATGAAAAGCCAACTCAAAACAACGCGAGAATTTCGCTTTCGTTTTTTGTGTGTTTTTTGTTTATTTTCAGAACAACATGAAGAGCGTACAGGGTATTTCTTGTTTTTCCCCTGATATATTATTTTATTCTTTCATAAAGAAATAGGCCTGCAAAAACGAATAGTGAGCATTTTGTCGAGGAACAGAGGCGCGGACGATTGTGTCTGATCCCAATTTTGTTTGCAAATGCAAAACGTTTTACCTGCTCGTGAATTATACAATTCGAACCCTTGGTAAGTACTGCGATTTATTATAAATTTGTCGGCAAATGAATAGAAACTTTAGAGAGATATTCATGTCTCTTAATAATGCATTTTCCTTGCCATGAATTCTGACGAAACAAATCTTATCAGAGAAACGTTTCCATGTATGGCTACTTTTACGGTGACGTCGCTCGCTACAATTTTCTCCAGCTGAAAATATCATTTTTAAAATATCAAACAAAGTAGCCGGATTAAGGAAAAAATTCCACCAGAGTAAGTGTAAAAGAAAAGAATAAGAGTACAGATTCTGTTCGACAAGACGTTTAAGGAGATTCAGTTCTTGTCGGCATGAGCCAAGCCGATCGGAATCCTTAGATCTTGGGTTTTTTTCGGAGGGGTGCTAATTATTTGTTGTTTTATTTTATTTATTTATTTATTTATTTATCTATTTTCTGCACAAAAGTGGTGGGGGGAGGGGCTTACCTCCAGCCCCTCTTCCCTCTCTGCGCGGTCCCTGTTGAATCACTTCGTTACTGTGTGCCGCTAGTTTTAATATCTTTGTTCTATCTTGTTTTGTTTTGCTTTTGGTTTTTTTTTCGCAGCCGCGATATGTGGGATGGTGAGCAGTTAGCGGCCACCTCGTATTCACAAGGCTCACAAAACAGCTCGTCTGATCTGTTTTCGCAGTCCTGTTTGAGCCAGCCAAAAGGCTTCAACTCGCTTGATATTTGGTCACAACCGAACAATTCACAACAATTACATGAGGTATTGTTCTGTAGCAGAGATGTTTTGCTCGTTGGTAAGGCGAAGTGCCCATGAGTTTTAAAGTCGTAAACTATATTTTCGAAACTAATTTACACATGATCCACAAAACGAAAACAGAATTCTTAAATCCAATATTTTTAAGTCACGTGTCCCCTAACTAGGCCACGGCTCCTTTCTTAGTAAAGAAGCTAAAAGAATTTGAACACTTTCAGCATTCGACTGAGAACTCGCTTTCGGTTCAAATATATTTTTTGTTTTTTTTTTTCCTTCGCACAATGCAAATGACTTACAAGTTGTGTAGATCCCAGGCGACAAAATAAAATTGGCATTGTAAGTGATATGCAAAAATGGCGGTCGATTTATAACTTGCGTTTCGTTCAAATAGGATTTTTTTTTTTCTTTTTCGCAGAAGAGACTCAGGTGATGTGTAGATCCTAGCGGTAAAATAAAATCATCATTAGGTCATAGGCACGTTTAAAAGTACGGATGAAAGCCTTACGAACAGTTAAATAATGTAAACTGAATTACTTAAATGTTGAAGAAACAATCTCGATAATAGACGATAAAACGTTCTTGAAATAGTCGTCTCGGGGAGGTCTCTTAGTTGACTAAAAAGCGCCTCCATTGTAATACTTATAATTTCTTCATAATTCTATCACCATCTGAGCAGGCAGGTACGCCTGTATATGCTCCAGCGTGGTGAAGTGTAAAAAGAAATAAGAAAATTCCAAGAAAGTATTACAATTTGACTACGATGGATCAAAACAAGATCGGTACGTTTAATAAGAGACGCTTTGACCAATTTCAAGGGACTCTTCTTCGTGGGTCGTTTCCCGCGGTAAAAATGGGAGAACAGTGGAGCGCGTGTGGGGGGTGAGGGGTTCGCGTTCACATTCAATTTGATTAGCCATCACAAATCCTGTTACCGTTAGTAATTAAAGTAGAAAGACAAAAGCCACCCATCTCCTAAAAAAAAAATAGAATTTTTGCTGTATTTTCAGATTTTTCTCTTTTCAGAACGAACCAGTGAAGTATTATATGAAATACATGAGCAAGCCTCCATTATTTTCTTCTGAGTCTGAATGCCAGTCTCATACAAAACGGAAGTCCCCTACATCCAGTTACAAAGAACTGATTGAGATTCAGAAGAAAAAGACAGCAGAAAGAGATGACAGGTAGCTGTAAATTTGATTTTGCTTATTAGCTGTTAACAAGTAAGTTGAATTAGCTGGTGGCGAATGTAGACTGAGGGGAAGAAGGTCCGTGCCTTGCCTGCCACCTGCTGGCACAAGAAACAATGCGACCATTATCGATAAAAAAGATTTTTTTTTCTGCGCACGGCCTCAGGGAGGGAAGGGCGTGACAAACAGCCTCCCTTCCGTCCCCACCCCCAAATAAACGGATTGCTTATTGCCACACCGCCTCATGAAGAAATCACTATAGCTATTGCTTACAGTGCCTTACCATCGTATCGTTCTCAATACAGTTGAACCTCTCTAATCCAGACACTAAAGGGACAGACCAAAGTGTCCGCATTAGAGAGGTGTCCGTATTATAGAGGTCACCAAGATTGCATCATTTTTAAGACTCCACTGACAGTTTTAAGTGTTCAGTAACGAAACATAGGCCCAGTCTATCTAAACTGACTAATATACGATATTCAGACACATTGATTTGTACATCTCAGTTACAGTGCATACTTTATCCGAATCGGTTATTTGAAACTAAAGGAACTACGTACAACGCAATGCTTCACCTAAAAAGGTAATAATAAAAGTACAGTTCTGAAAAACGTCTTTCCGTAGTTTACAAGTGCAGCGAAAAGTAACTGGAGTAATTTTCTTAATCTTTATGTCCTGTAATCATTCTAATCATTCAAGCTTTAAAATAGTCTGTAATGTTCTTCTGGAAGGCTTTCGCGAGTCGTTGTTTAATATACAGCGACTGGGCTTTTGAAATCACCTTGCATAGCTCGTCAAATAAATGGGATTCACCCCGTGCAGTAAAAAAAGTCCCATGCCAATACATTTTCACTGGACCGGACAAACTACTTGAACGTTTGGAAGAATGTTTAATCGTACCTCTTCAGCAGGAAACAAAGAACTGCGATAGCCAATTCTTTGTCATTAACCAACTAACGGGGTTACACAATGATACGACGAACGAACGAACAGAAACAAAGACATTTCAAAGAAAGATCGTAACTCTACAAAAACGGGCCTTACGTCTCATTTACTTCAGAAGTCTAACGAACACACCGTACCCTTCTTTCTCAAATCGAATTTCCTTCCCCTACCTGGCCTATTTTTTAGAGATTGTGGCTATTTATTGTATGATATCAACAGACAGTCAGCACCAGTTAGTATACTCAATCAGTTTGTTAAAACAAGTCAGATTCATAACCACAGAACAAGATCTGTCTCTAGCGACTCGTTCTATGTTAAGTTTTCTAGAACCGATAAAATGTATGCCTTCTTCTCGAGAATCGGTGCCCAAATTTGGAACTCTATTCCTCATTCGATTAAACTACTCAAACGTTCGTCCTTTCGCAAAAAGATAAAGGAATTATTACTAAATTTCTTGCGGTCAGAAGATGATTATGTCGAAGTCTCCCGTCTTACTAAGTTATTTAAGACTTTAGGTTAGCTTCTCTTCGTAATTTTATTGTATTTGCTTTGTTTTATGTTAGTTTATCCCATTCACTGTATAGTAGTGTCTTCACTGTTATTTGGTCCATCTATATATAGATAAACTTTGTACTTTTAATATGTCCTCAGATTTTCCCGCCTCGATTAGTTCATAAGCTATTTGCGGGGGAAAAGTAATGTAATTAGTTATATTTCTAATTTTCAATAAAATGTTGTTGTTGTTGTTGAACAAAATGCGAACTTGTTATGTTGTCAAAAACTATCACTGCTAACTGGAATATTAACTACTTGTGGTCCTCCCAACGGAGAGTCCCTAATTACGACTTATTCTTCTGCTCTTTATTCTTTTCAACAATAGATTTATCACAGACTGGAAGTAATCTTGATTTGAAGGCACATATTAATTTACTCGCACGTGGCATATTGGTACACAAGGGCAGTTGCGCATGCGCATACTAAATACCTAAAGAAAAACATGCAGAAGCGGTAGCGGTACCTCTGGACATTTAAGCCTGAGCGGTGTACCATGACGAGTCTCCCCGAGATTTCGGCCCGCGGATCGCTTATACTTGCCACTTTCGGATACCTATCCCCGATAGGCAGTGAGGGAGAGAAATGTCGGCCCCTAGACCATACGTGACAAATCCCTTACTTACTCGCAGCTCAGCTCCTTCTGCTTTATACTATGATTTGGAACGATATATATTTGCGACTATAGTTGTCATGTCTTCCATATGGTAAGGATATTTTTGGGTACTAATTTGTAATACACGGAGTTTGCGCATGCGCATTTGCTAAGCATGACAAAACAAAACGAACCACGCATTTTCCGGTAAAACTTTAAAACGCTGTCGCTTTTTCAGACATATTTTGTTTTGTTTTATTGTTTGAATTCCGCGCGAACAAACGAGGACAATAATTTAGCGTATACAATGACATTAACGTGTCTGGTTGGACAGGGGATGGACAAAAGAACTAACAAGTTATTCAAAAAGAGCAATAGCTCCTAATGAACTAGTGTTAAAAGTTAGAAAATGTTTGCTGCCTTCAGGGACTCTCCCGGACATTGATAGGTTAAAACTGTTTCTTTTTAGCTGTTATATTCCCATAAGCATCTGTTCAAAAAGGTTGTTGTGAAAGAACAGCAACATGTAAAATCGCTATGGAGATATAGAACGTCCACATTTCGTTTCGTTTTGTTTTCCTTTAGTTGAGTTTATTCCGGTGTTAAAAATGCAGTTTCGTCGATTGAGAATGAAGAATGTTTACACTTAACAGAGAATCCAGCTGTCCGTAAAGTACATACTTTATACGAATCAGTTATTTGAAACCAAAGGAACTACGTACAACGCAATGCTTCACCTAAAAAGGTACTAATAAAAGTACAATTTTCAAAACTCCAGTTGAAGATCAGTGAATAAAATGTTGATGCTTGCGTAATCACAAACTCGTGCACACTATATGTCAACACCGGATCACCAGAGTGTCCGTAATAAAGAGGTTAAGTTTATATGACTTCGCTCTCTGGGGCCGAGATTTAGTGTCCGTTGTCCTTATTAGAGAGGGTCCGTATTATAGAGGTTTTTTTTTTAGTAAACGAGTGAGAATTTTTTCGGGACAAAGGGGAATGTCCGTTATAGAGAGGTGTCCGTAAGGAGAGGTTCGACTGTATTTCTTTCTGGCTTGATTTATGTTTCATACTGTGTCCCAAAAGCACTATGGCTACTTTGATTTTCGTTGTTGCTGCTGTTACCTGTCTTACAGGGATGTCCTTGATAGCTTTATATCTCTACTGAAAGACTACACTAAAGAGGTGGGTGTGTACAGATGACACAAATCGTAAGGTCTTTCCGTTCAATGTGATCTAACATACACACGGACTTAAATAGCGTTCACTGATATACCCTTTTTTTGCACATTTACCCTTTTGAATTGACTGAGTTTAATTGATGCGATGCGCTATTGAACTGCGCAGGTGAAAAGTGCCATGGATTCCTTCAAGGACAGTATTGATACCACTCTTGCCACTAAAGCAGAAGAAGTCGCTACAGCGGCAAGCCAATCAGCTGATCTTATACAGAAACGTAAGAGACCTGTGCTGTTTTGTTGTCTATCTTGTATGTCTTGACAGTTGCTTATAACTTTTCGAATTTTTTCATTTATTGGAAGTGAAAGATGACTTGTTGGAAGGTTTTGGATGCCTACGGAAGGATCTTAAGGAAAACGAACGGTTGAAAGAGGTGATTGCAAAGGTAAGTGTAGCCGCATGCGTAGAGGAGTGTTGAGTGTCAAAAGGGTGGTGCAAGAAACACTTTTAAATCAACGTAATTTCAGACAAAATGTCTTGGAGGTGAAACGTTGATCTTTGAGATCGAAGTGTTTAGCGCGATTGAAATACAATTGGCATGAAGTTTTTCCTGATTGGAGTCAAATCAATTGCTAGTACCTCTGAGATATTTCGTGTAGAGCAAGTGAAGAGTTTGGGGCTGGTTTCTTCCTTTGCTTACAGTTAAATGGCGACCCGAATACTAAGTATTTCTTGGGATACTTTCCACGTTTTGCGACACCCTTCAAGGCCGGGCCAAACGAGAGCGAAAGTCGTTGAGAGTTGACCAGAGTTGAAACTCTTTGAGAGTGCACGAGGATCGACGAGAGTGATCGAGGGTTGGGCCAAACGAGGGCGAGAGTTTAAGACAAGTTAAAACCCAAGATCAAACTTTCACGCTGGGCTAAACGCGAGTCAAAACTCTCGCGAACTCTCATGGAAAATTTGAGCAGGTTTAAGTTCGAGGAGAGTTCTCGGGAGTCGACACGAGAGCAGTCGAGAATTCCAGGTCAAACAAGAGCGAGTCAAGTTTCAACTCTCGTCAAGTCTCATCGACTCTCGTTCTCATTTGGGCCACTTATGTCCAGAAATGCGCGCAATCGCAAAACTAACAAATATAACAACCGTGCGAAAAAACATACCGAAAATAACAATTATAGCAAAAATAACGATTTGGGCCGGGCTTTATGGGCTTTGAATGGCAGAACTACGCCGAGAGGGTAACGTATTGGGGAAACGGGTCACTTATCGCTAGGCCTTCGCCGATATAGCTTGGAGTTAACTAACGAACTATTCTGAGCCAAAGAAAGTGACAAATCAGTCAAGCGCCCATCTTCATCTGCAGCAAAATGAGACGATCATTGAACAGGATTCCAAACTTAAGACACTCCAAGCTCAGCTCGAGGACTGTCGTGCAAGAGAGTTGAAATCGGTGGAGAAACATGAAAAGTACATGGAAAGAGAGGACAAGCTGATGCAGAAACTAAAGGAGATCAGCAACAAACAAGCCCCTCAGTATATTCCTTATTCAAATCTACGGTCCGATGCCCAGATTGCCTCCTGCAAGAAAATTTTTGACGGCATGAAAAATTTTAGCGAGCAAGTTCATCCTCAGAGACCGTCTAACGTTGCCCATCAATCCCAGCCAGCAAGATTACATCACATGTGCCTTCAAATGCAATGCGCGCCACACCCATTTGCCCAGAGTACTACAGCAGATGTTTTCGACGCTGACTTGCAAGGAGCGACTTACACGGAAGCTATCCCAGCCTTGAACTACCTACCACTGGCACAGTTAACACAGGACAAAGCAGTTGTTCCTTGTGTGAATAGACCTCCATGCCAGGCTCCTGTGCAAGATACTTTTACTCCCAATCAACCGACTGTCGTTCATCCCACTGCCGCGATTGCTCCAATGCGTCCGCTGTTAGATGGCGACCGGCGAGTTTCTTGCCGTGAGGAAAGGAACATAAACGAATCTGGTGAGTCACGAATGAAGAATGGGATTTAGGGAGGGGTCGAGACTGGGTGAGGGTGCTTTCCTTTTGTCAGAACTGGCCGGCCAGACTGGTCAGTTTGCAAAGAAAATGAAGCAATTTGAACCAACAGTTGCATGATACTGATCCTTCACATTCTTTTAGAAGAGTATATATCATCCTCGAAGTGTGTTATTTTGAAGGCGTTGTAGAGTTAGCCCGGCTTGCCAAATGCCCGGTCTGATCGGTCAGTTCCGTCAAATGGAAAGCACCCTGAGTGACGCCATAAGTCCATAACCCAGAAGTCTCGATCTGTCTCATTTGGCCTGGGCCCAACAGTTTACGGCATTAACTAAATTTAGAATAGAGGTCCCGCCAAATAATGGCCAATCAGATTAGGCGTGATAACCACCGTCTCATTGGTCCGCAACGGAGAGCTGCACGAGGGATTGCTCGTGATATATGCAACTCTTGGCCCAAATCTATCAACAGCTGTTCTAAAAATAGATAATACCGTAAACTGATGGGCCGCATTCCATTCCAGATGGAGACTTCTGGGTTATGGACCTCTGGAGACGCATAGAAAACTGCATTCTACATAATTTATTACATGCTTGGAGTAATAAATTGTGTGGGTAGCATGGCAGAGTGGTTAGGACGCCAGACTTTTAATCCGGAGGTTCCGGGTTCAAATCCCGCTCTGACCCCTTGCTAGGATTGTTCTAGGTTGTCCCTGGTTCAACTTCTCGAGTGCGCTGAGGCAACTGGTCTTCCTCCTCTTAGCTCTGTGGGATCGATTTGTATCATTTCTTTCATTTGGCCCTGAAATGCCCCTCAAGGGGAGTGGTCAATTAAGTACTTATTTACATTTAGTTAATGAGCCAATCAATGAAGCAGTTCTCGCATGGTCTCACATCATTGATTTACTACCCTTCCAAACAACAAGAAAACAAACAACAAAAACAATGCATCTTGGCTAACCCTAAAAACAGTAGCAGGGCTAGTGAAATTACAACCTTACGAGAGCTGCTACACCACTGCGAGTCAATCAATCTTCATCAATGAAATATTTTATCACAAATGTAGTCGGCCTCGGCCGGGACACAATATGAAGCAACTCGGCTCCTCGGCTTTGGAAAGATCGCTTCTTATTTGGAGCTTAGGCGTGCTTGGGTTTTAAACGCGAGAATCTAGGCCTTTTTTCGGGCTCGCTCTTTTGTCGATTGGCATCGCGGTCCTTGAATGTCAAGTAGAAAAAAGAAGTGAGATCTAGTTTTTCTAAGGGGACTGAGTCTTGAAATTTCCTTGTTATGTCAGAGGAACCATAACAGAGAATCATAATTATTGGTCACTATTTCAGGCAATCAGTCTGCATCAAGACCACAAAAAGAAGTTGCATTTGTTCCTAGTGAGATACCCTCGCAGGAGGCAAGCAGAGCTTTCACTTCTCCGGGAACTCGTGAATCCTCTTTAGTACAAGCTACCTGGCCCAAGCAGTCACCCGTTGCCGCTGTTCATCCACAAATCCGTGTCAAACAAGAAATCGAAGGCGGTAAGACGAAAAGTAACAGCTATTTTTTTTGTTTTAACTTGTAGCTCAAGTTTTTTTTTTATTAGGAGGTGGCAAATTTTGTTCTCTCAAAACCATTTCACCCAGGGAAGAGTGCCCCACCCAGCGTACAGTACTAACATATACCATATATCATTTTTTTTTTTTTTCATGTATTCTCTATCATTCATTCATTCATTCATTCATTCATCTGTTACGGGACATAACAGATGGCTTGATAGCTCAGTCGGTGGAGCAGTGCGCAGATTTTTTTCAGGCTTTTTCATTAACTGCGATGATCACAAATACACTTTAAATCATTACGTATCCACAGTTCAAATAGAAATGAAATTTAATATATTCTCTTTCATACATATTTAAGTCACATCATCATCGTTAACAAGATCGGCGTTATCGGTTTCCTCATCACCATCGTCATCAATATAATCATCATCGGTCACCATGCAATGGCTAAGTGGCTAAACTGAATAGTTGCGCCTTTCAACCCCTAAATTACGTATTTTGAAAACGTTTTTTTTTTCTTTTTGTTCGTTCGTCATATAGCTACAGGACCAGTATGTGCTAAGAGAGCTCGAAAGGAAGATCCTTTTGATATTTTCGTCTTTGATTTGACCTCCTCCTCAGAGGACGACGGCTGCGATGTCTTGAAGACGGTGCCTAGTTGCTCTGTGGACAATCCACGCCAAACAAGATCTAAGACAAAAACACACGTGAACAGTGTAATCACGCAAAAATCTTCAAAGCCTTTTACTGAAACAAATGAAATGTTACACAAACAACAGAGAAAGAACAGGACTGGGGGAAATGTACTCAATACTATGTCCTTGGCTAAAGAGGATAGTTGGAGTATACATGAAGAAGAAGCCTTCACTTCAAAATACGAGGAAATAAAAGGTAGTGATGACATAAGTTACGGGAACAGAAGCAGTGCCAAAACACCCAACCGACCGGTTAAGGCCAGCCCAGATAATGGGGTGCCAAGATCTAAAGTTGCACAAAGTGTTCTCCAGGTAATTACTTTTATTACCGAAAGTGTGTATGTATGATGCAAATAAATTGTTTAAATTGTGTTGCTTACGTTCTTTTCTTACTTACTTACTTACTTACTTACTTAGGCCAGGAATCAACCCGAGTCATCCTGACAAAATATTTCCAAACAGACTGATCGAACATGGCATCTCTTATTTCTTTAAAATGGCATGGCATTTACTTTCAGAAATCCAATGTAATGGCATTTACTTTCAGAAATCCGAGACTTGCTTCAAACGAAATCTGGTTGCGGCAAAAAGAAAGCTTTCCTTTGATGCGTCGGAGTTCTTTGATGGTAAGCTGTGCGGGCCGTTTGGCCTTATCCCTCATCACACAAAGAATGATATGAAGGAATCAAAAGATAGCATTTACAAGCAATGAAAAGTTAATAAACAAACAAAATAGGATAGTAATGTTTCTCATTTCATTGCCTTTCAGGTCTTGATGGTGATACAAATTTGCAACGGATTACCGAAAGTATTCGAAAACAAGCAGAAAGAAAAAGAGTTGCAAAAGTACTTGAATGAAAACAGTTTCGGCTCTATTGGCAATCTGTACATTTACGGTTCATTGTTTAGTCGTAATTGTCATTGATTAGAATTGATTTTAAAAGAAATAACAGCCGAGCTCATACCAATGCGCACCGCACCTGTTGCATTCTGTAACAAGTCATATCAACGTTTTGAGTTTAAAAACAACTGAAGGTTCCTTTAAATAAAAAGGCTAAAAAAAAAAAAAAAAAAAAACGAAAGGAGGAACTCGAGAACACCAACGATGAAGACGAATGTTTTACAAATCTCGTCCCTAGAGCCCCTCCGGTTTTTAAAGTTCTATTTCCCGCTGACCAAAATAATCGTAGGCATGAAATTTACAGGAAAAACCAATCAGCGCGCGCAATCAGCTGTTTTTGGCGATTTCGGCTACATTCATGACGTCGCTAGTAACATAAGCGATTAGCTGGGTATGGTCTAAAAAAACTTCGAACTTGGAAAGAATTTTCTCCTTTTTATCCAGAACACAAGGCCGAATTAATGGTCTCCTTGACAAGCCTTGGGCTCAAGTTAAAAGCCAGCGATGCACCCCCTGTGAAGGCAGAAAGCGTTGTAGTCTGCGAAGCGTTAATGGATGAGCTTGATTCGCAAATAAAACATGTCGAGTGGATTAATCGCGAAGTAGAACGAGAAAAGAAGAGAACGGCAAGGCAACCGGATTATACATGGCTTATTTCTTCGCCTCCAAAGTCCTTTCAAATGCCTCATTTAGAGCGCGTGGTCCTTGAGCAATTGGCCTCGAAAGTACGACCTGAGGACAGCGGAAGTGTAATTTCAGAGTTCAGGGACATAGTCGAAGGCATTCCGCGTGACATTCGAGAATTACCGCAAGTAATGCGATGTATAATAGAGAAAAATCTATTGGAACGGCCCAATAGAAACGAGGAACCTGAATCAACCCTCGGATGGTTAACTAGGAGCTTGTCTCAACTAAGAACGTTAGCAAGTCATTCTTCTGGAAGGGTTTATCCTGTTACGGACATTGAACTTCAAGCTGTACCTCAAACAAGGCGAGTGAAAAGTATGTCAGACTTTCCTCGGGCGAGGGAACTAAGCATGCCTCTATAATTGTAGTGTAACTTTGCTTACT
>BLFK01000361.1:122566-141876 GCA_014634185.1 Astreopora myriophthalma | reverse complement strand
CGGCCATGTTGTTGTTGCAGTGTCACGAGTGAGAATGCGTGACCATGGAGCATGGCCTGGTATTTCGCAATACTCTATCTCGCATCTCACATTTTCATGTCGCATTTACCTCCAGAAATTTTTTTCTTCTCCTACCAAGTCGCATCTCGAATGTCCCTTACAGGCTTCCGTATTACTAAGTTAAGATGAAAAAAGAACGTAGAATTTTCTCACTTTATACCGGATGAAAAATTTATCAGCAACGCCTAACTGTTCGCGCCCTTCTAACCAAATAGACCGTGAGAGGCCTGAGACACTTTCTCGGACCCAGACCTAACGAATGCTGAGATTGCCGAATGTCCTAACTGCATGTTTGAATGTCCGAATTGAATGTTGAATGTTTCAATGTCTGAAGTACTGATCGAATGTCGAGATTACCGAATGTCGGAGTTGGATCTTCGAGCTGCTGATCCATTGTTAATATTTAAACCAGTGAATTGCCGAATTGAAAGTTTGAATTGCTGAATCGCTCAATTGAAAGTTTGAATTGCTGAATCGCTGAATTGAATGTTTAAATTGACGAATAGAATATTTGAATTGCGGAATTGAATGTTTGAATCGCCGAATTGAATGTTTGAATTGACGAATTGAATGTTTGAATCGCGGAATTGAATGTTTGAATCGCTGAATTCAATGTCTGAAGCGCCGAATTGAATGTTTGAATTGCTGAATTGAATGTTCAATTGCCGAATTGAATGTTTGGATTGCTGAATTGAATGTTTCAATTGCCGAATTGAATGTTTGCATTGACGAATTGAATGTTTGAACTGAAGGTTTGTATTTAACAACAAAAAGTTTGAATTTTGGCGGGGATGGATACCCATACCTAGAGCCCCCCCGGTTTTTAAAGTTCTATTTCCCGCTGACCAAAATAATCGTAGGCATGAAATTTACAGGAAAAACCAATCAGCGCGCGCAATCAGCTGTTTTTGGCGATTTTGGCTACATTCATGACGTCGCTAGTAACATAAGCGATTAGCTGGGTATGGTCTAAAAAAACTTCGAACTTGGAAAGAATTTTCTCCTTTTTATCCAGAACACAAGGCCGAATTAATGGTTTCCTTGACAAGCCTTGGGCTCAAGTTAAAAGCCAGCGATGCACCCCCTGTGAAGGCAGAAAGCGTTGTAGTCTGCGAAGCGTTAATGGATGAGCTTGATTCGCAAATAAAACATGTCGAGTGGATTAATCGCGAAGTAGAACGAGAAAAGAAGAGAACGGCAAGGCAACCGGATTATACATGGCTTATTTCTTCGCCTCCAAAGTCCTTTCAAATGCCTCATTTAGAGCGCGTGGTCCTTGAGCAATTGGCCTCGAAAGTACGACCTGAGGACAGCGGAAGTGTAATTTCAGAGTTCAGGGACATAGTCGAAGGCATTCCGCGTGACATTCGAGAATTACCGCAAGTAATGCGATGTATAATAGAGAAAAATCTATTGGAACGGCCCAATAGAAACGAGGAACCTGAATCAACCCTCGGATGGTTAACTAGGAGCTTGTCTCAACTAAGAACGTTAGCAAGTCATTCTTCTGGAAGGGTTTATCCTGTTACGGACATTGAACTTCAAGCTGTACCTCAAACAAGGCGAGTGAAAAGTATGTCAGACTTTCCTCGGGCGAGGGAACTAAGCATGCCTCTATAATTGTAGTGTAACTTTGCTTACTGATGGTTAGATCTTCCACTGCCTCAGCCTGCGACGAGACTGTTTATTATTCATGCAGTTACATTTTCCTGTGTTTATTGAGGAAGTGAAAGAGCACCCAAAATGAGCGACAAGAATGTGGTTTGGTCCGTCTTGTTTAAACAAAATTTATTGCTGGTGCCATAAGGTCACAGTTTACCATTGGCTGTGCTTTTTTCCAGACTGAACATGTGCAGGTTCTCAAGAAGAACCAGTGAGGGCTGGCCTCTCTGGCTAATCCAGTTCTAGGTGTCTTCCTTCGTTGTGTAACAGAGACTGGGACTAGACCTGGACCAGCCTCTGGTTTCTTGCTTTAATACACTTCCTTGTAATACTGTCTTGTTCTTACAATCGAGGGGCCCTGGATAAAAACATCCTAAGAGTGTGTGTGTGTGTGTGTGTGTGTGTGTGTGTGGCGATTTTGCAAAATCACAGTCAATTCCTGCCAAATCAACTGTGCTAAATTACAGAGTGAACTCTCCCATGCTGAATGCTATAAATTAAAGCAGTGGGATGAAAAGAATCAGAACAAATTCTCCTATGTTTTCATAATATTGCAGCCATTATTGTTCATTTCTTTTCATAAGACTTGGGTTTTCTTAATACGACTTGAGGTGACCTGACTTAACTGCTGTATAGTGTGCAAAATTTGGCTCCAATTATGCTCTCAAAAGTCACTTAGTATAGCACATTTTAGCTTGGAGCTTGAGCCCTTCATTTATGTTCTGTTTCTCAAATCTGATTGGTTTAGTGTTCATGCCTCGTTTCACTGGTATATGAACATGGAAACAAGGTAATTGGAGAGTTTGCACAAGCAAACTATATACCTTTTAGTTCAACAAAATAATTCAAGAAAAAACAAAAGGAAAAAAAATTCACCTTGTCTTGTCAGTGATCTTGTGAATCTTTGATAAATCTCTGATGTAAATGTATCATGCCAGTAGAATGCGATGGAGCAGTAATCCTGATCCAGACTATTTTCATTTATTTCATTTATAATCAGTGAGATAAATTTACACTGCACAATGCACAGACAAGTATTTACATTAGATGATGAAGCCAATGGCTTATAAGGTGCCGGTCAAATGGGGAAATCCAGATGTGCTGCTAATATAATTTACAACTAAAATTTAATTAACACCGTAGTTAAAAACTGTGATTAGATTTGTATGAATTACAATGACTGGAAATAATCTCTTGAGTTTTTGTCCATAATTTGAGATAGGAAGTGAGTTACATAGAGAGGAAGAGGGATGCCCATGGACTATGCCAACAGAACACAACTAAATTGTTGAAAAGGATTAATGAGACAGCATGCTCCAATTTTGATCTGGTATTGGTCCATGTATAGAGGGCAATACACATGCACTTAAAGCTCTATTAAGCCCCCCCTGGCTCCCCTCCACAATGGTATTGTTGTAAATAAGTATGTGTTGTTATAATGTATTAGAAAATAGCTCAAAGAAAATATGCACGCTGATTGGTTAATAATCGTGTTTCTATAACTCGATAGAAACACAAAAGTTGACGTAGTCACGGACAAGAGTCACGGCATTCCCGTGTGTGCTGACGTGTGTGCTGTCGTGTGTGCTGACGTGTAAATTGCATGCTGTAGAGAATCTATGTTTCAATGATAAATAAAATATAAAGTTTTCTTCGTTTTTCGTTATTTTCCTTGGGCTATTTTCTAAAAGAAATAGAAAACATTTTCATGTTTCTATCAAGTTATAGAAACTCGGAAAATGTTTTTTATTTCTTAATTGTTATGTACCTAGACTCAACAAAAGGAGCACTGTGATTGGTTGATTCTTGGTCATGTGCCACTGATCAAATTCAAATGTATCCCGACTGGGATACGCATTTGTTGCCTGCACGCCAAATACAGCAGCAGGAATACACAGGGAAAGTCCAAATATATAACAAAGCACTTAATTTATGTTCCCTTGGGAAACTAGTTAGTTTTGTTTTCCCGAGAGTCCTGATGTTTCCCTTGATTTCGTCTTGGGAAACATCGGGACTCGAGGGAAAACAAAACTAACTGTTTCCCTCTGGACCGTGCATTAAGTGTGTATTGTTATAAGGCTAATTTTATACAATAGTTCAGCTCACTTGTATAGACATAAATGTACATGTACATGTATGTTTTAAAAGCTATACTATTGAAATTATTTCAGGCCATACTTGAGATGGGTAACTTTTTTATTAAATATTTTCAAACAGACTGGACATTGACATCCTTGTCATAGTCAACTAACCAGACTCTTGCACAGTGTTCTGGTCAGGTAATGTAAAAAAAAAAAATGAGGAGGAAAAAACTTTGGGCAACAGGATGAAAACAGAGAAAAAACAATTATTTGGGCCTTGTCACATTTGCCTTCACTTAATTTTGCATATGACTTGTGACAGTCTGTTACAGAAGTTAAGCACCCTTTATTACTCTAAATTTGGCCATGGTGAAATAGCCGAATAGGAAAAAATGTGATGACAGTTATGCATGACAGCCCTTCAGTTAAAAGTGTGGTTTAGTTAGATAATTATCAGGAGCTGGCCATGACCTTGGTGTGCATACATGTGCCTATATAGTTGCATGACGGCATTTTCACAAAGTCAGTCTCCCTACACTACAGGTTAACCACGCAAACCAATCATAAGCCCTGAATAATTAATATTGCGTGGGCATGTGTGGAGTGGAACTGAACTTTTCGCAGGAAAGACGTGTCCAAAAATACTGAAAATAGCTTGATCCCCCCAGTATGGGAGTTGTACACCCTGGGTACTCCAGTAGTTATACTACATAAATTGAAATCATTTATTTATGCAGAAGCACTGAGGGCTGGTTTACACGTATGACACAAGCATTAGCACAAGCAACATATGCAGGTGGAAAAGCATATTGATCATTACTAACTTTTGTTGGAACAAAAGACACTAACAAGTTATTGCATCTGCATATGTTAACAGCCTTAACAGAAAGATTTAATTTTTCATCAGTGGGAAATGAGATTATTCCTTTCTCCAGACATTATATGATTTTAATGGTAATGTTATTTTGTGTTGTTCGGCCAATTGGTTCAATTAGTCATTCAGTTCTAAAGAATCAACACACAACAGACAACCCCAACTCACCCCCTCCCCCTCAGCTTTTAATTTTCAAAAGGTTTCCTCTATTTTTATTCAAAACATAAACGAGAACGACAAGAACAATGGCAAAATTATTTCACTTTTTCGCGTGTAATCTCTGGGGGAAAAAAAGGACCTGAACTCCCAGGACAGTGCAACGATCGATCTCATACATATTAATACCAAAATAATACGTCTTCTGTTAACTAATACGTGAACCGCTAAGGTTTTTTACCTGATACTGTACCCCAAGAAAATTTAAGGCCCTCGGAAATCTCAAATTCCGAATAACTATCGTGTTACGATATGAATAAAACTAATAGTTTCGAGGTCTGAGTTTTCGAGGTCTGAAGTTTCGAGGTCTGAGTTTTCGAGATATAGGAAATTTTTTACCGGTCTGCAATTATCAATGCGGGATTGTTGCGTGATTTGACACTTGGGGTTAGTCACGATCATTATCATAAATAAATATTCATTCATGTACAACTGCGTTTACAATTTCAATCATTTTTCAAGGGGTCTGAAGTTTCGAGGTCTGAAGTTTCGAGGTCTGAAGTTTCGAGGTCTGAGTTTTCGAGGTCTGAGGTGTGAAGTTTCGAGGTCTGAGTTTTCGAGACACCCAATAAACGTTGTGGCTACAAATTTTCCCACTGGCTTTGTTGTAGCGTAATTAAGCTTCAAATCAGTGCAGAACTCCTGGGCAGAAGTCAAGAATTGGTAAAATTCTGCTTGAATGATACGTTTTGATTACCCCTCTTTGTTAATCATTTGGAGTTGAAAAGACAAACTTTTGTACGCTCTTGTGGTTCCCTTAAAAACCTGATACCTGATTTCAGACTATAAATTATGATCAAAATCTATACCAGTTTTCAGCTCAAAAACCATACCCTTTGGTGCAGCACATACCAGGTATGTATACCTACCCAGCTTATATGGGGGAGTACCCCCCTGGATACAGGGCATGTATGCATGAGGTAAGCTCCTAGTCATGGGGTCCATGCATCCTTGCATTGCTGTTGTTGTTGTTGTTGTTGTTGTTATTATTAATATTATTATGCACTGCTCAATTCATGTCCTCGGTTAATCCAGTGCTAAATCTTGGCACCATGGGTGTGACCCGGGGGGGTGGGGGGTACTCCCATATATGGGCTATATAGGTACGTGCCACAGAATAGGGTGTGTTTTTTTTAGGTTCTCGGTCCTTAAATAGGGTATCTTTTTTTACCCTTTTGTTTCTGTGTCCCTGATGTGGTCCTTAGATAGGGTAGCTCAATTGTATTATCTAATACTGGAGTGTGAAAACGCCCGCCTAAGTGAACGTTTTTTTTTTTTAACTTGATGTATCCCTTTAAGTATTAACCCGGTATGAACAAAATGATTGTGCAACAGTTTTTTCCTTGAATAGGGTGTCATTTTTCGGCTTTGGGCCTTAAAAAGGGTATCAGTTTTCGCTTTCTTAGCCCTTAAATAGGGTTAGGGTTCACGAACCTTCGCGGCGCACCTCTATCCAAAATTCGCAGGAGCACCCCCTCCCCCTGGGGGGTTTGAGGTCCTTATCTTATGCGAACTGTTCTTGCATTTAATTTTCAGCAACATTCACAGCAAAGGCAGGATGGAAGCATCAATGACAATAGTATAAAATATTGTTCATCAGTGGAGAGGAGATTTAATTTGGTAAAGGATGCACACTCCAAGAATGAATGTATTATGTATTTATAGCTTATGCATGTACCATCTACTTTGGTCACTGCACACGTCCTAATTGTTTACTTTGTATATAATGTTTTTATTTCTATACTGTTGTGATGTGATCTGAAGTAATTTTTATTGTTTGATGTTTAAATTGTGATCAATAGTGCAAAAAATAAAATCGTAAAATCCATGAAAATTTTAAAATAAAATATGAATCTTTAGTAGTAATGCCTAGAGTCTCAAAATTCTTGCACGTTTCCCTTTCCTTGCCATCATGACACAGAATTTTAACAACAAAGAACACGGAAAACGCTTCTGCGAGTTCACGTGATTATAAAGTGACCGAAGTCGTGCGACCTCTTGTTTGATAATGACACAGCATCTCCGCTTCACGGTTCCGTGGCACCAGGAGTTCTTATAAACCCTTATAAACATTTCGAGATTATCCGACATGGTCAGAAACTTTGTTGTGGACATGAAATTTGTTGAATCAATGGTTCTGATTTTTTGTGTTCGCGAGCTGTGTTCGCGTTTTTGCTGTTTCATGCGATCCCACACTTCGATCAGTGCGTTTCCGTCACTTCCGGTCGAATTTCATGATACCTTATATAAAGCCATCAAAGAGTATCCAAGGCATAGAAGCGCTCTGCTGTTCTCGCGATAATCTTCTCGAGAGCAGAATTCAAGCTCATAATAATTATCAAGATGTCCAAAGTCGAGGAAATCAAGGTCAAAGTTGGTGGAAACAAAGTGGTAGTGTACTCTAAAACCTACTGCCCGTTTTGTAAGAAGGCAAAAGCTGCCTTGTCCGACGCTGGCTTGAAAGACTACGCCTTGATTGAACTCGACGAGATGGACGATGGCGAGGCATACCAGGACGCGCTTGGTGAAATTACAGGAGCAAGATCGGTGAGTTATGTTACTTGTGTGTATGCTTGCCGTATAAGTTCATATTTTAATGCTGAAAAAGTCCCGAACTTTGAAAAATCGTTTTCAGGGAAACGGTTGATTGCTTTCTTAGTTATTCATGGCAGCCTACGTGTTTATCCGTACTGCGTGAATATTGTAAACTCAAAGCCTACTTCACAATGGTAATCGCAACGAAAGACTTTCATCTCTTTCTTTCTTTCTTTCTTTCTTGTTACATTCGAGCTCGGTAAAGTAACGATGATATTCGATCTTCAAGTCTGGGAATTTTGGTTTTCTTTTGAGACCTTGATGCTGAAAATGCTTAGTCATGACAATTGTTTTTAGTTACGCACGCAATAAATTGAAGACTGATTTAAGTGTGATGATCGCAGTTAATGAAGCGTCTTCTGCAGTTGTGAAGAAGGCTGAAAAAAACCCAGGCTTGAAGGGGACTCGAAGCGATGACCGTCCGATTGCTCTTAACAGTGCTCTGTCTACTGAGTTATCATTGAAGTTTAAAGACTGATTTAGTTTGGCGTGCGAATTAAGCTAAGTCTTCGCTGGTTTCGCTTTAATTATGTAAACTGAATGTTTAACTGCGATTTAAAGTTTTCTCAGTGTGCTGACTACAGTTAAATGGTTGATTTTGTTTGGGGAAAAAATTAAAGAGACTTAAAACGACATTCCTGTTTTAGGTTCCAAGAGTGTTCATTGGTGGCAAATTTGTTGGAGGCGGTGATGACATCAAGAGGCTGCAAGATACTGGCAAACTGAAGCCGATGTTGCTGAAAGTTGGAGCTTTGTGATCTGTACAAAACCAGCTGACGAAACAACGAAACAAAATTGACGTAGAGGAGCTGACAAAAATAACTTAAATGTAAACAATTCGGTGGAGAATGTGTGTCCTGTTTTCAATCTGTTTAGTTTACAGAGGCAAAGAGACCGTTACATGTATGTTGTAAGATTTCGCAAGAGTGTAGCTGCTTAAAGTTTTGTCCAGTGGGGTATAATATTATGCACATTAATTGTCAGCAGCGCACGAGTCTATTCTTAGCTTTAAATAAAGAGTTACATGTATCATTAGTACTGAGGCTTGATAGTAAGACTTGGGGAGGTGACTGGTATTTTGCTGGAGCCTTAAAGCTGTATTGGAGTGCAGCTGGTAACCATGACAATCCTGTGAGACACCATCACACTGCTAACTAGTGGAAAACTAATATACATACTATGCATCACAGTAGACTGGGGCAACTCCACGTTTTTTTAGGCCTGCCGCTGTTCAAATTTGATTGTGGGATCACTTTTTTGTGCACCTCGTGATCACCTTGTGGTGTATCACGTGATCGGCTTTGACAAAAATACAAGTTACTCTGTCTTCAACCTTAATCACGTGGTACACCAAGAAGGTTATCACATGGTACACAGAACAGCGATCCCGTGATCAAATTTGAACGGTAGTTCAGGGTTGTCCCTAACGGCCGGCAGCCGGCAGAATTAACCGGCTACTTGGGCCGCTTTTGCCGGCTACTTGTTTCGATTACTTGTTATCTTAACCGGCGTAATTAAACCTTTTGCCGGCTACTTTTCCAATTTTGCCGCCTACTTCTAATTGTGTGGACAACCCTGGTAGTTGACGGCCTGAAAAACTCGGGGTTGCTGCGGTCCACTGCATAGTATCAGACTTACCTAAGGGTGGGCAGAGGAAGAGGAAAAGAAACTTTCAAGTGAATGGAACAAATGTAATGTGAGCAAAATGACCTGAACTCAACAACGAAAATGTAAATTCACAGAGCCCATGCAAGAATCAGAGGCCACCCCCAATACTTTCAAACAGACACAGCTGGCCAACAAGAATTGCTTCAAGTTGAACTTGGCCTTAATTGCATTTAGCCACATTAAATTTCATGATAATATTGTCAAAGCTTGCTATTATAACAGAACTTATCAATAAGAGGCAGATGCTTAAAAAATTGACCTCAATTTGTTAACAATGCTAGAATGACCATTGTAGTGACCTGGACAATTTTATGCAGTTGCAAAGAAGCCTGACAGAGTCAAATCCACATAATTATGGATTTTTTTTTATCATTTTGGCTTTCTTTTTCAATTGCCTCACTATTGGCATGTGATCCATGATATTTTCTAACAATGCCGCAAAGCATAAGCAATATTTTGAGGTGCACTCCTTGACAGTCAAAAATAAAACGTAAGGTAAATGGAAATCTGCTGTTGTACATCAGGGTTCGTACGGGTCATGGAAAACGTGGAAAGTCATGGAATTTTAGTATTTCAGTTTCCAGGCCTGGAAAGTCATGGAATTTAATTATCGGTCACGGAAAGTCGTGGAAAATTATGGTTACGTGTGTTAGGTAAATTATTGCAGATGTCGAAGCAAGGACAAAGTAAAATACAGGCGAGTTATATGTCAGAAAATACCCCAAAACAAGCATGATTTTGACGGTTTTCGAAAGTGACAGCTAAAGTTTCGGTCATGGAAAACTGGTAAAAGTCATGGAAAAGGTCCGGGAAAGTCATTGAATTTGAAAAGCTCTGAAGAGTACGGACACTGTACATGTAACTATGTGCAAATGTTGATGTCTGCACACCATGCAAGAAATTATGCACTGTAAGAATGAGCAGTGTAATACACTGGAATGGCCTCAAGGTAGGTTTAATCTTAGTACAATAATTTATTCAAACTACTAATACCAGTAGTTTTCACTACATCTGCCTCTGCCTACGAGAATATGGATGACAGTTGAGTTGCTTTCCAATTAAATGCTGAACGTTGTGATGTCTTCATGTTATGCTAAGTTAGGTAATTTAAAGATGCAACGAAAGGATGGGCAACAACAAACAGCAATAATGTTCAATTTCCATCAACATTAATTTTATTTGATATGCTATCAACTGGAGAACAATTTAAATAACTATGGAAAATGTTGATGTCTGCACGCTGTGCAAGAAATTATGCACAGTAAGAATGAACAGTGTAATACACTGGAATGGCCTCAAGGTAAGTTTAATCTTAGTACAATAATTTATTAAAAATATAGTATTTGGACACCTTACATTCAGAAACTCTTTGTGTTACATCATTTCATTTGTAAAGTGCTTCCAAAGAAATGGACAGATTACTACAATGTACCTGCCGAGACAACAGCAAAATTGCATGCATACTAATAGTAAAAGAGAACCCCTACCAGTAATTATATTTTTTCCCTCTGTCATATGAAGCTAACAAAGATTTGTAAAAGATTCACTAAAAAGTTATGTTCTGTGAATCACAAGAACTTTCACCATTTACTGGTATTTTTGTTCCTCAGGGTTTCTGTCTCAGGTGTTGTACTGAATATTAGCAAGCTTAAGCATGGGTGTTTTTGAGTGACAGATGTCAACTGTTTTCCCTTTTAACTTGCATTGACACAGCCACAATTGTAGTGTTCAGGGTCCTCACTCATATAGAGATGATTTGCTTGAAAATTTGGGCAAAATCATTGCTCAAAAACACCTTTTCTTAAGCTCCCTATTGTCTGACTTGGAACATAAAATTTGGTATCAATAAATTAAAAATATTTCCTGCAAGTTATACTGGTATACATTGGTTCCACGTTATTTTATGCTGTCCAGGCTTTTGGGAAGTGATTTGAAGTTCATATGATCATTGTTTCCATCATAAGCCTTGGGAGCCCAGCTTTCAACTGTCACCATAGGTACATGTACATCACACTTGGGTTATCGATATACACAACAAGAGTCCCTTATGGAGCAAAACACTAATTTAACACAGGAAATCCAGGCTATGCACTTGCCAATCTTACATTTGTCGTGAAGATACACAAACAGTAAGGGACTGTTGCTTAGTACATGGATAACCTAAGCATGACGTACATATCTACCTATGGCGACAGTTGAAAGCCCCACAGTGTTTCTTCACAATCTCATCCCATTGGCTAATAATTATGTTGCATCCTGTTACAACTGATTTCACTGCTATGTGGCCTCTGTAAACTCTCCAAGGCAGCGTGCAAAGGAATTCCATCAATTAAACCCTCACCGGTATATGGCAAGTTCAAAAATGGCATCTGAGAGGTTGAAGTACTTGGCACTGAAGAAACAGAAATTTGATGTGGAACAGCCACAATGTAACAATTGTTTCCTGAATGATTTAAAAGCTTTAATTTAAGAATTCCACCTTGTTGCATTTGTTGAGATGCACAGTCTGAATTTTCTTGACAAATGTCTTGTCGATTTGTAGCAATCTGATGACATTCTCAGCTCTGAGACCTCACATGAGCAAAAAGACCACCCACCGGCACTTATTGGCCGAATAAGTTTCCACATCTGGGGAGACATAGGTGAATATGAGTGCATCAATGCAGCCAGTTAAAGTGTCGATGGGTTAACCGTCACATAGCTGCCGCTGACTCCCGCCCATGCCATTCTTATAATTATTATGATATAAGGGTTTGACTGATGGAGGCCCATTGCAGACTGCTCTAGAGAGTTTTCATTTCAAAGGTTGTGTAGCAGTGAAATCAGTGATTTTTCAGTAGTCCAAACATTACCACTTGGGCTCTGCTATGTCAGAATCCTCTTCATTAACCTCCATGTCACCCCACAGTACATTGTGATCATATTTCAGAAAATCAGGCGTAGGTGGAATGTCCCCAATAGCAGCTGAGGATGCATCCTCCCGCGAGTCACTTTCTTTTGCACCTTCACTTTCCTCTGAATCAAAAGCAACTTTCTTGTCAACTTTAGAGACAAGTTTGGGCAAGCCGGCTGCCTTTAGTGTAATAGACCTGCATGATAAAAGTCCTTCATCTTCATGAGTGCGTTCTTTGTCTGAAGCTGGAATACCACCACCTGCAATGCCTTCAGCATGGACTGTTTCTTTAAACTGTTCACACCTACATGTACTCTTCTCAGTGGTGACACTTTGATTTTCCCTCACCCCTTCATCATTGATGAATCCATTTTCTGGTTGACTCACAGCAGTAGTTTCTAAATGTTTACCCTGATCTTTGCCAATGGTTCTTGTAGAATCTTGCTTCTCTGCTGCAGTTTCTCGGAGATCCCCTTTCTCCAAGAAAACTCGACTTTCTGTCACACATTCAGGTCCTGTATTGGTATTAAACTCATTCCCTTCAGAATCAGTTTGTTTTCTTCTTTGTTTGAGTTCCCTCCGTGGTTTAGGTGCATCATCAAAAGCACTCTCACTTGCCACCTCGGTGACCTTTTTATTCTCTTTGTTCTCTGTAAGGGAAAAGTCTCTATCCATCTCACCAAGTTGTGGATTGCTGACTGAATCGTGATACTGTTGTTGATGCAAAGCAGAGCCTTCATCAGCTGTGGACTCTGCGTCATCTGGTGGCAAGACTCTGCATTCATCACTTGCACCCCATTCTGCCTTGTGTCTCTGAGCATTGACATCAACAGTTTCACTGTTTCTCATGGTCTGCCCCCATTGTTTGCCTTGTAACATGGATCCTTTTTCACTGATCTTACCTCCCTCTTCCTTAGGTTCCAAGACCCTGCCTTTGCCATCTTCAATCCAGTCTTCCTCTTTCTGAGCCATGCTGCTTTCACCCCATTCTTCTTCCCTATAAGGGGCAACCTTGCTTTCTGTTGTGTCTCCCCATTGTTCTCCTGTCCCCACCTCTCCATCCTTATGATGTTGAAAGCCACTGCCATACCTTGGTCCTTGCTCACCTGTTCCTTGGCTCTGGTAATCTCTTCTTCTACTCCTATATTCTACTCCCCAGTCTTCAGAGTTCTCAGGATGTCTTCTTGCACCTCTAAAACTATGATCATC
Organism: Astreopora myriophthalma; assembly: GCA_014634185.1. Lineage (NCBI taxonomy): Eukaryota > Metazoa > Cnidaria > Anthozoa > Scleractinia > Acroporidae > Astreopora > Astreopora myriophthalma. The sequence goes on along the minus strand of BLFK01000361.1, from coordinate 128,618 downwards.
AATATCATTTTCATAAGCCCACATCTTCTTCCTTGGATCCCAAACTTTTGGTTGATCCCATGCACGACTCCCCGCCTTCTTTTGCCGTGCCTTTCTCTCTTCATCAATTTTCGCCCTTTCCTCTCTCCACCTGTTATATTCATGACGTTCTTTTCCTGACATGCTCACCTCATTGTTCCCTCTACATCTGTCAGATCGATGGAAATCCTTTTCTCTTTGCACACGACTGACAACTTTGCTAAAGCTTGCCCCACCCCAAGAATGCTCATTTCGACCAGTTGTTCTCGACATGTCGACTCGATTGTCATCAGCGAGAAATCTACTGGCTGAGCTAGAAGCAGTGCTTGTTTGTTTTCTCTGTTCTTCTTCTTCTTTTTTCACATTTTCCCTCCTTTTAGCTTCCCACTGTTTCGCTTTCATGGTCTCCTTTCTCAGTTTCTGTAGCATTAATCCCCTCCCCTTACCCCACTGATGACTAGAGCCATCTTTATTGACACCTGAAGGAAAATTCTCTGGATTTTTCCTAGCTGCCATTTCACTATACAAATCAGCATTTTTGCGGTCTTCTTCAATTTCCTTCTGTCTTCTCATGAGTTCTTCATTTTTCTTTCTAATCATCCTCATTTTTGCTTCCACTAATTCTTCTTTCTTTGCCTTTTCATCTGCAGCATTTTGACTCTCTGAGCCACCTTCACTGGTTTGAGGCTTTGATGTCATCGTTGTTGCTTTGTGTGTTGCTCTTGGTTTACCTTAAAAAGCACAAGAAATTAATGATAAAGCTTTGGAACAAACCAGTTTGATCAGTTAGTTCCAGCAACATCCATCACATACATACTCTCTTGTCAAATTACAGTTAACCCTCTGCTTGTTGACACCTCCCGTGAACAGAGTCCTTTAAGCCAATGGACATCAAACTGGAGTTTCTTATATGTTTTCCTATGTAATACACCACCTGAACCTATACTCAATCGTACGGAAGGGGCTGTCCAGTTATGAGCAGTTCCACAGTTTTATTAAAAAAATATACGATTTGGAAATTTAGCCATTAAACTGCCCAGAGGTACACGTACAGCCTTATGGGCTGAGGCACTCATGAACTTATCTCAAAACTGCAGGCAGTGCCGTTGTTGCCATATGGAACAAGGCTCTCTTGTGCGACACACTGGTTGCACAAAGTTTGAAAAGTTGAACTTGGTTTTGCCCTGGGTTTCTCTTCTTACCGTACCCTGCAAAGTCCCCAGAGCATGGGAAGATGAAGAGACCTCGGGTATGCGATTGTGCCCACATTTCACATTTCTATAATTCCATCAAGATAAATATGTTTAAATTTAATCGTACTGGGACTGCTCATCTTATTACGCTCTTTGTATTAATAAATACTACTATTGTATTAAAATAATATTATCCTCTCACAAGTAAAAACAAGGTATATTTATCAACCCAAAGAGTCACATGCAAAATACATGCAAGCCACGTGATTGATCATTGCTTATTGTTGACAAACATTAATCGTATTATTGCATTTCAAACAAAATCAATAAGCTTCGGAGTACTTGAACACGTCAGCGTGTTGTCTACGGATGAAATGATATATGAAATGAAGCATACATTGAACTGCGGATATGAAATCAAATGAAGCTATGATCCTCGCAGTTATGGACGCAATTTTAGCAATTGCGTAGAGAAGCCTGAAAAAATTCAGGACTTCAACGGGGTTTGAACGCGTGACCTCGCGATGCCGGTGCCACGTTCTAACCAACTGAGATATGACGCCACTGATGTTGGGAGCTGGTCATTTGTGGGTTCAAATGTTCCCGAGATGAATGAATGAACGGATGTAATGATATACGTTTAATATATGTGTTGTCTACAGTTCACCACTTTCACTACACGCTGCCATGAAACAGAAAGTAAAACAAATTCAAGGATATAAGGAGGATAAGCCCTCAACTCACCTTTTCCTTACGAACCTATTCAAACTAGTCTCGATCGCATACGATTCGCTAATAAAGCAATGCAAGGCAAACAAACAACGAATCGACAAAACGACGCCATCTTGAATTGGACGTCCGCATTTGAACAGCGGATTTTCAGAGCATGCGTGATTTTCAAAGAAAACGCGGGAAGACAATCACGCTTTTCCGAAAACCAAGAAATCAACCTGAAGTTACATTTCATTGCAGGGGAAGACCACAAGATAGTTTATGTGATTTTATTCATGGCGCGATCAAAGCGCAAAACGTTGAAACCTAGCGTCTCCGAGCCCTCAGGTAAGCCAAGGGCGCAGCTGGGCCATATGATAATCGCTATTATGGAGTACGGTCGTTTGTTGTCTGGTTATTGTGCACAATTCCCAAACATGTGAAAGGAAGAAAACTAGACATTAGAATGTCTTGTGATTTGCAAAGCGAAACATAACAGTTGTATCCCATGGGGAAATGGCTGGGAAATGTTAAGTAACCGATCTTGCCAGAGTGAAATATAGACCTCTTTAGCTTCGTTGTGTGTTTTCCCAAATTATACACAGACCCTGTGACGTTCGTGTGGGGAATTGTTTCTTTGAAAGGTTACCACTTGCACAATGGCGGTAAGGAAAAAGACGAAGGAGCAGTTCCTCTGAGACTGTCACGTGATCTGTTTTAGGCAGAGAAGGGCTAAGAACAATGAATTGCCGATAGCAGTCCTTTGGTTTATGAAGACCCCAAATCATGTAGCAATGTTTACAAAAAACAACTGGTCAGTGTTTGCCATCTCCTTGGGTCATTACTGTGCCCTTGGGGAAGGGTGTGGGGGCTGCTCCCATGCTCTGATATGGGCTATTGTTAGTTCAGTTGTAGGTATAATGTAGGGTAACATTTTCAGAGAACTGAGCAGTTTCACAGTCTAGCATAGGTTAATCCAGCATCCCCCTACCCCCCCCCCAAAAGAAATTCAAACTTAAAGAGAGTGCCCCTTGGGTTGCTGTGTAACCAAAAACTGTAGAAATCAAGACCTAAAGCAAACTAAACCCAACTCAAGCAATTGAGAGGTCCAGTACTAGTGTAAACTAGGAACTGAGGCCAAGTATGTAGTTCAACAAAGGTCTCACTTCAATTCACCTGATTTATGCTTGGTAAAGACCACTCTTTCAAAGGGTAGGATGGGAACTTTTTCTGGCTCACTAATTTTATTAATTGAATTACATGTATTTTTTGCGTGAAATTTTGGAGATATGTCCAGAAATGCACTCAGATTTTGATAAGCATCATGAAGTGTCCCCTTGCTCTTCCTCTCAACTTCAACGTCACCTGTGTCCAGAAATACAGGCAATAAATGTCACAAAGTGTGCCCCAAACTGTGCTTTTCAACTAAATATAAACGGTTGCATTTACCCTAACCTAGAAATAACCTTAATGTAAACCCTAACCTTATTGTCAGAAATAGACACTAGAGTCTTAACAGGACACTTGGTGATGAATGTCAAAATTGAGCGTGCATCTAATTACTTGCATTTCTGGCTAATGACCGTCAACTTGAATGCAACCTTTTTCCATTTGATTCAAGAGAATAAGATTGGCACTAGAGTTTGCTCTTACTACCCCCCGTCCCTGCTCCCGCCTTTCACACAAGTACATGGGTTGTCTTCTTGGTAATTACCAATCCACTCCCTTCCCCTTCAACACCTGCTAGTCGCCAGTAGGTTGTCAGAGGGCAACTAATGTAAACTCGATCCCTATTCTATTTACAGTTACTGGTGGCTCCAATAGAAATAATACAAAGTTTTCAATGACCTAATTAGAACAATCAGCAACTATAACCATTTTATTATTGTTTTCACTAATTTGTTGGATAACACTGGATCATACTTACTCCTTGTCAACATTGTGGATTATATGTAATACTTGAATGATTGTTTTGTTAGCAAAGCGTTCAAGGCATGACAATGACAAAAGAAGAGAGCCTTGTGAGGTTGAAGCCACTTTGTTTAGCAAAATCGTTCAAGAAGCAGGTCTTCATCTCAACTCTGAGCAGACACAAGATGAACTAGGTACATGTAAATCTTGTTTAGTTCTGCAGCTGTTGACTATTCCCTGCATATTCTTTCTATCAGCCATTCCCCAAATAAGGCAGATTACTAAATATGTAGTTCCTCTGTATCTTTAAGGCTAGTTGACGGTAAAGAACCTATAATTATTACGGCATTTGATGCTTGAAGCTTGTGGTGCTGTGCATGGAAAGGGACAATATTTAAATAACAATATCAGAGTGTTAAGAAGCCAAACTAGAAGGAGGCTTGCAACCAATTGGCTTTATACAAAGCATGATGGAATTGATGCGGTCGTCAGAGAAGGATCTGAACCTGCAGCATTTGCATTCAAATCCTTTTACAGTGTCTGATCTAGGATTTCCAGCTAGGGGGGCAATGTGTCCCAGTCAACAATTTTCAGAGGGACATTGATTTCGTTTTTTGAGGGGGTCACTATAATTATATTTTTTTTATTCTAATGTACCGGGTGTTATGTTATCAAGAAATGCAATGTTCAAGAGTGAGTTGAACATACAGGTTCGTTATCTAGAGGAAAAGTAAAATAAGTTTATTCACGGGAGAGTAACAAATCTGAACCGAATTTTACTTGCTTCAACACAGTTTTTCAACAGCTGAAGTGCGCCAAAATGACCCACAACAGGTATTTGAATGGGACATATTTGCTCAAACCGCGGAAATCCTGCGATGGTGCGCTCTAGATGAGACACTGCTATTGAGTAGCTTAAACTGACTGGTCCATGCCTGCTCTGGAGGGAATACTGTGGGCAACTCCCGTTCTTTGTCAAAAGTAGGTCGGTGCATGGTCTTATGGGATAGTCCGTAGTTAGTAGACATGGGTTTCATACAGGACCAGCATGTTTGTTTTCCTGTTTTCTTCCCTTTTGCTGAAGTCATGGGTAGCCATGGTAATGTTATTGTTTGGTGTGATTAGCTTTCCAGTTGGTTTTACACTGTAGCTGTTTACCTTTATAGTTTATAATTTATTTCTATTTGCAGGGGTTGATCGTTCCATTTTTCAGAAGAAAATTAAGAAACTGCTGAAAAGTCATCACAGCTATCCTGAGGTACTAGGATTTGCCTTTCACCAGGTTTTGACAGCAGTGTAGCAGGGTGCGCCAAAACCTATGTCCGATTGTCCGGGACAAGTAGAAATTTAGTTCAGACATGTAAATCTTAAAGTTAACATGACTTGTCCGTGGGACAAGCACATTTCTGATGTCTAAACAACTACAGAAACAGAGGAAAATTCACTTCAAGTTGCAGTAGAATTGAAAATAATATATCTAACGGTAATAACAGCAAACCTTTAACTTGACAAAATAAGTGTAAAGATCCCTATAAATTTCTCTATTCTACAGCCATTCATTTGTTGCTATAAATTAAAATACACCAAAAGCCACATGTTGAATTGATTTTATTTCTAAATACAGTTTGAACAAATCTTTTTGGATAAGCACTTTTGGGTCTTCGGGCACTTTTGGGTATCTCAAGCAAATTCTCTATGATGGTTGTCGGATGGACAAGTGGATTTCAAAATTTTTCTCTTACTCTGTGTTGACTTTGTTCGATTGCTTATAGGTTATAGATGACTTTCTTGAAGGACTGCAGCAAAGATTAGAAGACTCTAATAGGTATTACCGGTAATTTTTTACTGACCAATAATGAAAGCTTTTTCATTGGCAAAACCAGAGTTCCTATTAAGAGGACGTGCAGCTTTTTCCCAAAGTGTAGATTTCTGTAGATACAGTAGGTTTTATTTATTATCTTTGCCTCCATTTTTATTCCAATTTATTTGTAAGTAGGTCCGCATCAGCCTTTGGCTGCCCACTCTTCCCTAACCTACTCAAATAAAGTATGTATGTATGTATGTATTGTAGCGTTCCAGTAATCCCGAAAGAAATAAAAAGACAACGAGAACCGATACTGTACTTTTGTTTCTATTTCTTACACCAACAACAACACAGTACGCATGCGTACATACCTACACGTGCCTGCGTTACACAATTCCCCCCCCCCCCCCCCCCC
>BLFK01000361.1:115019-122556 GCA_014634185.1 Astreopora myriophthalma | reverse complement strand
CAATTAGCGCAGAGTGTCTCCGTGGCTTTTTAAGGCACTCAATTAGTTTTCAAAACGGTGACCCATTCACCAAAACGTTTTGGGGCCTTCACTCTTCTTCTTCCTCGGCCGCTTTGTCCTTCTTCTGTCACTGTCTCTGGAATTTGAAGCTCTTCCTTGCCCACGTCTGCACCACCTCCTCCACTAGGTTCCTTAGCTCCCCCGTCCGCAACACCTCCCGTGTTCGATAAACGATCCTCTTGCTCGGACTGGTTACCAATCCCACCGCTGCCACCAGTTGTAGCGTTCCAGTAATCCCGAAAGAAATAAAAAGACAACGAGAACCGATACTGTACTTTTGTTTCTATTTCTTACACCAACAACAACACAGTACGCATGCGTACATACCTACACGCGCCTGCGTTACGGTATGTATGTATGTATGTATGTATGTATGTATGTATGTATGTATGTATGTATGTATGTAAAACTGCAGAATGGTACAGTACTTGACTGTGACTTAATTTGTATGTCACATTGTAATTTTTGGTTTAATGTCACTAATTATTATTAACTAAGTCAAGGTGGTATTAAGAAATGCGAAGGGCACATTTTATTCCAAAAATGAAGCTTTATTAATTGTGTTACTGCCTTGTCTTCAGTTGGGTTTTGCTTCTTTGTTGACAACAGTAAAGTTAAATTTTAGTAATAGGCAGGGGACCCCTGAAAACTATAGTAATGTTTCAATAGTATTGCAGACCAAGGCTTTTTCTCAAAAGAGTGAAGAAGGCAGATAATACCCTGTAATCATATTAATGCCTATAATTATGTATAATTATCCCTGTACACCTAGTACATGCAACCCTAATTGATTATAATATTATGCTGTGTACAAAGGCCATAATCAAAATTAAATATGGGGGTCCAACAGCTACAGTATAGAGTTGAGGTCATGTGTTTTCCTTTTCCAAGAGATTACTTGTATTTATCTTTGATTGGCACCTGCAGTAAGATAAAATGTTGTTTAGGCATAAAATGAATGAGAAATTGTTTTGATGCAAGTATTAATTTCCATCAACAGATTCCAGCTAAGTCTGCTTCCTGTTTCCATTTCAGAAGACTGTGAGGGGTTAGTCAGTAATGGACGGGTATAAAAGTTGGGCCGTATCAACTCAGATCACTTGACTCAGATGAATGTAAAAACAGCTTTTCATTGGCAAGTCTGACGTTAGGATTATGTAGGGTTTGGGTAATTTCTCAAGCATTATTCATTTTTGCATTGATCCATGTTAAGCGATCCAAGTTAATCTGGTCTGACTTTTGTACTGCCTGTTAAATGATAATTGCTTTATTTTATCTTAGTTTACTCTTACCAAGAACTAGAGAACATTATTTATTATTATCATTATCATTATTATTATTGTTTTTTTTTTGTTTCAACAAACATGTAATAATAATTTTTTTTCACAAACATGTGCCCCAAGGGAGCTTAATGGCTCATCAAGGAGGCTTCACTGAACTGATTTGGAAGTGGTTCATTTATTGGAGTTCCTTTAGTTATTTCCTCTCTTTGATGATAATTATAATTAACAGATTGTACCTTTACTTGTGACATCTTTTTTGTTGTACAATCTATAGGTTTGGAGGAAGCCAGGAAAGTTTGATCAGAATGCTTTTGGGTGTTGACATTCTTCAGGTTAACTTCATGTATAAGAGTGTTTTGTTGTCTTTCTTCTTGGAGTTAATAGTTTTTGATTTGGTGCTTTCAAGAGCACTAATTGGGTATACTAATAACCAATTCAAAGTAACTGAAATGCTGGTTTTTGAGGGGACAGAAAAACTGGATTACTGTACCCTGAGAAAATTAACCTCTTGGAGCAAATTAGAGAATCAACAAATTCAGCCCACATATGATGCTGATTCCAGGAATCCAAGCTGGGAGGGGTTGCCAAACAGATTTGGATGAGTACATGTGGAAGAAGAACTTAAGAAAGTAGATGGCATTGGAAAACTCCTGGGCCCCCATATCCTAATTAATTTTTCACTTTTTACTGGCAAGTTGGAGCCAGTGAAACTGTGAAAGTAGTTTAACGATATCGCTGGTTGCTTGCACGTTTTAACAACCCTGCTTGGGCCACATTGGCAGAAGGCAAGTGCTCCTATCACTGCACCAGCTGTTAGGATTTTCCTTCATGTCATTAATGGACCATTTATTTACTTTCAATTTAAGCCCAAAATTGCTAACATGCTCATGGAAAAACTCCCAGAGTTCATGGGTGATGAAGAGAGGTATGTTTAATTCATAATATAATAATTTTTTTTTTTACCTTGGCTTTCAAGAAGTATCTTTCCCCTGTCCTCCTGTATCTTCTTCTTTCTTTGGAAATGAATTAATTAACCTGCATGAAAAAGTGAGATCAGGGTTAATTTGTACGGGCTCTGCAAATCCTGGTAAGTACTGGAATTTTCTCAGCTTTTTCCAGGACTGGATAACTTAGTCCTGGAAAATGATGGCAAGTCCAGGAAATTTGTTAACTGAAATTCTAAACCAAATTCTGAGCAACCATTCAAATATTGTTATTGTGAATTTCCCCAGGGACTACATGAAATTTATGCAGGTCTAGAAAAGTGCTCAGAAAGTATTGGAAAAGTCCCCCAAAATTCCTGTAACATAGTTTGAGCATGCATGCAAACCCTTGCCATAAGCTCTCACCAAAATGGAGACTCACAGAATGACACATACTATAAATAAAAACATATACAGTATTTCAAGTCACTTATTGATGTTATATCATGATAAAATTTGCATCAGTTTTGTTCCCAATTGCAGATGAGTGTCTTTTGAGCGAAAAAGTTGATTTTATAATTATTTTCTTTAGTAATGGCACAGAGGACATCAATGTCCCCAGACTTGTACTTAACCAGTTTAGATGGCTGGATTGTATTGTTCAAAGCAAGGTAATTGAGTGTGTGTGTAATCACTGTGTCCTTTGGTGTCATGTCTTGAAGAATTCATTAAAAAGAATGCTAGGATTCTGTTTTATATTCTCTGATTTAAATTTGCCTCTCTCACTGGTTTTGAAATTAGGAACTGACAGAAAAGATGCTTGAAATGGTTGGCATAACGTCACTTGAAGTTCAGCGTGAAATCATAACCTGTATTCCTGAAGTGCTGGATGATTCTGAACACACAGAAGTTGCCAGAGAACTACGGTAAGATACATGGACATGCATCACAGCTCAGACGTCCTTGAAGTGATGTCCCATTCTCTTTGCGAACAGTGTTTGGGTTCTTTAATTTCCCACAAATTCTATGAACATGTTGTGAGATGGGACCTACAGTTCGTCACACTCATCCGAGAAGACTAGAAAGTCTTGCTACACTGTATTTGCAGTTTTCATTGCAAAGGGACCACATATTAGTTAAAGACACTGAATGGTACGGTTGGGATTTGAACCCGCAACCAGAAGACTCACATCTTGTGTCTTATCTCAGTGTGCTAACTAGGTAGTTGTGCAAAGTAACAACAGGTTTCCAGCTTGGGGGATTATATGAAAGGAGGGGGAGGGCACTTTCTTAACATTTCTTAATGAATGTGTTCTTAATTGTGGGTGTTGTATGCCTGCTAACCATTGCGATTTCTTTTGAATTATCCCATTTTTTTTTAACTTTTAAAACCTCAGAAAATCAATCATTCAATTTCCAAGAGAGAAAAAACATTCTTTTGGTGAAAATTTGTAACTGGGTTGTTATTTTTTCCATTTGAAACTTTGTAATTTTTGCTAAGTTAAGCTTGATGATTCTCTCTGTGAATGCAATATTGTTTCAGACAGCACCTGAGAATTCTAATGCTTAGCTAATGAGGACATACATAATGCAATGATAATGTCGATAGTAATAGTAACAATCCCAATTATAGTAATTTTACATTGTAGTAATAGTACTGTAGTACAATCATAACAGCCAACATTAATGTTTTTAATAAATTAATGGAAACACTCTGGAGGATCCAGGATCCTGCTCAGCGCTGGGGGCGAAGCACAACCCAAGGACTGGGATTGGGGGTTGCCCCCAATTTCTAAGAGTGACATTTTTAAGGTTAGCAGGTATTCTTTGGTGTTGTATTACAAGAGCTGAGTTTAATCCCTGCCTGTCTAATTTCACTCAGATAATATTATGTGATTTTGTTGATATCTTTATGCCATTCCACCTCTTAAGCTTTTTAATTATCTCAGGTGATCAAACAATAAACAACTTGCCACACTTTATTTGTGACCAATTAATTTATGACGTATACAGGTTTTAGACAAATGCATCCCTCAGCTTATTCACAATTATTTTTTTACTTCTGGACAGTGAACTCCTTCTTCAGAACACTGGGCTGACTGTGCCCATTCTTGATGCCCTGTCCAATCTCAGTTTGCGACCAGAAATGTTAATTGAGGTGAGTCATATCCTTAGCTCTGGGGAAAGTCTTTTATGGATCTTTAAAGATCTTTGAAGATCTTCCTGAAGATCTTTGGGGATTCGAACAACCAGTATCCTCTTATGTTCTTGCCAAGATTCTCAATTTTGTTGTGAGAAACTTTGAAGGTCTGCAACGATCCTTTGCAGATCTTTCCAAATAATTTAACTATTTTTTTGCTAGGATCTTTGCAGGATCGTCACAAGACCCTTAACCATGATCTTTGCAATTAGCTTTTAATTAACATCTGAAGATCTCTGAAGATGCTTCAAAGCTCATTCAAACTCATTAGTAATTCATAAGCCCAAAACAAAAGAAATCACTATGAAGGAAGTTTGGATATGTGATCTTAATTAGCATAACATTTTGGCAACTTTAAACTCAAATTTATCTTAAAATACTGATTTCTTTGACAAGCAATATCAAAGACTCAAAAGTGTGTTTCATCATAATACAGACACCTAGAACTGAGTTAAAAAACTCTGCCTTTGTTTTCAACTTGCTTCTCGGCGTTTGGATAATTATCTGATGAAACACTCTTTTTCATGTTTGATATATTACAGTGTACTTCAAAGATCATCCTGGAAGTTCCTTAGCAGGTCTTCGAATATTTTTAGGTCTTAGGAGGTTTTTCAATGTGGACTAGTTCTCTTCTGTCATTGGCCAAATTTTGAATGATGATGTTAATGATGAGAGTGTGCTCTTTCATGACTCGTTTTGCCCTGAAACCTCTGTTGAACAAAACTTTTCATAAAAAAAGAAAATAAACAGCGGACCTCGCTGAATTAGGACTTTTCATAGACTCTTGCATTGCGTGTAACTTGTAAGCGGTTAGAACCAGTTTTTCGGAAGAAATAGAGCATGTTGTTTACATCAGGTCTGTTTTTTTGTCTGACATCTCCTTTACACTGCAAAATTATTGTGGTGATTGTGGACACTGATACTGTAACCCCTTTAGACATGTGTGTGCCAATAAAGTTAAGTACAGTGTACCTTAAAATATTGTAAAAGCCTCCATACCAAACATATACCGGAATCAGGTATATAAATGTATACCATAAACCAAGAATTCACTTCAAAAAACTTGATACTTTGTACTAGTATTTTGTTAACAATGTCTGGTAAAACCACGGATCCATGATAAAACTGTACTCGAGTTAAAAAGAACCAAAATACCTTATCAATATACCAAAAATTTCAGGGTCTGTCTGGCTGAACCTGAAGGAGAAACCAGACCCCCGAAAAGTCATTAACTCAAGTGAATGCCACGTTCTTGACAATGACAAATTTCTATTGGTCTATTTAGGTGCGTTCTTCGGTCATACAGATGCTGCCCTCGGCTGAAATTGATGATCTACCTGTGGTAGTGAAATTTATTCTTCAGTCTGTTTGTGACAATGATGCATTTGAGGTAAGGACAGTGCTAAAAAAATGTGGTTTCTTGCATACCTATGGTAATTTCAGATAACGACTTGGTTATACCAGGAAAACCCGGGTGTAAATCTTATTTGTATTTTTTAGAAATCTATATCTTAAACAAGGTCCTACTAAGATCTTAATATTCATACCAGTCTTACAAAATTCGTACAAGATTCTTGTAAAATCTTGCAAAATCTTAATATAGATTTCCACCTGGGAAGGCAGTGTGAAGAATATATACAGGCAGTGAGAAGATATTATGTACTTATTGACTGAGTGGAAGGGCCGGACGGGAAAATATTTGGCCCGAGGTCATGGCGTACGGACCGAGCGCCATGACCGAGGGCCAAATATTTTCCCGTCCGGCCCGACCTAACTCAGTCAATAAGCATTTTATCATGTGATAAAGTCACATCTCGCGAAGAGCCGCACGCGATCCTAGCAGGGCCGGACGGCTTTTTCCGGCTCTGCTCGCGCCATTGCGTACGGCCCTCATACGAGGATTTTCTCAATAGTTTTGCAATGAAAGCGCGCGCGGGGCCGTACGGGTCATATGATAAGAAGATGAACTTGATAGCCTAGTGACATTTTTCGCTTCTGTTCTTCTCTAGGTAATGAGTGAGTTGAGGTCAAACTTAAACTTCTCATCAACCACACTTCCACCCACAGCTTGCTCAACTCCTGCAGAACAAAGAAGATCTCGTGGAGGGTAACTTTAAAATAAAATTCATTCATTATCTAAAATAAACTACACTGTAGGCAGTTTGCCCAGAGGCTTGTGGAGTTGCGTGTACTAAAGATACATTACGGACTTGTACATGTAAACTTCTTTCACCAGGCTGCATCTATAGTTTGTAGCTTTCTGGACCGTGTATTGAAAGAAACGATTGAGACAACGCCGTTAAGAAACCCTGCCCTATTTATGGGCTGAATTCGGAACCGCCGAAAACAAATCTACTTGAGCGGGAACCCGTAGCCGCTTCATGCAAATGTTGCGCCCTTAACAGTGGTTGGTTCGCAGTCAAGATACATATAATCATGCCAAATAAGGCCTGCATTTTAACTGGCTTTTAAAAGTGGGATTTCGTTTTAAGGTGCTCAACAAACAAGACGAAAGATGGAGAGCTCTTTACACTGGATGCTATTCGTTCAGGAATACGCTTTCAAAAGTCTGTCGCAGAAGGATGGGTAAAGGTGAGTCTGCAGCTTTCGCTAAAAACAAACCAGAAAACGGTTATATAGCGGCCAGTTCGAATGATCAGTTCTGCTCTTTCATAAGGTAAAATGTGGTAAACAACAGCGCAAGGTGATCATTTTCCTTTCTTTCGCTCGTTCTTGCTCGGTGAATGGGTCATTTCCTAGTTCGCGTCAGCCCCTCTTTCAAAGCGAGACCAAGTGTTAAATTGGTATCCGGACATTTGGCCCCACGGACAAATAGCCCCCACTTTGTGGACAAATAGCCTCCAGTGTCAAAATAAGAAATTTACCGTAGGTAAAGAATGATTTTTGCTATCGATGGCTTTACAATGAACGACCTCACATTCTTTAAAAAATGGCAGTCGTTTAGCGGTGAGTGAAAAAAATAGCACTCGTTTACTGATTAAGCCTAAGCGCTCGTTTCAGTGATTAGGCCAAAGCACTCTTTATAAATTTTAGCTTTCATTTGTTCAGCT
>BLFK01000361.1:92519-110019 GCA_014634185.1 Astreopora myriophthalma | reverse complement strand
CCGTGTTTGATTAGTTCAGTTACGTGTGCTTAGACCGTTATTTTTGGATTACATTGTTTTACGTTGCTTTCCTTGCTACTTGTCAGTAACTGTGCTCACTCTGTGGGTGGCTCCTCCCGAGATGTTCCGAAGTTGGTATAGGATTTAATGGAGCTGAAACCAATCATGAAATTGCACACATTTTAGGCATCCTACTGATGAGCAGTTACTGCATTCATATATTTTCATTAGCTGCAATCGATTGCGGTCTGTCCTCTTCGAATAGCAAGCAAACCCACGCAATCAAATTCTAGTACGCGAGAGCGTGCATCAGACATCATAACCTTGATACACTGCTTTTTGGCTTTCCGTTTATCGAGTTACGATGCAATCGGGTAATTTGGAGGACACTTATGAAACTCTTACGCTTCCATCGTGTTCTCCAAACTTGTGCGTGCATCATAACTGGATATATACACACCGGCTATGACTAACTGCCATCTGCTATTATGAAACCCCTAAAAACGCTTATGTAAAATACCAAAACATACCAGTGTGGGCGCAACTTGAGTCGTTGCATATAATCTTCCTGAAACATGATTTTGATAATGAAATGACTCATTCAGGCTTGAACTGGATTCGAACTTATAACCTCTGATAACTGTGAGGTGCGCTACCAACAGGGCTGTCAAGCCAACTAGTGGCTGGTCAAGTGGAGCTGGCCCCAGCTGTTCGAAGGGTGGATAGCGCTATCCAATGGATTATTCAATATTGGCCGGTTTTGCTAGTGCTTATCTGCTGCGGGATCATAGTGATTTATCCGGTGGATAGCGTTATCCAGCAGAATACGTGCAAGCAAATTCACTGAGTTTGAAGTGCTGGCGCTGGATCATTAGTGAGACATTGCTTGGTTGCTGTTAGGGCAGATCATTATTTGCTGTCTATAACTGTTCGTGACTTGTAGTGTTTCATTTACAGGACGACATGCATATTGTGATCAGGAAACAACTGTCAAGCAATTCAGCCAAGTAAGAAACTACTGCCTGCCACCGTTTGTTTGGAAAACAAATAATGCAACGGTCGGTAGCTTAACGCCGAATACAACTTGCATTCTGGTGCTCTTGCGGTTGACTGGAGTTTTCATCAGCGCCTTGTTCCCTTTGGATTAAAAATCCACCCCTTTTTAAGACCAAACAAACTAGTTTGTTCCAGGATCGAAAAGAAGCAAGGTTTTGACATTTTGTTGCTTGTTTTAGGTACAAGAGAATTGGCATCATCGGCGCAATAATGGTTGTACGCAGCATGGCTAAGAAAAGGTGTGAATAGTTCTCCCCTTTTCGTTTTGAGCGATTGGTGGTCAGCAATACCTTGGTCTTGTTATTACTAGCTTTCTTCATCTTGTGTTCCCGTTTGTGTAGTTTTCTTCATCTCGTGTTCCTTTTTGTGCGGTAAGACTGACGAGCAAAAATAAACGACCTAGCTCAACAGGAGTTCTTGTAGCTCATTGGTTAAAGCATCCGCCCGGTGTTACAGAGGTTGTAGGTTCGATTCGTTCCCTTTCGGTTGTCCCTTCGCCCTTGGCAAGCGACTAGCCTGTTATACTCCGCCTTGTTATCGTTTTGTTCGATTTTCATTCCCTTCATGTAAACAGGATTGCGGATGAAGAGTCTGAAGAAACGATGGATACCACTGAATCTCAGAGACAATCCACTCTATCCAATGACGTCTACAAGCAGGTACACGTAAATCCTGCACTTTCATAATGAACCAAAGCGATAAACTTTATTTAAATTTCCGGCCATTCATCTAGCACCGACGCACTACGTGAGTACACTACAAATCAAATCAATTCAAATCATTCGTTAGTTTATGAAGAGGGTGAATTTCTGTTTTGAGTTGGCCCCAGTTGTTCGAAGGGTGGATAGCGCTATACGCTGGATAACTCACTATCCATTGGATAACTCAACTGGTTTTGCTAGCCTTTGTCCACTGGATAATGATTTATTCGGTGGATAGCGCTGTCCACCTTTTGAACAACTAGGGCCTGGTTTATATCTCCGAAATCCCCTGATGTATGCGAACCGTGCGCTTTTGAAATGTTTATGGTTTCTTGCGTGTGTGCCTCATCAGTTGGTAGTAAACCGTTATAAGCTAAACTGGAGCTATAAGCCGTTTTCCGTTAGGGCACTGCAGAAACCCCGTGAAAATACATCTACATGTTCCTCAACGAAAATCAAATACGTGGTTTGCACGTTACGTCATCGCCGCCATGTTGATGGACAAAAACAATAAATCTCCCCTTGGTTGGTTTTCTACTGTTCGTTCACCGCCATTTGTACATTCCACTATTGCTATATCTGTGTCTCCAGAGATTGGTTTCAAACCACCTATACTTTCATAAGTGGTGGCCGATTTATTTATCCCATGCCATAGAGAATACAGCCAATCAGAAAGCTAGAAACCCGTTGCATATTCTGCGGTATGCAACGGGTAGTATTCCACGAAAAAATCCCGGCGTTCCTCGCGGCCTACAAAGGCTTTTATACAGTTAATGAGCAGTACCTGTTTATATACTTTTATTTTTTAATCAAAATTATGTACTTTCAAGAAACGTTGCCATACTGTTGAATATTTTTTAACTGATTTTATTTGCTGTTAAAGCATTGAAGAGTGACGTTTTGTGCTAATTCAATGAGTGGCATGGGATAAATTAGATATGCAAAGCTTTCTCGTGGTATACCGTGAATATCCCACACGTGACTTGATTTTTCTTTGTATACACACTCGCCTAAAGGCTCGTGTGTATACTAAGAAAAATCAAGTCACTCGTGGGATATTTCACGGTATACCACTCGAAAGCATTGCATAACTAGTATTTATTTTATATATATTTAGTATAATTTTTAGCGGTGAATATAAGAATTCGGTGTTATATTCACCGCGCTACCCGGTGAATATAACATTTTGGAGGCGCGGCTGCTAAGCTAAGAAAGCACTTTTCGTACTTTTTTATCGTGTTTTAGCACGTTGTTTTGCACTTTCTTGATATTCACCGCTGAAAATTATACTAAAACAATTATACTAAAACAATTATTATATTAGTATATTATTATACTAAAACAATTATTGAAGTGAATATTGGGGAATATTTACCTCGACGTCTCGTTAAATATTCGCCAGTATTGAATTCGCCTTCGGCGAATAATTGTTAAATATACAGATATACTTATATATATATGTAAATTACACTTTTGCGGGGCCTCGTTTTACAACAAAAATTCTTTTGAATTTTGCACATCCTAGCGAGGCTAGAAAGGCTGATTAGCATTGAAACAGAAGGATGTAATTTTTCTTGGCCGCCATTGTGAAGGAGGTCTATCGCAATGCTGGTTCTCGTGCATTTTGATTGGTTCAATCTTCCGCTTTTTCTTGCGACTCCGACAATATGGTTCTCACTTGGTCGTAAGCAACGTAGTGAAAATTAGCCACGGGTTTACGCTTCATTTTCCCTTACAAACCCGTATTTTCCACAAATTTATTTAATGATAACACTGAACGAGCTTTCTGCGTATCTTGACAGGTTATCAGCATGTTGGAAATGATACGAAACAGCATCAGTCAGGCTCCAGAGGCTGCCGCATTGTTTTATGATGAATTAGCAAGAATAATCCACCTTGGAGAGATTGATCCTAAAATTGAGGTGGTCTCTTTGTTGTCAAAATCTTAAACTACTAGTGTTATTGTCATATACTCCCCTTATTTAACAACTGGGAAATAGAAAATGGTGTTAGCTTGTGATGATGGGACTGATACAACAGTGGCCTGTAAATCCAGTGGATTTCCCACTTCAGCTTTCCTCCTCGATTCTTTTGCCCATTTGTGTGTTAGCACTCTAGAGTGGTTTTCAATCGAGTGGTTTTCAATTCGATTGCTTTAGTTCTGCATTACTACACTTATTGACTGGCTGAAAAATCTCGCGCCACATTCTCAGCCAGTCAGAGACGAGGAAAATCAATTGTGACTTAGTCTCAGGCGTTTTCCCGCACTTAGCGCGCGTTGCGTGTTTTTGCTTTGCATTATGACTGGGTCATTTGATTGTCTGCTTTTGTTCTGATTGGCCAAAGAAATTACTGTGGTTTTAGTCTCAGTTGACTGAAAGACGCTCTGAATATGTGAAGTATTTTGATCTTATCATTCTTCAGTGCACATCTTTAAAGAAAAGACGTCTGGCCAGGTCATGTGGTCGAGACAGTGGAACCGCCACGAGCCTTGAGAGACAAGAAATCCCGCATTTCACGTCTTTCGAGCATTGCCACGCCGATCTCTTGCGGATCAGAAAGACCAGCTACCACAATATCGACGGCAAATTTTAGAGTTATCGATGTTTGAGAGCTGAAAAAGGCATTGCTTGGCACGTGATTGCGAGATTACTAGCAATTGTGGTAAAAATGCTTTGGAGCACATTCACAAAAATGGGGGAGTTTTGGGGATGTGCTCCAAGACACGAAAGAGAGGATATATGAAAGTAGAAAGGTTCTACACTTAGAGGCGATCCATTCCATGACTGATTGGATTGTTAGCGTATAGAGTTCAGTTGCGCATTCATATCCTCATAGAATACAAGTCTTTCGCAATAAAAGATGAACGAGAAATCTGACTAGTTTCTGTTGAAGTCGTGTTTAGAAACGTTTGACTCTTGTATTATCAGTCATGGATCAGCGAGACAGTTGTGGGCGACTTTCAAGATGGCTTTCTGGTGGACAGAGAAGCTCCAGTCACAAGGTACATTTTGAAATGGGCAAAATTCGAGTACTCCTACCAGGAGTGGAACTGACCTTCAGACTACTAGTTCGGATGCTCTATACCACTGACAGAGTGGATACAGGTCCGGGAAAATCTGGAAAGTACTAAAATTGCATCATAGCTTTATCCAGGACTGGAAAGTCCATGAAGGTGACAGCGGGTCCTGGAAATCTGGGGTGCTTACCTCCCTCCCAGGGGGGTGGGGGGGGGATTCCTTGTTCCCAAAATGAATTCCGAACTAAAATGGTTTATGTTCCCTTGTTCCCTGGGATATTTTGTCTTTGTTCCCCTGTTCCCCAGTTCAAATTGACCAGGTGGCCTTTTCCCCCAAACCCCTTGGAGACCCTCACCATTTACACGAACCATCCGGGTGGAAATTGTAGGTGTAAGTATTCAATGATGCAGCTTGTCGGTGGAAAAGTACTGGTACAACGCGAAAGTCCAAAAAGAACAGAAAGAAGACACTGATTATGCCGATGCATCATAATTTCTGAAAAGTTCCAAATGGAATGGTCCGTTCCAATCATTTGATGTTCCAATGGGAATTTCCGGGTTTTCCGTGTAAATGATGACTACCCCATGTACACCGTAAACTCTAATCAAACATTCGGACGTTTTTATGGTGGATTTCACTAGAATCTAGATGAAACGCTGATCTGGAAAAGTGCAAAAAAAAAAATTCCTTAAAAAGTCCTGGAAAATAGTTTGCAAAAGTGTACGAACCCTGACTGAGCAACAGGAGATTCGTTGGAGCTAGGCCATGAAACTTGGTTCAATTGACAATCGTCCTGCATGCTACTAGGACGGAAAGTCAGAAGTCAAATTGCGGCATGTCATTTGATGAAATGATGATTTTATCGATCAGTTACGCGCGGATACTCGAGAAAATCAGAGATTCGCTGGTTCATTTACCGGGCTTAGCTACAGCTTTCTCGCTTACTACCATTTCTATTATGCCCTAATCTGGGTTAAATACGATGACAACCATTAGGATTTCTCTGTTCCTTTCTCAGTGATACCGTTCCTGTGGAGATGTCTTATGCTTTAGACGAGTCGGAGGAAGGCAGCATTGCGGTCAATGTTCTTCCGTTGTTGCTCGCCGAAAGAAACAGTTCGACTAACAAAGAGAAAAGTAATAGGTAACTCAATGAAAATATTAAGTTGTATTTGACGCGCTATACTGTACCGGAGCTGTATTTGTGGGGACAAAAACTGAAGGTTCATTGCACTGTAGCTTAATATTTGGAAATATATTCAGGTGATCGCGTTGAGAACTTCTTAGTAGCAGCACTGTTATTTCTCATGACACGACCTGACTTGAATCTGAAACCGATTTTAAAACAAGATGAAGAAAAAAGAACTTTCCCTATGTACGAGCGATTGCCAAGAACTGTCATATCAACGAGTGGAGTGTTTTTAAACCCGATAAAACAGGAACTGGGCGTTCAGTTGGACGCCTTCAAACAAAAGATGCTTTATTAGAAACATCTGTATTGCAATTTGCTACTGCAAATAGGAATTTTAGAGAGCTATGCCTGTCTTGCCGAGTAAAAAATATTAGGTTCACTTTGGTGTGTTCCTTTTTATTTTGTTTTATCATATACTTTTTTCAATTAGTGCTCCAGTGTTCCTAATCTGCCTTGCACCACATTTCCGTCTGCTGCGGGTTTGCGAAGAAAGCCAACACAAGGGAGACCTTGAAGGAATCGATGCTCTCTTAGGTGATATACGTAAAAAGGCCTTTACGAGTAATGAACAATAATTGTGTTCTGCGATGTACAAGGAGAGTGTCGCGTGTGTGAAAACTATTTGCTTCAACGTGCGCCTTCGATGTTGTGTGGTGTTTTTCGGAAGGGCCTTTTGTTGTAACTTAAACTTTAAATGGAGGAATAAGAGACTTTGATATCAGTTAAACAGGACGGGAGTTGTAACTATAGCTTATGTTTCGGTTCGGGAAGGTTTCAGTCGAGTGTCAGAAGTTAGCATTCTTTTGAGACTATTCCGGAACAGGCAACCGGTCACGGAATATTCAGCAGTCGTGTTCGTTTGGGAACTTTTCCGGGTTCTGTTCATTCTGCTCGCAGTAGCAGGATGAACGTACTGAAGACAATACCGTTCCTCGGAATACGCGTACGTTTCGGAAAATCGCGCGCGGCCTGTGGAAAGTCGGCTCTGGAATATTCTGTGCGCTGGTTCTCAGGCAACCTTCGCGAAGACCATTCTGTTGTCGAAATATGCGTTCTAGTGGGAAACCTTATTCTTCTCATTCGCGTATTCCTCATCCGGAAGAGTAATTAAAAGAATAGTTCCAAAAGAATTCACCCCTAATCAGGCAAAAATCCAGCTCCATACTCTCAGTCTGTCGATGAAAAGCCAATTATATCTTGCTCACACGTGTTTTCTCGCGCTTGGCGCCGGCTGTATGCGTTTTCTTGAGATTGGCCAGTATATTTAGTTTGGATTTGGTGTTACAATACTTATTTCAAAAATTTTCTAATCAAGAGTCCGTCAGAAGGTGCGTTGAGCTTCCCTCTAGCCTTTGCTCTCCAGACACGGTCATTGATTGGAGAACGAAACAGTAGCTGATACGGCACAAACAATGCCCCTAGCCCCCTAGCTGCAGGTCATAGGGACCAATGAAAATACAGGTCTTGAAGAGCTATAGGATTACTCTGCTCGGGCAGTACCCGTAAGAACAGAGGGATGTTTTTTACTGATTGGCCCTTGACCGAACAAACTGCAATCTGTTATTTTCAGGTTGTCCTTTGGTCAGTATTAAACAGGACCTATTCAAGGAAATAGAAACATTAGATCAAGCTGATCGAGAAATCATCTGCGGAGCTTTGTTTTACACCATCAACTGGTTCAGAGAGGTATTTGCAAAATAGTAAGAATTCGACATACAGAGAATGGGCTTCGCTCACGTGACCTGGAGCCATATTGGTTTAATGAAACAAAAGAAATAATTTACATGAAAATAGAGTTTAATCCCCAAAAGAATATTTTTTCTTCCCAAACGTTTCTTTGTTTTCACCTCCAACATGGTCGGCGTGACGTCACGGTGAACGCACACTATACTGTACTGTTAGTTCCTTAGTCCAGTCCAAAAACTTAATGCGCAGTAGACAGAAGGTTCCATGGCTAAACCGAATAGCATCAATTCGGAAAGGGGAACAGGGTTGTCTTAGTGGTGTGTCCCGGATGCGATTCGCGGACTTAGCGTCATGTGTGTTGAGTTTATTGGTTGTCTACTCTGCTCGGAGAGCTTTTTCTCCGGGTGCTCGTGGTTTTGTCACTCCTTAAAAACCAGTATTTGATTTGATTCGAGGTTATTTGATTTCTGCAGTGTCCTCAATTGTTCGTTGATTCGGCCTGTGGATTCATTGTTCACTAATTGGATGAGACCGTAACTGTGTATAACTGCTGCAATTAAATACAAATTTGTCGAGTGCGCGGGGAAAAAAACGCCTCAATCCGTAAATTACAAACACGACGGTTACATCAGTATTCTCTCGTGTTTAATGTGTAACTTCCGATATTTTTTAGTCAGGCGTGTGGTGTAATTCAGTGACCATTTTTTTCTTTATAGGTTGTCAATGCATTTGCCCCTCAAGGAGACCCCGAGATGAGAGGCAAAAGCATTTCAAGACTCCAGACCATTACAGAACTGTCTAAAGTTCTTGAACAGTGTCTCGGAGGTCAGCTGGGAATCATTCTGTACAGTTTTTTAATTTCACATTAGTCTAGATTTGAATTCACTGTACGCACGCACGCACGCCATCTACCGATTTAGTTTTGACTGTATAGCAAAGGTTCCGTAGCAAGTTGCAGCGAACATTTGCAAGCGTTTCTGTCAATGAATTATTTTTCAGTGACCCCCTCATTCAAGCCTCCTTTAGCTACGTTTGATTTTGAAGATTCTCTGGTTACAAGTGCGGTTTTTCATGGGAATTCAGCCAAAACCAAAAAAGGAAAAAAGTCCAAAGCAGGGTGAGACAGTGTCGATGTTTGTAGATTTAACAAAAGACTTAAAAACTATGAAAATCACAATTCGCGCTGGTCAAGGCTTCGTAAGCAAATTGAACGTTTTACTTTAAAAGATCTCAGTTTTAAAACAAGTTTCGTTATGTTTTAAGGGGTGACAGTGAAAAGGCAGATGATTCAGTAGAAAAGGTAAAACGAAGCTTTCTTTGTTTGTTAAAATAACCGCCCTTAAACCAAGACCTCTTTCACTGCCTTTTTTTAAATTGCCTTAGCACCGTTCCAGGAGACTAGCACAGTTCCAAAGCTGATCGAAAACCCTTGAAAAGCCTTGTGTTTAAGAACCGTGAAAGCCCTCAACTCTCTGTCAGTTCGTTTGAACATTCTCATTGGTCTCCTTTGAACAAAGTATTAAAAATGTGGTCCTTGAAAGGCCTTGAAAAGCCCTAAAGATTTTTGGTCTGAAAAAGTGTAGGAACCCTGTTCAAATCGCCATGGCAACGATGCGATATACGTGACGTGCTTGATTGATTGGCAGCTAACGAAGAAAATGGCCGCTTTCCCCCACACTAACTTCTCCTTTTTTCGCCTCCCTCCCCTCCCCCACCTATGAAATTTGACTTCAGCCATTTTTTTGTACGATTTGTGTTCACCACTTTTGATTTTTCGTTTGGTTCTAGATAAAGCAGATGAATGACAAAGAAGATGACACTCAAATTGACAATCCCAAACAAACTAAGGACAAAGATAAGGACACGACAACGCCAGTGTCCATGATGAATTACAGAGCATTTCTCAGGTAAGTTTAGTGAACGTCGACTGGATTCAGATGTTGCCTCCAAGGGCCTGCTTACATGAGCCTGCTCGGGTGGCTTGGGTGAGCAGACTTGGTCATTAGGCTGAGATGGCCATGCTGTCTGGCATGTAAGCATTTCGCGGCGTTTTGTTAAGAAGCATATGAAGCATTTGTCCACCCTGGGTTAGCGATCATTTTCCCCTCGAAAATAGTCAAAGAAGCGCAGGGTAACAAGCCACGCATTGTCTCGATTTTACAGTTTCAACGGGCGTATGATATCTTTAACGAGGGACAGCCTGGAAAATGTGCATGTTACGTAATAAAAATCGAACCGATGTTGATCTTGGGTAATCTTTCCGTGTGTTGCAGAGAGCTGGATCTCAAAGCATTTGGAATTTTAAAGTGCGAATTGGTATCTCGTGCTGTCCTTGATTCTGAGATGAACACAGAGGTTTGTCGATAGTAAATATATATAATTATAAAATTCTCACATATGAGAAGCGTGAGTTTTGGTTATGGAAAGTTTATTGGTGGATGCAATGTTTAAAAGTAAAAGACTGCGCGATGTGAGTGCAACGAAAGTAACAAAATTGACACCTCGTCTCTTTTTTCTTTCCGTTAATTATTTGCGCATTTAGGAAACAACTATTCTTCAACTTCAAACCCCTCAGCTGGAGTTTATGTTGGATGATCTTTCCAGGAAACTTCAGCACTCGCTATCAGCGTCTACTTCCTCGAGAAGAAGTTTTCTCAAGGTCAGTGTTCAGACAAGAAAATCTTCTGTAAAGCCGTAGCTAAACGATCAAACATTTTCGTCCAACGTCTTGACACGATGTTGGACGGAAATGTTCGATGGCTTTGAAATTTACTTAGAGAAACGTGACCATCGCCTCTTTTGATTTTAAATTTCGTGGGCGCCGCCATTTTAGATTTCGTGACGTGTGAGCGTCGCTTCTCTTGTTTGCTAGCCTTTTTGGGAATAGACGATCCTTTTTGGGGGGGGGGGGGGTGGGGGAGGAGGAAGGGAGGGGATTGCCTGATAAGTCATCATGGATGTTTGGCTGTGAAATTGACTCATCATCACTGATTCAGGTTCGTCAGGATAAACTTGTCGGCTTTTCAAATTTATCGAGACACTCCTCAAAGGAAGTTGCCAAATACGCTGTTGAACTGTTACCATCCTTGTGCGAGCATTTAGAAGCTACAAGTGCGTTTTTCCAGGTACGTATGGTAGCGTGCTAGTATCATCTCATACTGCTAGCAATGTTGATTCTGACAGTAAATATGATGGCGAATCGCATTCACTATGAATGGAAATATGCCACCTTTTTCGACATTCCAGTCCAAGCGGTATGCAGGACTTTCAGTGTCCCCTGAACCTAGTTTAATGGCCTAGCTCCCAACGAGTCTCCCTTATAGTTTCAACATTTATAAGTCATTGAAGTCAAGAAGGCGTAAAAAATTAGGACGGGACCTACGGCCCTCTAGGCTGGCCACACTTTTGTCTGCGTTGCCTTGTTCTGTGTTATCTTACTTTACAGTGGGGCGGTTTCGTAATACATCACCGATGACGTTTAAAGGTGGTGAAAAACAAAAATGCAATGGATCGTGTGTTTACAAAACGACAACGTCGACGGCTACAAGGACGTCATTTGAAAACACAAGTTCGCGTTATTGGTATCACTACGCAACAATTTCATGTCGTTTCGCATTTAAAACGTGTAGTAACTGTCGAGGAATTAAACTGGTATGGACTGGTTAGAAGCGTACAGAGAGAACTGAAAATTCATCCTGATGTGCTAACGTCCTCCACAAAACCTCAAATTTGGTCATTTCACGTCGCTGTTTAGGAGATGACGGCAAAGAAATGTACCAAAATGTAAAACGCTCGTCAGTGCAAAGCATGCAGAGCGATTCTTTTTGCTCACTAAACCTATTGTTTTGTGGCCTTGTCGTTGCCGGCGGCGTCAGTCGTCGTTTCGTAAACTCCCTGTAACCCAACAGACGCGGCTTTCGTCATCTGAAGGGTTACCTTCCATTGTGTACTTGTGTACATAAATAAATTTGTTTGTAATGTTTTATAGGCGTTAATGGCTCAAAATGACGGTCTGTTGGACGGCCCAGGTTTCAACACACCCGAAGCGTCGACTATGGCGTCATGTTTTCACCTCCTGTTCAACTGTCTACAGTGTCTTTTTGCGTGGTGTGTGATTATATTTCTTCTTTTCGTTGCAAGCGATATTGAAGATTACATTAGGTAGTGCCGTTTTGGAATTGGAAGATGTATTTGGAATCAGGTTACTTAATAATAATTAGCCTCCACAAAATAGGCAGTTCGAGTGAGATTGCATTATATCCCAAACAATCATTACGTTTACAAGTGAGAGCCCCTTTTAGTTGATTGTTGAAAGTAGCGAAAGAAATGATTGTGAAGTCCGGTTTTAGAAATGAATTGAAGGAATGATCCTCACACTTCCCAGACAATTTAAGCAATTGTCTCCCAGACAATTTAAGCAATTGTCTCGTATATGCACTTGAAAAATTCAAGTGATTTCAACGAGATTCGAACCCACGACCTCTGCGATGACGGTGCAGTGCTCTTACCAACTGAGCTATGAACCCACACAGTTGAGAGCAGGTCAATTTGTTAACAGTTGTTAAAGTAACCTTGTATTTTCTTTGGTTTGCATTTCTACGATGTTATTGGCTCAAAAAGGCTTGTGCCACATTTTCAACCAATCAGGGGCAAAACTCATTTTCGCACGCGTTTTTCCCGTCACGTGCATCTATTCGTTTTGAGCTATGATTGGTTCATTAGGGACCTTTAACAACGAGAACGGCAACGGCAAGGAGAACGGCGCTTTGAAAATGGAAATTCGCATTATTGTACGTTATTGTAATCACTTCGCGATTATTTCAACTTTCAGTTTGTAAAATGTGTCAGTTATCCAAGAATCAACATATTATGAACGGCGTTTAAGTTTGGGAAGAGAGAGTGGACTGAAATTCATCTCCACTTATGTCCAGAAATGCAAGTAATTAGATGCACGCTCAGTTTTGACATCCATCACGAAGTATCCCGTTAAGTCTGAGCATCTAGTGCCTGTTTCTAACAATAAGGTTATAGGGTTTGCGTTAGGGTCATTCCTTGGTTAGGGTAAATGCAACTGTTTATGTTTAGTTGAAAACCACGGTTTGGGGGACAATTTGTGACGTTTATTGCCTGTATTTCTGGACACAAGTGAAGTTGAAGTTGAGAAGAAGAGCAGGGGGACACTTCGTGACGCTTATCAAAATCGGCGTGCATCTAATTACTTGGATTTCTGGACACATGTCTCATTTTCCGTTGCCCTCCTCTTTGCTAATCTTCCCTACTTTATCGTTTGAATCGGTTGTGGTTGGTGGAAATAATTCACTTAGTTTGGGTTTTACGGCTCTCCACTGCATGAACAGTAATCAATCTCAAAATTTAGTGCATGAGAGTATTTTAGTTTTACTTTATGAATCTTAAAAACCATTCCCTCTCATATATACCAAATAAACCTCGGGTTTTGTTGTTGTTGTTGTTGCGGTTGTTTTATTTTCTATCTTTATTTATCTATTTATTTTTTCAGGAGCGGTTTTCTGATGAGTGAGCATCAACCGTTGTTAAAGAAAGCATTATTTGTGTTGTCCTCACGAATAAAACTGTCAAGTAAATCTCAGCCTGGTTTTCAAGAGTTACTGAAGTGAGTCGGTTTTTTTGAGTTAGGGAATCTTCTGTTCGTCAATTCTCCAAACAATATAAAGTTTCAATGTTAATAATACTAAGGATTTACTCCAGTGACTGAACATTTGACATCCAAATTGTCATATACTGGCAATGATGGTTAGGCCATGGATTGTTGTTCTTCTTGAAGACAACGGGATCCCTGTCCCGTCTAAATCCAGATAACCTTGGAAACGGCGATCGTTTTCGCCCCGAAAAGGAAATGTTTTTCGTTCGTACCAGTGCGGATAAATTTGGACATCGAACTTTTTTCTCCTGTCTGGCTTTCCTTACGGACAACTTACGGCTTGTGTTATACTTCGTACTTGCAGGCAGAGTTTTCACTACCTTGAGCAATTCTCCGGCAGTGTCCCTAACATAACCACAGCTGTCAGTCTGACCAAGCTGTTGGTTGTTTTGAGTGAGCGCCGACAAGATGTAAACGCAAGCATGAACACAGCGTTAGGTACGTATATAAAGAAAGAGCATTTCTATAATATACTGACTATGCTGGCAGGGTATTCTTTGTCGTAGCTTACCGGCATAGGTTAGCATAACTAGGTTGCCAGGTGCGGCTCTAAGCCGGTTTCCACCGTTGAAGTTTTTTCCCCAGGCTCCACGCTTGATAGCAACAGTGGTGTTGTTGGTATAGAGGATAAGTTCGAGCATCAGAGTCCACTCTGCTCTGGCATGACTCTACGTTTATTATTATTTTTGAAGGGAAAAAACTGAGACATTTTTACTTTTCCAGCTGAATTAACAGGGACCTTTCTTAAACGTGAATGGATCAGATCTGATGGTGAAAGAGAAGTTGGCGCCAAATTCAACGAGGCACTGCAATTCTTGCTGAGGTAATAAGAGCAATTTAAAAACTCATGCTCGGGAAACCAACCATAATAATTGCTCTGACCAATCAAAATAGACACAATCGTTCGAATGAACCAATGAGAACTCGGAAGACAATCCATGTAGCCGGCCCAAAACGAAAGCGCGGGAAACCGCGTGTTAGCAGGTCGCAATTGTTTTGAGTTCTCTGAATTTGAAAATTCTCCGCTTTGGGGAGAA
This sequence comes from Astreopora myriophthalma, assembly GCA_014634185.1. Lineage (NCBI taxonomy): Eukaryota > Metazoa > Cnidaria > Anthozoa > Scleractinia > Acroporidae > Astreopora > Astreopora myriophthalma. The sequence continues at coordinate 95,647 of BLFK01000361.1, read as the reverse complement.
AAGTCGTAAAGTGAATCGTCAGAGACCCTAAATGTTTGAGACCATGAGACTCAGTATTACAACAAACTGTGCAAAGCTATATGATACTTTCATGCAGTTGCTTATCCTGTCCAATCATATTTGTCTGTCTGATCAGATTTAATTATCATCAACAGTAATCATCAATTCCATCAATCATGCAATTATCACCGAATTAGAATATTACAAATATCGTCTGCCCACAAATAGCAAAGCTAATCGAGGCGAGCAGAAAAAACACTAGCTACACCTTTACTATTAATTGTTTACGGTGTTGTCATGCTTCATTGTAACGATGAAGTTTTTCAATATCAATTCGTTTCGCGTTTTAGGTTTCATTTGTCTTGTGCTGTGGACACTTTAGCCACAATCGAAGAGATTGCAGGCGGAGCAATAACGGAGCTTATCGAAGATGACGATAAAAATGCTACCTCTACAACTTATCCAACACTTACGAGGTAACTTGGCACCTTTGAACTCCTAAGAGAAGTCTTTGCAAACTGTAAGTTTTTTGCTAACTTCGCTGTTTTTATTGAACTGGTTAGATCCTCCCTGGCATGCTATTATAAAGCAATGATGGAAGAACTAATTTCAAATGTGAAGCAAACGCACTCAGCGCCACTTCGAAGGACTGACTCAACAGAGGTATAGTATAATTAAATTAGGCTATACCGACCGGCTGCAGCTTTGTGCAGGCATGACCTAGTCTAGTCTCTTGGCGTGTTTAGCTCGCGTTGGCCTGGACGCAACTTTCGCGCGGAGACGTCGCTCACCGCCAGGAACATCATTGTCTCGCCCGTCGGGCACCAAGGTTAGAGAGAACGCCGTAGATGTCGGCAACAAGATCTTTATATGGCATGCAAGATTTCTTCTCATGCAGCGCTTAGGAGTTTAAAAGAGATACTCTTCTAGCACTAACCGCAAGTTTACCATGTTGCTTTTTGCCCTCTCAGAGTCATAAGGAACGACTTGTCAAACTCAACATTGCTGTTAGAATCTTCCACATCCTGATCAATTTGGTGAAGGTATGACGAATGGCGTGAAGCGAAAACCCAAGTAATTACTTTAGCCAATCATAACAGACACGGGCATTGAGCCAATCACGTGAATCAACTGAGCCCATCATATCCCAAGGCAGATACTTGCAGCCGGCGCTAAGAGCGTGAAAACGCCTGAGAACAAGTCACAATTGGTTTTGTTTTTGCAGGTCTGATTGGCTGTCAATGTGCGGCAAGATTTTTGAGCCAATCCATAAGCGTGGTAAAAACAAAAACAAAGCAATCGCGAAATTACTTTCCACACAGTTGAAAACCGCTGTATGGCAACCACCGTAAATTAGCTACCCTATACTCCTAATATTGTTAATCATTTTTCACAGGCGTTTGACCAAAAGCGGGCGATTCTTGGGGCGTCGCTGAAGGTAAATACACGAATTGCTCTCGTCCCCAGCACTCTGAATTACCCGATTCCTTGTTTGTTTGGTTGTTTTCTCTGGTAATTAAATCTGAATAACTGGTTGCAAGTTTTTGGCATTGTACTCTTTTCCCTCTTTTCCCAGTATGGACGTCTGTTTGTGGAAACATTCCTGAAGCTGGGAATGCCGATTCTGGATTTGATGTTCAGAACCCATAAGGTGACTGGCGTATCCTTACGTTACCTTTACCCATTCTTTTTGTTTATACAAAATCATCGCCATCATATCGTCATCATCATCATCATCATCATCATCATCACTCGATAATGAAGAACATTTATTAAATGGATAATCTCTTGCGTGCGATCTTGGAATTGTTACCCTTTTTTTTTTTTTCCAAAAAGGATGACATCCACGGATTATTGAAAAACTTACAGCAAAGCACAAGATCTCTGCAACATTTCTGTGGCCACAGCAAGGTCAGTATTTTGCGACTTCGGCGCAAATTTGGAGGTTTTTAAACTGGCTACGTGTAAGGCTCATGAGAACAAATCTTCAGAAGGAAATTTAGTGGACTCACCTCTCTTCTTTATGGTTTAAGTTAAGTTCTTGGTTTGTAGGCCAAACTTTTTGCTAGCGTAAATTGGCCTCTGTAAAGTTCTTTATAACACCCGTTACTATCAGAGTGGATTCGCATTGACGACTAGTTAACAGTACAAACTCCAGCTTTTGAATCTTTGTTTGTAACGTTAGAATGATCGTCACAGTAAAGTCTGCACTTTAAGTAGCTGCAAAGAAGCCTCTTTGTCTGGTCAGCTTAGATGACTCCGCTTTTAAGCCTTATATCTCACTTGAATCAAAATTTACTTTGACGTTTTGTAATACCCAACAGGTTACTAAAGATCTGTCCCTCACTAACCATGTCCCAGCCGTCAAGAAGTGCTTGGAGACCTTTGTCTTTAGAGTCAAGGTATTTGTTAACTCTAAAGACGGTTGCAGTGCAATTATATCGTAAGGGTGTGTCGGTCGGTGCATGCGATGCTGAAGTAAAGTCAGTTCAGTGGAACTTCATTATCGAAATGGTGATGCTGCTCACTTTCTGGGTACTCTTAATTTTTCTGCTTCCAGGCAATGCTTACCCTTAACAAGTGTCACGAGGCCTTCTGGCTCGGAAACCTGAAAAACAGGGATATAAATGGAGAAGTGATATCCTCGCAGCAGTCAACGGCAACTGAAGAACACAATGGAGACGACGAGGAAGACGAAGAAATGCAGGAGGATGACGACGATGAAGAGGTACAACATCCACTGAGGCTCAAATGGATTCCTCGTGTCATAAAAGGCCCTAATTTCGTTTCATTTTAATCACTTGCCGGGGCTTATTCCATGTGCACTGATTACTATAACAGACCTTACTGGTGGCCATCTTGAATTCTATTGTTCTGCAAAAGATATTATGGAATGCGAAGGGAGAAAATACATGTCGTGAGTATAAATTTGGTTTTCCTTTGAAAATCTCCAGCCACTTTGACTTTTACATCCTTTATTTCACGAAATAAATACAAAATTGATCTGGTTACAAATTTTTTTTTTAACCAAAACCAAATTTATGCCCACAATACGTCCGAACCCCCCCTCCTGGGTATCCCCCCCTTCCTGGGTATCCCCCCCTTCCTGGGTATCTCCCCCCCTTCCT
>BLFK01000361.1:60241-85991 GCA_014634185.1 Astreopora myriophthalma | reverse complement strand
CCCCCCCCCCTCCGATATGGCGTCATCATGTTGTGCAGCCAATGTGGATTGCTGGATCCAGCTCGCAGTTAACAAGTTAAATAAGTAAGTTTCAAAGAGTTTAAATCCGATGTTTCGTCTCATTCTAAGATGGCAAATGTGATCAACACAATTATCGCGTGACACTTGTACATTACATCTCGTGACCCGTGTGCACTCGCAGCTCGTGACACGGGAATAACGCCCTTCTCATTTACGATTCCCCGAGTTATGAAAATTTACATGTTATTTGAACAGAGATGTGAAACACAAAATTGCTTCGTCGGCATCTAGCTTCGAAGTTTTCCCGTTTATTTTGAACAGTTGGAGAGTCATCAGTACAAACTCGCTTTTTTCATAAAGTCACTGGCCTCGGCGATTCCGGGAAAAAACGGAAGTTATAAATTCAGTGAAAACGGACACGCAGTGGTGGGCTTGGTTTGTACTATAAACTTTGAACGACCGCTTTTTCGCAAAGGGAACGCTTTTGGGGAAAAATTCCAGAATCGACCGAAAGAAGTTTTTCTTAGGAGAGTACGAATTGCTGAATTCGCGATTCGTGGATTTTCTGAGATCTGCTGACTTCGTTGTTTTAACCTGCCGTTCTTTGTCAATTCGTACGTCAAACTTTGATCAAACTTCTTAGTTCTACGTTGCATGGCCTACTTACGGGCTATAATTTATCAATCAGGCTGGGTCCTCGTGGGTTATCTTTGATATTTTCTGAGCTGCATAACGTTAATTGTCTTAAGACTCCTCAGGTAGAGCCAGAGGTACAGTTAATACGTACACAACAAAGTCACGAGTTGCTCGCATTACGTTTGGTTGCTTAAATGTAAGGTGTAAACATTGAAGTCTTGAAGTTACAACGTATAGGCGGTAATTAGGAAAGATTTATAACTTTCATGCAACGCGGAAAAACCAGCCTTGCAGCGAGGAAAACGTCACACACTCTCCCACTCCGATCCCATAGTGCAGACAACCGTCAACGTAACGGATGCCAAGCTCACCCATTGGTGAAAGAACTTTTGAACGTAGGTTCAAAAACAATAGCTCTGCTAGCAAACGGGAAAAAGCACTAGCGATAGAACATACCAGTAACACGTGGAGTAATGTCTTGTGTTAGTCAGCTTTGCGATGCAGATTCTACTGTCGCAGTTATGCCGACGAATCTCGCAGATGATGCGCGATCCTTTAACTCCAAAGCCTGTTCGGCGCATTTGCAGAAATCGCTGTCCTACAACGGATATTGTGGCGTCGCCGGCTCTGAAGACAAGACTGATTGTTTACGATGCTCGTATGATCAAGGTGAGTTGGGGCATTTTGTGGGTAACCCCTTTTAAGAATATAACGATTCCGTGCAATAAATGTCTAATTTATCTTGTGGGTTAGCCCACGCACTACTATTAAAATTACGATTCACATCTACTTCCGCGTTTCTGTCAGCTCGAATCATGTTTTGGCAAGGTAAAACAAACCCTGCAATGAATAAGCCGACGGCTAATTGAGTCTAGCGACGTCGAGGAACGGTTGAAATCATTGTTAGCGAATCGAAGGGATCAAAAATGGCTTGCGATCAAACCACGAACATTCATAGAGAGAGTCCTCGGCTAACCCTGTTGCATCGGACCGCCGCGTCAATTTTATTGAAGGGTAAAAGATAATTAGTCTAAGACCGTTGAGAAGCAAACCTGAATCATATCCACAGACAAGGTGTGAGTACTTTTTCAATGTTTTAAAACTCTTTTACTGACTATTGTTTGTAAATAACGGGATCAGGTTTTTCGCGCTTTCAAGCCTGGCTAACAGTTCTTGAGCATCGCTTTGGTCTAAAGTCCAGTTCAAAGTGTTTTGTTTATGTCGTTCGCCGCTCCTTGTAATGCGCCGAAGACACTGGAAAGAGTGTTTACTTAGACTTATAGAGACTTATTAAACGTGACTTGCGTTGCTAATGCCTTTTATCAAAGCTTACTTTAGCATTTGAATCTTTTCATCGTATCCAACCGGCAATGGGATCCGCTGCCGGCTGCCTTCGGCTTAAACGGCCAAATCGAGTTTTGTGTTCACGATGGAGCTTTATATTTCCTTCCAAAGGCAACATAAATAACTCAGTGAATGATTCCTACAGTGTACAACCTTCAAGTCGAATAACAAGCCCAATATTTAACTTCTTGAGGCGACCATCGTCCACTCTTCCTGCAAAGTCTTGCGTGTTAGAACGAACTGCAGCTGTCTTGTGAAGCTGAAATACATGTAACGCCCGGATGTACCTCAGTTGTTTGCACACCTTTAAATGCCTTGCTCACCAACTTAAAATTTAGAGGCAAAGCAAAGGGTACGACCCACCTAAGACTGAATAGACGATTTATCCCAAGACGAGCGGAGAAATAGAGTCTATATGCAAGCTATTCAGTCATCAGACCGTAAATCCTCAGGATTTCCAGGTCTGATATTGAGATGCCTAACTCGGTGACATTTGAATTAATCGACAAGAAAACACATCGCAGTTCTGTTTTACGTGTCTTAAGGCCAGTTTGAAAACCATATTCCAACAAAATAATAACCGTGAGACATGCGAGCTACAAACAACGAGCCTGAGACGGTAAGTGGTATATGAGCTAAGTATTGTTTCGTCCACAACTATAAAGCAAACTGGTTTACGTGATAAAATATTCCGAAACTTTAAGACCATTTGATATAACTCTGTAACTTATATTTTTGGTGCCTGATTTTCAATCTTTACTGCACAATACTTTCGCCAATATATTGCACTACAGAACTACGCACTGTCTATATACAGCGGCTTTTTTACGTATGGCCAAGAGTGTGGTAGACCAGCTCAAGTTGCATTCGAATTCAGAGTCTCCCGTTCTAAGTTGTGCTCAGCAAAGAAGTCAAACTGAAAAGGTAGATGGCTTGATCCGACAGACGGGCAGATGAAACTGTTTACCAGCCGCGTCCGCTTCATAATTAAGTTTCCCACATTACAAATAATACTGGCGCTTTCGAAAATATTGAGCATAACTTTCACTGTATTCAAGCTTGAGTTTCTTACTTCCTTCCGGCTTGGGTGAGGTGTCTTCTAATTTTTGAATCCTCGTTACGTAATGTTCAGTCAGAGAACGCTGATATTTCGCTAACAGCTAAGTTACTATACAGTATAACAGGACCATGACTTCAATCTGCATTGTCGCTGAAGGCAATTTCTCAGGTTTGACTTGATCCAAGTTTTTCAATTCAGTCCGAAGTAAAACAAAGTGGCACTTCGCTTTTGGAAGGGTTTTCTAGCTTTTCGCTCTCTTCGATGCAATATACGTCAAAATGTAACAAGTAACTTTGCCCCGATTTGATAGAAAATTTACTCTGAGCAAATTAGAGCTGAGGCACTACTCAATTCATGGTTTAATTGTAACTTAGCTCTGATCCTGGAATGATGCAGACTCGTGCAACTTGTTGGAGGTATAGCAGCGCATTAAGGACTAAATTATTCAGTGCTTAAACGAATCCTCCTTAGGTGAAGTAAAATTCAAATTTTGTTCTATCAAGCTATGAGTTCAGTTAGCCCTGTCAGGTAAAAAGGAAAAGCTACCTGCAGCGTAGGTTATGCTTCAGGACAACGGGACGACTTTCAACGGATTCACGTTTCACTGCGAAATCATTAACTCAACTGAAGAATTGTCCGAATTGTTCTGTCAACATTATTTCTTACATTCTGATGCATGCAGTTCGGTTTATTTTGTGACTGTTACAACGGGTAGTCGTCAGTTCGTGTTTCCCGACTGTACTGCGATTGTAAGTGAGCATGCACATTGTAAGTTCTTTTGACCATGTGCCATACAGTTAAACTCCAAATGAGCATTCACAAATTGTGTCCCAACTTCCGCACTTCTCAGCGCTAATAATTAAGGCAAGGTTTATACGAAAGTTATGAAACTTAAAAGACCAATTTGTAGCCGTTGAATTCGCTGATCCCCACGTTTAATTGTATCGAGCAATATAAATCAGTCCTGATTCCTCTCTTTCGTTTGTTTGCATGTTGTTTGTCCAGTTCAGTGCAACATGTATATTCAAGTAAAAACTTCTTGCACATTACGAGACGTCCATAACCCATTAGCCTACGAACAGGCTAGCTCTCCAGCAGGGTTATTCGGAAATATTTGTAATCGCTTAGCTTTTGACCACTTGTTCGCTACAACGAAATATTTTCCAATAACCCTGCGGGAGCTGAGCCTGTTCTCAGGCTAATAACCCATGGGTTGTGGACTTCTGACACGGATTACGTATCGGTTTTAACCACAGGAGTGCCGTAGCTTTCATTTATGTCGAAACTACTTCAGTATACCTTGCAGGCTGTAAACTTTACGGTCTGTTCTTTGCAGTCTGTAAACTGTACAGTTCAACTGGGTTCTTCAATAAGTTATGGGTGTATAAGCCAACAAAGAATAGGTGGGACTCTAAAGCGTCGTGCAAGCCGACGCAACATTGTTGGCCATACAACTCCCCAACGCTGTTGGATGTTACATGTTGCGTCCGTTTGCACACCCTGTTGCATGTTGTTACGTGTTGTTGGGTGTTGTTGCGCGAAGTTTGACAGTGGTCAAACTTTTAGCTCCGAACAAACGGACGCAACATTGTTGGCCAACAACTCCCAACAGTGTTCTGTTTGCACGGAGCCTAACTGCTTTCCCATTTGCTTATGCTACTTTCAACGTTTTTTTTCTGTTTAATTTATCTCTGCACCAGTAGTAGGTCTCTCTTGTTGAGGCATACCGCTGTTGCAGTTCAAGTTTCAGATATGAATCAAATCTGAACTTCATGTGTTCAGTTTTAAAACATCTTCCTTTAAGGCACTGAGCCAAAACGTTGCTGTTTGGCTTGTTTATTTCGCATTTACTCTAAGAAAACCGGCCTCTGACAATTTAGCTGGACCTTGATTTAGTGCATCCTATAGTGCATTTTGAAATGTGACATAGAAGCTGGACCTTGGAATTTATAAATTAATGTTTTGCACTGCTTGGTTGAGATTGGACTTGATCCTCTTGTCATGTGGCGAAGTTATGACGCTCGCTATCATAACCTGTTCTTACACTGATGTAATTCCCAGTAATAATTGTACTTGTTATCAGTCTTTATTTGAGCTACGCGTAAGTAGAAAATTGGTCACAACTTTTCTGCGTGCAAAATCACAACTCAAAAACGTGAGCAGACAGAGCAACTTTTGAACATGACAACTTTGCTGTGTGGATCACCACAACTGAGGAGCGTGCAAAACAAGCAACTCAACCGCTGGGTGGAAAACTTACAACTGGACTCGTGAAAAATTGTGACAGTGGAGCTGTGAGCCTTTATCGGACGCGGTATCGTAAGCATTTCAACCTCTTGTCCGGCAACAGTTTCCCCAGTCTGTGGTAATGAAAATTTTCAGTTTCCAGAGAGAGAATTTGGTTATGTTTGTCTAAATGCGGAAAATGTCAACGCTAAATGGTAAGAGGACGTGTTTATGATATTAGGTAACGGCATTTATTCTTGTTGACGTTCTTGCTTAAGCGCCAAAACATTTATAGAATTCGCTTTGCTTGCGTGTTTCTCTTTCGAGCTCAGGATGGAAAGTATTTACGGACAATCCCGTTATTTACCTTAGCTATCGATCAAGGTAAATGTATACTAGCGGAGAGTGAAAGCATTGTTTGAACATGTTGAAAGCCTTAATTAAGGGTATCCATGGGGAACACAGTCAGAAGTGCAGCGTTATGAACTTACGTAGTGATATCACTGGTAAATCACATAGAGCTTCGGTTTTTAATGCTGCAGTGTCTGCATGATTAGAATGCTTTCCATACGGAATTGGCTTGAATGTACGTGCAGGAATTTTCATTTGAATGTCCGTACTGTTATCACTGAACTTTTACTTTCCAAGACTGAGTTGGAATCTGGGGATTTACCCCGGTTTAATAACCTGACAAATTTTTTCCTTTGTTTTGTTAGCAGTTCTTTTCTTTATTTAATGTTTTAGCCCTTGTTTTGATTGTTTTACGTCCTCCGTGAGTTTTACAGGTTGTTGTTCGTTAGGAGGAGCCGAAGTTCGGATGGTGTCCTACAACATAAATTATACATTAAGAACAAATTAAAACTAGTAACCATACTAATAATAGCTTTCATTTGAATGGTTAAATTGGTTTGGGAATTCCCAGATTAAAGTCTCCCAAACGTTTGGAAATGTTATATGGCATTAATTGTCCGCAACATTGTGAATGCAAGAAAGTCACACTCGCTCATTTTGCTGCTCGCTCTCACTGAGATTTTAAAACATAAAGGCTATTGTAGGTCGCTGGGCTCATTTCAACTCGTTACATAACACCTTAGGAATTTGCTGTTATAGAACAAAAATAAAATCTTTCGGGACTGCCAAAAAATCACTGCAATAGCACCACAGTAAATCACTGATCTCTAGCTTTCACTGAATTTAAAAGGTGTCACAGTTTAGGGTTGCTTCTAAACTAGACAGGTAGGGCTTAGCTTTGACATTGGCACCGCCAAAACAAAATCATCCGAAAGTCACGATTCAGTGTCCGTCGGTCACAAGAGATCCATGACGGGATGTTATTATCAGAGGCTAAAGTTCGGTTTATGAGAAAGCATTGTCATCCACGCAGTACAGCAATATTGGAGGATTCAATAACTTTAGAGTTCGCTTTTCATAGGTTTATTGTAGAATAATGAACACGCGCCTTGGCTATTTATCCAGCGGATAAGCACGAGCAAAACCAATTGACTCATCCAATGGATAGTGATTTATCCAGTGGATAGCGCTATCCAGCCTTCGAACAACACTGGGGTCTGATCTAGAGCTATCAACGGCTCTTACTCGAAAAGGGCTCACGTGCGCACGTGAGGGTTTCCAGCATCTATCAGACTCGACGGTAAAAACCGCCCTGAATAGAACAACAAATTGCAGTACGTACAATGAAAGTGCTGCGCGTGCGGTAGCATTTCTACCCTGTGAACAAAGTGTACCACTGACAGGAAAACGGTATTGAGTAGCCTTTATTTAAATGGTAACAGATTTCACCAACGTACTTAGTGTGAAAAACTATCCTGTAAAGCATAAAGAACTACATCCTATGAACGTGCTGCCTCGAAACTGCAAAAAACTGTCAAGTTTACAAAACCACTATGAGTCGCCTGAACTTTTACAGAACATTGAAAGAAAAAGGTAACATGAGTATAGCTTCGAGTTGTTTGTTTTGATTCCTTGTGTTCTTAACACCACCAATACATCAATCTTGGTTCCTCTTCGATGGACGCTTTTAGCTAAGATTTTGTTTAAGATTTATCTCTATTCTTTTATTTATTTTCTTTATTATTATCACTTATTTTATTTTTATTTATTTATTATTATTGTTTTGCGTGAACCCTGTAGAGAGCTCACACATCATGCCACCCTGTGACGTCAGATGTTCTCTTATTATTGTTTACGGGCAATGGCCAATCACAATCGCTTAATGGTGATGGATGTGTTATTCAACCTTGATATGTTCTAGCGAGTGCGTAGTCGAAAGTTTTGTTCACAGTTCCACTTGTGAAGATGAAAGGCAGGTTGCCTTTCTTGATAGCAGTGGGCCGGCATGAAAGTTCAAAGAGAATTCTGAAAATAAGACAGTTTGAGACAAATTAGGAACAGAGCCATAGCCCAGCATAAACTGAGGAACTGTGAATTTGAGCCACATTCAAACGACGGAGACTAGACTCTTAGAAAAACACCAGAAAAGAATATTGCTAAGAGGCGTTTGTGGCCGTTTGTTAGAATGAATGCCGACGTTTCAGAAGCAGTGTTTTGGGAAAATGTTTTTAACCAGAGAGCCTGGCAGTATATGTTGGAGCTACCAGGCAAAATAACGCCACCTCCAAAATTTCACTAGCTTCTCTCAGGCTCACAAGAAATTAACTGTTTCAGCGACTTACTGCATTAATCTACACTCAAAGCTCTCGTGTGACAACCTTGAGCTGATGTCTGGAGTTTTCGGAGACAGCCTCGCGACACACGTAGCAAAGGCAGGAACAATTCTGGGAAGTTTTATTTGTCAACGAAGTCGATAGCTATTGAACTAAAGCATTGTGAAAAACACATGCAACGTAACGAACGGTAAAAACATTTTGAGGTAGGGATAAATTGTAAGTGTAAAAGTTGAGCCTTACTCATTACAAGGTATCGAAAGACTTTGGACAATTTTAGAACATGGAAATGTATTAAGTTTGGTGAAACGCTCCCAGCGATTCTTCGGTTCGTTAGCGGTTAAGTTCTCGATTGTTCGAAGAAAAGCTATCCAGCCATTCCCTTGCTATCTAAATCATGTTTCGTTCTCTGAATGCAAGTCATATAAGGAGTGATAGTGAATAAATAGGGTAAAAAATGTGGCCGCATGCAGACTGGTTAAATGTGGTGAAGCTTAAGATCGTTCAAAGCAGCTAAAATGAAATACATCTTCGGTAAAATCTGATGTTGAATTTAAATATAACAAATTTTCGTCATTCCACCCCCTGATTCGGTATAACACGGTTGCTAACCAAAAGATGTCGCACTGCATAAGTTCCAGTGACCAAGAGAAAACTGCCGCACAAAGTAAGTGAATGATAAACCTCTGACCAAATATCGTAAATACCGCGGTGTGTACATGACTTCGTGAACACGACAGAATAAGTTTTGAGCAGTGAGATGCAAATTTTATAATTTGTGGACCATCTTAGTTTATGTTTACGGATGCCTAACTTGGCAAAAGTGACTACTACAGATCTGGCAAATAAGGTGAAATATCGGACGGCGCTTTTGGGCGCTTGAGATTTCTTTACTGGTGTCGTTTACTGGGTGAGAATAAGGAAGTGGTCAGTTGTACGCCGACGAAGCCGCGGCCGTTTGTGGCACCGCCGAAGCTTTCGGATCTGATCACCGGAGGGTTGTTAGACTTCTTAACGCAACATGATGATACATTTCGTGCAGCTATCCAAGTTCAGTGTCGATTATCATTTAAATGATTCGATGTTGTTTTAAATTGTCTTCCTGGATAAGACGTTTTGGCTTCGTCTTTGGCTTTGTGAAACAATGAGAGCCGCTTTCAATTGGTTAAAAGAGTTTGACTCAGTCATCATTTTGTTATTATCTTATTGTGCCGTTTATATTACTTTCTAGCTTATTGATGTTCCCTTATTGGCGAGAGAGACAGGGCAGAGAGCTACATTTGAAACTAAACGAGCGTGGAAGACAACAAGCGGCATTCAAATTCACTTCTTTTTCTTACAAGCATGCAGTTAGCATCTTATGAGATGAGAACGCACGCTTCAAAATTCGTCCAAGAACAGCATTAGTGACCCTGGAAAGAACTTGAGGTCCGGGATCTTCAAGTGTAGCCAAAATTGTTGTTTACGTGATCACATTTAATTAAACATTTGAGCTGTGCCGTATAAGAACAGCTCCATGCGGAGAAAACAATCTCCCTCCATAGCACATGTCTTGTTACCCATATCTGAAATTTTGTCAGCCTTATAACCGTATATGAACTTCAACACCATGCAGGACTGGTCTGTCTTTAAACGAATGAAGTTTCCAGTGGAATGTGATCATGAGAAAGGCCTACTTGGTAAATAATATATATTATCTGGAGGATTTCTTCCAGTGAAAACGGGTGGGCTTCGTCAGTGAGACTTCCCTTTGATTAAACTGTCTGAACACTTCGTCCTCGATGAAGTAAACCCTGCAGCACCGGATCAGTAGTTTGAACTTTCTCCTAAAGCTTGATGTGGACAGTATACTTTAGGATTTTATTACAGACGTGAAAACCACACCGAGTGCCGTAATCAGTACTGAGGTATTGCTCACGTTCACTTTACACTTTTATCCAAAGTATCAAAGTTGGGCTCGCGAAAAATCCGGAGACACCTCAAAGGACAACTAACCTGCAATTAAACCCTTCCCTTAAAATTCTTCGGTTTCTTGCACTGATCATGAGCTCGCACGCTTTGCTTGGGCACGATTTGCAACTAGGGATGCATGTGCTTGTAATTCCAAGGGTCTCAGGAACAATAACGAAAGGCATGCTTGCATATTGCACACTCGTTTATTTTCATTTTTTTTTTCATTTTTCTTTTCTCGTTCATCTTTCTTATGAGATCATTTTATCCCAAATCGGGTGCTTCTTAATATCCCTTCGTCTGTAAATCAGAGAGGACATTACAGGGCGACGTACGCGAAGGTACGAATCAGTATTTTTTTTAGAGAATACATGCACGCCATCGAATGCCAAGTTTATTTTGGCTTGAACTTTACAAGTGGTCTATTGTCCACGAGAACACTCTAGCCTTCTATACGATATCGTGGTGACCATCGACTCGGTACATACAGCCACAAAGCAAGTGTAACAAGTTCATTGCCCCTTCAACAGGCTTGTTAGTGATTCATCATTGCGCGCATCCACATATGAAATTTGTTCTGCTGTTTTTAAACAACCCGCAAAACTAGAACTGAAGAGATGAGGGCTGGAGAACCTTGTCAGTGTCTTTTATTTGGCCTTCTGGCCATGAAGCACGTACAAGATGAATTTGTCATATCGTTTCGTCTTTGTTCACAGAAACACCATACAAGTGATATTTTTGTGCTCACCATCTCTTCTTGGGATAGTGTTTTGGAAGGCTGTGGTTTTCTTTTCTGGGAAAATTGTCCGACAGTTTGCTTGCGCAAATTACTTACTCGATTGATCTTTCCTTACATGCTTTTCAGTTCATTCTATTAGCGCATTTGGAACATCAAACTGTCAGTTTATCCAAGCAGTTTTCCTTAAACTTTCGTTTAGTTATTTCTCGGTTTTCAATTTATGCTGACATCATTGAGATTATATTTCTGCGAAGCTAGTTTTCTTGGAAAGTGCGGTCTGCATAGCGTATAAACAGACTTCGTCGCTTCCGCGGACAAACGCGGTCCAGGATTAGCCGCGTTGACCCACGAGGAATGGCTGGTTGCTACATTGAGCACTCTATTACATATGATTTATTCAATGAGGGCTTATCAGAGAGATCTTGTAGGACACCTTGTGAGTATCCTTAACTTCACCTGTGCTGCGGCAAATTTGAATTAGTCCAAAGTACTAACCTTGAATCTTTTTTCCTCCCGTGTTGAACCAGTTTTCATCAAATTGAAATTGAAACTAGGTAATTCTAATATTGAATGTCCCAAGGTTTTAAGACAGTCTGCCCGAAACAGACCAGCACAAAAAGATAGCTTTGAATTAAATAACCATAATTTTGAAAGTATTCCTTCCTCTTACAGATACCTCATAGACGGTTGTGAACAGTGATACATAAAAGGCATAACTCATGATATTACTTACGTTGGGAGTGTTACAATTTCGGACCCATTTAGAGTCTAGAGAACAGTAGCGAATGTGTATTACTGTAGTACTCAGCAGCGAATAGACAGCCAAGCGAATATAGTAGCCATATTGAAGGCTGTCATCACATTTTTTAATAGTTGTGACAAAACCAGCGTCTAAGAACGCGGACTTACATCAACGGTCACGGAAGGAATTCAGTCACTGTAACGAAGAGTCTTTAGCGGCTTGCTCGACAATCGTGAACGTGATGTCTTTTCCAGGATCTTCATTGAAAAGAAAGTAATCTGTGTATGCTATAAGTCTTGTGTTTTGAACAGCACTGCGCGTCTTCGTCTACAATTAATTTGAATTGCCATCGCGTGATCCAAGCTCAATTCTCGGAAAAAGAGGCTGCCGGGAATTGCTTGCTAATCATCTGTGAATGGAATAGCCATTGGTTCATTGTTAATTAATTCACCGAGGGACATGAAAAAGAAGACTCTGTTGTGCCCCGCAACATAATTTCACGATCCTGAGTCGTACAATCTGAATCAGTAGAGGTACAAACTATATTAGATTGATTTCGTAACAAGGCGGAACTGCTGAATAAAACTTCCTCTTTCGTTCTGTATGACAAATAATCGAGTCGCGTGATTGGAAAGATTGTTTACTCCCATTTCGAGTGTTTTGTCGAAAGCTTTCCAGTCCCCTTGGACTGAGTTAGTTTCAACCAGCTGCGCAAGACTTTTGGAAGTTGATGGTAAATGAAAAAGAACACGAAAATGTGAGACGTTTGAATCGCTGAAGTCGAGAAAGTTTGCAACATCGCACTTCCTTGTTTTGTTATGAGTCTAGCTCACGTCGCCGTTGCTTCCTCATGTTCACGGACAACTGTTACACCCAGGCATCTGCTACAGTGTCTCCTTGGACTATGTCACCATGCACTGATTGTTTTGCTTTTTTTCGGTAGCACCGTTTGCTTTTTCAAAGATGCCTGAATCCTCCTGGTGTGAGACGAATTCGCTAAAAAATGGAAACCACCATGTCACTGCGTTCTTCGACGACCACAGAAATGGCTTCAAACCGGTTGCTGTAGTCAATGGCTTCGTCAAAGAAGAACTTTTGACAACTTGTAATGGTTTTCAAGACATGGAGGAAGACAAGGCGAGGCCTGAGAAGACTGTAGGACACGGAAGACCAAGGTGTCATTCGCAGGCAACTCGGAGCCGCTCATACAGCGAGTCAGCTTCTGGAGGTCACGGACAATGTGAGAGATTATATCAAGAGACTCATTGTTTAATGGTAGGTTCAACGTTTTTCAATTCTCGTCTGGTTTAACCCTTAAGAGTTTTCTGTTCAAAATACTTGAGCGTTACTTGTGGGAGGAATTTATGTTATTGCACTTTACAGGGCCATCATCATTCCTTTGAGCTTGTGGATGATACATTAACATGTCTATTCCATGTAAAGCTAACGAGTAAGCGGGAGCTGACTTTGATGTTATATATGTAGCTCAGTTATATCGAGTAGCAAGGGGGTTTCATTCTGTTCTTTGTGCTGAGCGCTATTGAGTGTAAATTTCTGAGAAAAAATTGCACAAATAGTGGGCTTCGTTTCGTGTTCCTGTCTCCGCCTTTCTGTTTTTCTCAACTTTGTCTACAGAATTAAATGGAGTGGTCTTAAAATATTAACGTTGATTTAATGTGAATGACTGGTATGTGTATGTCTTAATAACAAAGTTCTCTTTTGCTCCGACCCAAATCAACATTTTCTGCCAATGTTGTAATTCAAAAAGACAACTGTACCGAGTTCTACGAACAAGCGACAATACGCAATGCGTGCTAACTTTCGCTTTTATTTTCAGAGGCCGGGGCCCTCGGGAACATCTAAATTTTTTATAACCCCCGAAGTGCCAGTAGATCCAAACGGCCTCTCCTTTGTGGCAAGGGAAATGGCAAATTATGAAGAATCACCCGAGACCCGACTGCAGGTACTTTATGGAGCTGAAGCAGAACAAGATTTTTTGCCGCATTACTCAAGACAAGAATCACTTTCGCGCGACCCTTCCTCTCGAAGACACTTCAATGGAACAGTTGATCAACACCAGTCGCATCGCCTTTTCCATCACAGAAACAAGTCTTTTCCTGATTTTAAAAAGGAAATTAAAACGTGTTTTCGTGAGAGAATACGAGTGGAAAGTTCTGAGACTATTGCACGACAATTTGAAGCTTCAAAGGTGAGAAAACATCAATTTACTGGTGTAAGTGGTTGGAACTGCGCTGGTGCATCTTCAGGAAATTCTCCACGTCTCCAAGAACAAGAAAAGATCTTCGAATTGCTAAGAAAAAGTGGACCGATGGCAACCACAGACATCTCCTCGTTCGGTTTTGAGACAGAGAATCAAGTGAATCAGTGTTTGTTTTATCTCTACAGGAAAGGACGCGTTAAAATCAGCACAGGCAGTCCGCCTCTTTGGGCTGTGTGTGATTCATTTGCTCCAGAGTGTCCAAAGAATCCCGGCGTGATCGGAGCAGAAAGAAAATACGAAACATTTTGCCGAAGAAGAAGCGAGTGTGACGATGTCTATGAACGGCCAAGGAGACATTCATACCACGCTCACGAAAATAAATCACGGCAGGAACCTCGAACCGTAGAAAGCACATGCACAAAGCCGTGGATGAGATCCAACGGCCACTGTCCGAGTCCGGGCGAAAGAACTTCACCGTATTTTTGCAGGCTTTGCAAACTACCCTTTCTATCAGATACACAATTTGAAGAACACCTTCGGAGCACAAAACATCAAAACAAGTTAGCAAAGTACAACGCAGTTCCTTACAAGAAGTTCTGTGAGTATTGCAAGGTGCATCTAAATTCCGAGTCCCAGGCCAAGGAGCATTTCAACAGTGGAAGACACGAGCAAACGGTTGCAAAGTCGCAAAAAGCACCTCCCAAACAGCACCTGCCTTTAGTCTCGGTCGCACAGGAGCTCCACTTAGAGACAAGCACGAGAACGGATCCCTTGTGTTACCAACTGGAATTGTACGACAAGGCAATGATGACAAATGCTGTGTGCTTTCTTCCAACGGGAACTGGAAAAACTCTAGTTGCTGCTTTGGTCATTGCTCAAATGCTCAAGCTGAATCCATCGCGCCAAGTGGTCTTCCTTGTTGATCGAGTTCTACTTGTTCTCCAGCAGAGTGACTACCTGAGAAGAGAATTGTCGCATATTCGAGTCTCCGATGAAGGGAGTTCCCATTCGTTTAACGGCACTAGGCCCATTCGCATCGGCGCGGTTTGCGGTGAGATGAGGAAGCTGGAAGGAAATGCTCGTATCTATGAACAAGATGTACTGATTATAACGGCTGACTGTTATCGAAATCATCTCAATAATGGGACGCTACGTTTCGATGACGTTTCTCTGATCGTTCTCGATGAAGCCCATCATTGTAACAAAGATCATCCGTACAACGTCATCATAAGGGACTTCTACCTTCGAGAGGATGATCTTCTCGGTCATCGACCCAAAGTCTTAGGCCTGACAGCATCTCCAGCTGGCGAACTATCCCTGGATAAGACAACAAAGAGATTACAGCGCCTTCTTAGTAACCTAGGTGATGCAAAGCTTTTGAATGTGACAAGCCAAACGCAGGAATTGGAAGAAAAGATAAACAGGGTTCCTCCCGACTGCATCTCAGCCTTGTACACACAACCGGAGGAGGGCCTAAGGGATATCCTGATGGAATACGTCACCAAAGCCTTCAATATGACAGTTCGTTTAAGTGAGATGAAGGACTACAAAGACATCTTCCAGCCCTCGTCAGGCGGCCTCTTCGGCATCGATGACATCCATCCTGTCCTTCGAGTCATCGATAACATCGTTCTCACGCGCCCTGAATCCAATGCGTTGAGCTCGCTGCTGCATTTCCAGGTGATCTGTGAAGCTGTGTGTGCACTGCAGGAGTGTGGAGGTCAAGTAGCACTGGACCAGATGGCAGAGCTTGAAGAAGAGGGTTGTCCTCACGGGTTTCAATGGGCGGAGAAAATGGGCTTGCCATCCAGCCAACTGTGCTCGTATTTAGAGCAATACCTCTGCCCAGGTAAACGGCATTTCCAGTATTGAATAAATTCCGTTCATTATCATTGAACCAGCTTGTTAGCCAAATTTTTTAACTTTTCTTTTTTTTTTAAATTTCTTTAATACAACACAAACTTACAACACTAATTACAATGATTACACTTCTGCTATAAACAAAGCATTTACATTTTTCTTCCTTTTTTACATTTTTTTACATTTCTGTTACCACTCTAGATCTACTTGCGCTACTTTGTTGAACAATACATAGATAGCTCGGCTATCAAACGGCTCAGTCAAGTTTTCCATTTCTGGTTTTTGCCGTGTAATGTAGCGTGGAGGTACACCTCCTTGTAATACCCTTTTAAAGTGACCGGGAAGAAAGTGATCGTAGTTGTTTCGTTAGCTTTTCATGATAGGACATTTAGAGAGTTGTTGCAAGCACACACATATAGTATCTTTGAATTTCGGTACCAGACTTGCTAAACGTACTATTTTTTTTTCCTTCCGAAGGTTTGCCTTGGAGATCCGACCTTGCTGGAATTGCCTCTGGAGCAGATCAACTTGTCGAGCTCTTATCAAAGGAAACCTGCCTTGGAGTGAGCAGCCTTCCCAGCGCATGCGTTCTGGTTTTAGTCACTCGGCGGCGAACAGCTCACCACCTATCAAATTACTTGTTGAACTCCTCAGAATTGCAGTCACGTGGCATTAAGACCACTTGGTTTGAACCCCATCGAAGCGGCTTAGATGATGAAGGTAGGGCCTTAAACGACATTCCATCAAAACGAAATGGCAAATTGCTCATCAAATTAAAGTGGCCCTCGCGAAAAAGCAGTGTGCTGGGAAAAGTGACTTCCACTTCCAATTTAACCCTTTCTGGAGTGATGGACAGATCTGTTCGGCTTTGACCAAAAATTTAGAGAAAGATTGAGATCAGTTGATTGAATGCGTGGCCACGTAGTAAGCTTTTACTAAAGTCTTTTTTATTATTATTATTGAATTTCCAGAACTGTTGGCTTTCAAGCAGAGAGAAGTCTTCAAACAAATCCGCGACGGTTGTTTTCAACTGGTTGTATCTACAAGCGAGTTCGAGGAGAGCATGGATCTGCCGAGGTGTCAGTTAGTGGTCCAGATGAATCCCTCAAGCTCGGCCCAAGCTCTTACGCAAATGCGCGGCCGAGGGCACTCTGCAAGGTTTGTGTGCATCTCTAGAAACGGCGAGCAAGCCAAGAAAATTGAAGATCTGTTGAGACGAGAGGAGAATATGAAGCGCGCCGTGAGAATTTTAGATGAGTTGTAGACAATTCACGTACTTGGGTCAATGGGCCAATTTCGATATATTAAAATTCATTCCTAGACAAAAGGCATCTCGAGGCTCCGGTGGGAAAACTCGTTGAAACCGTTACTTTATTCCTCAGAGCCTCGAGGTCGTGTTTATCGTTTGAAGTTGAATTTTAAAATATAGAAATTGGTCTATTTGATGCGGTTTATTCAGTTAAATTTCATACAGCTAAAAATAAGTAAAAACTAAAGTGAGGAACCGGTCAGGACGCAGCTATTACAACAACCCACGCGACTGGCTCAGAAAACAAGAGAAGCATTCAAAGAAACAACAGAAACAATGAACCCTAACCCTAAAAACAATAAGAGCTGCGTCCTAACCAGATCCAATGAAATTAGAGGATGTAAACAGCTGCGTGGTATCTGGAAGAACCTGTATATATACGCACGCTCGCGCTAGTGAATTCAATTGAGCGAGTTTATGTTATAAGGGCCTTGCTGTTTGTGGTACTACAATGTTTCCTATCAAATCCATTGGATGCTACCTCCCTGACACGGTATTGTTCGTGTGATTTTTTTTTTCTCTCTTTCTAGTTTTGTCAAAATCCCTAGAAAAAGTTTCGTTTGTATTTCCTTACAAAATTCACTAGTGAAACGAGATAAAAGCTTTTCGTCTCTTATATTTTATCACAGGAATGAAACGCCATTTTGGGTAAGTGTAATCACTTACCAGTGAATTAAATCAAAATTTTTATGGTCCAATAGATCATACGTTAAACTATTTACTCCTTTCTCAAGAAGGCTGAAAAGCAGAATAATTATTATTCCATGCAGGTGAATGGCTGAACGTAGAGTAGATCCTCGTTGACCCCGGAGGTCGTCGAACTACGAATTAATTTTTCAGCGTGACATTCGAGGACGTTTATGGTAGTTGTTTATTTCGTGTTAAATTGCATTTTATTTAACAGATAATCGAGTGGGTACAATTGT
Organism: Astreopora myriophthalma; assembly: GCA_014634185.1. NCBI lineage: Eukaryota > Metazoa > Cnidaria > Anthozoa > Scleractinia > Acroporidae > Astreopora > Astreopora myriophthalma. The sequence goes on along the minus strand of BLFK01000361.1, from coordinate 68,273 downwards.
TAATAGAAATTTATTATATTTCGTTGATTTTTTTTAAACAAGCACTCGGTTTGACATTGTGTGTTCGCGAATCACTGGTGTCACCTTGACCGCGGCAAAATTCAACATCATCCACAATTTGTATAATAATCCTACATTTCTTGGTATGTGATACCGATCATTAATTTAAAACATTGCACACAACAGATTGACTAGTATAGCCTAAGTGCAAATAAAGCACTATAATTCTTATTATTCACATGAACATGAACAGCCGCGTGAACAACAGTTGGCGCATTAAGAAGAATAAGATTGCATTAAACGATTTCAAATTAATTTAAAAGTCTTTTACTGAGTTACTCACTTGGATATCATGTGTTAGCAATTGCTTAGGTTAATTAATCTTCCAAAAATTGCTTAAACGAGAAATCTAGGCTGAGGCTATTCCAATTTATTTTTATTCCGGAAAAGGACAATGGAACTTAATCGTAACTGAACAGAACCCGGGAGTGAGAGATCTTCCCGGTGGGGATTACATTATCTCAGTACTCTATTAACGTGTAGTCGGTTTTTCTTACAATCCTCGAGTAAACGCCGCATTCGTCTGATCGGGTGCGGTGTTTATTCGAGGGCGGCGTTTAATCGAGTAAATACGGTAATAGTCCAGCGAAGGTCGCTGATGGCATTTTCTCGCGTTTCGACAACCTGAACATAAGTAATCTTCAGAGACAATCGTCATCTCTTCAACCTGAAGCCGATGTCATCAACAACACAGTCCGGAGTTACCGTACTCACTTACTCGGACGTCACGATCTTACTTCATCAACTGTTAGCACAATTTCATCGCCGATTGTTACAATTTTTGTATCTGAATTGATTTACGCGCCCTTTGAGAATCCCACTAATATGAAGGAATTTTATTTCGGCTGTAACTAGACCGTCATGCGCATATTGCAATCATTTTCGTTTGAAAAAATAATTATGCAAGCATCTAAATGATTCCCAAGTCGTTTTGAACAAACGGCAACTGAAAACTAAAACGAAGGGAACGGGGCGTTGGTTGAAGTATGTCTTTCTTGGGATAAATTCACAACTTCAATGTATAAGCAAACTTCAATGAGTATTTGCTTTTGTCACGGAGAGAAGCCTATCTCGAGCAGTTGGAGTCTACTGGAAAAAGAATTACTGCATGCGTATAAATTGCATAAATTAAAAAAAAATCCAAACGTCCAAAAAAATGTACGTTACCATTTTGAATATATGATCACATCATTATATTGGTTTTCGTGTTGTTCATCCAATAAGTAGAGATTATAATTTTGTCTTTTTGGTTGGCTGAACAGTTTGGAAAACCAACAGCAAGGTGTTAAAGCGTCACCAGTGACAAAACGCTTCTTCAATTTGTCTTTGACATTACAATATTAATTTTAAAAGTGGTCGTTAGTGCCAAAAATTTAATTGAATATATGTTATTTAATCGAATACAGCATAAATTTACTGCTAGAGCGGTTTTCAATTGAGTGTTGTTAAATCTACACCAGAGGGATTACTTTGACCAATCACAGCAGGCGGAAACGGTAAAATTAAGCAACCAAGACATGAGTGAAGCAAACGTGTGCACCCGGTCCAGGGAGGGAGGTGGGGGGGGGGGGCTGGGGGATGCGTCCGGGTAAGCGCGCAACTGGCTTGCTGCTGATTGGTTCAGAAAGTGGCGCGCGATTTTTCCGACCAATCGCCAAGTGGCCAAATGCAAAATCGAAGCCCAATTGCCGAGTTACTTGACACATTGAACTGAAAACTGCTACCAGACTCAAAACAACTAACAAGTCATTAATTACTTCAGGTAAATCTTAGAATAGGCAATGGAAAATTAAACTATATGGCTGCTATTATGACGAAGGGCATCACGTTTCAGCTGCTGTGACGTTTGCCGCGCGATTTTACCTAACCTTCTCGAAATGCCTGCATGTGTTAAAAATTCAATTTAATTTGGAATCGACAGGGCCCTTAATGATAACAGGACTTACACTGAAAAGGCTTACCCTGTTGGAATGCAACATGTGATCCACAATTTTATGGCGTGTTTCTGCTAAGGATCATAAGGAGGATATTTTTACAGCTTGCGCACGTTATATTTATCCAGCGAATTTAAAGAATTAGAGACAAGAAGGCTGCTGGAGTTATGTCATTTTTAGCTGACGTCACAGCGATGGGGTAGCAAGTCAATCCCCAAGTAGAAATTTAACTAATGTAGGTACAAACAAACGGTTTCTCGTCCGGAGCATGCTCCAGGGTCACACTTCTGGAGCGAAGCTACTTCGTGTGTACCAATGATTTCATGTGAAGATATAACTGATGACCCGGGAGCAGAATTTCTACCCCGAAAAATGCTCGTAGTATTAAACTGGTTAAATATTCGGGAGCAAGATCTGGGGGCAAATTGTGCGGCGTACTGGTCGTATACGTATACAAAATGCCTCTGGAGTATATTGCATGCTTTGGGAACAAAATCCTTCGTGTTACTGGCCATAATATAAGTTTCTGTAAACCAACGCACATGGCTGATGTTGACGTGAATCGTCTTCGACACAAAGACGACCCTTTAGCTAGACTTTCGCGTGAGTGATGACCTAGTGAAAACATCTGTAGCTCGTCAGTTTTTCGATTTGAGAACATCCTTAATTTACATCCTTAAAAGGATGTTCTCGAATCGATATTCTTTGGAATAAAAACCGAAATAATTATTCCTTAGAGTTCCCTCTTAGACGTTTTTAGGGTTCCTGGAACACAAAAATGGGACTTGACTATCATTTTGCTGCTAGCAAGTGGTCACAAGTACATTTCACTAAAATTACTTTAGAAACCTGAAATTTTGAGGCTAATCCGTTTATTCTTATTCCGGAGTGGGGTCAGTGGAACTCTAATGGGTCTGTTTTCTAAATGCTGGTGTTGTAGATAAGAAGGTAAAATAATACTTAAAGTTAAATTTTTCGTATTCTTGGTGTTATATGTATAAGCTGAGTTTGATCCAATAAAAGAATATATTTTAACGTTTTCTTTTTTAATAAATTCTATTTACTGCTTATTACTGCTGTTTTGAAAGGTGTGTCGTAAGCTGAAAGCCAATGAATGCAATTACTTATAGCCAATCACAAAAGAGGAAGACGATCCAATAAACCAATCAGAATTCGACGCAAATGCACGCGACTGGTGCTCAGCGCGGGAAAACGAGTGCTAGAAACAAGCGATCGTCTTTTTTCGTGCTTGTGGTGTTTAATCTCAAAAGACCACACCCTTAATCAGTTTCAATTTAGTCCCCCAGGACATTTTCTAAGGCAGAAAAGGGTTGTTAGCATCGCATGCGTGATTAACGTTTTGCTGACAGACCGATTCCGAACTATCAGCAATGCGGGAGCTGAAGGGTAGTCTTGTTGACTTGGGAAATTTTGCCTCAAGGTGTTTTCTAAACCTCTTCAGCTTCTCAGAAGGTAAGCTGATAAAAACGACAGCCGTTTTCTTTTGCAATTTGATGCAAATCTGCCCAGCTGGGAATACAGAGTTTAAAGTTAATTTCGGTGAGATTTCTTATTTCGTCAACTAGGTGAAGAGAAAAAGACCAAGGGAAACCGTGTTTCATGTTTTTCCGTTGAAAAACACTTGGTGTTTTTTCGATTGAAGCGATCAAAGCCGTGCACCATGCAATGAAGTCATAGTGCTTTGTGTCGCCTCGCGGTTCAATGTGCAATGAATATTCTTATGCATTTCGTCCGTTTAGTTCGCTAAGTGAGATATTCAAGACAGGGAGCTTGCGTTTTTTTCATCTAAGCTCGATTTCCCTTGCTTTTCGTTTCTCTTAACTATAAACTCTATCGAATGTTTTATATAATTGGTTAGAAATCGGAAAACGACTTCTCAGTCGCTTGCATTCCCGGTGACGCCCCGTCACCTGAGCGTACTGAGCTGGAATCTGAATACAGTTGAACCTCTCTAATGCGGACACTAAAGGGACAGACCAAAGTGTCCGCATTAGAGAGGTGTCCGTATTATAGAGGTCACCAAGATTGCATCGTTTTTAAGACTCCACTGACAGTTTTAAGTGTTCAGTAACGATAAATAGGCCCAGTCTATCTAAACTGACTAATATACGATATTCAGACACATTGATTTGTACATCTCAGTTACAGTACATACTTTATCCGAATCGGTTATTTGAAACTAAAGGAACTACGTACAACGCAATGCTTCACCTAAAAAGGTAATAATAAAAGTACAGTTCTGAAAAACGTCTTTCCGTAGTTTACAAGTGCAGCGAAAAGTAACTGGAGTAATTTTCTTAATCTTTATGTCCTGTAATCATTCTAATCATTCAAGCTTTAAAATAGTCTGTAATGTTCTTCTGGAAGGCTTTCGCGAGTCGTTGTTTAATATACAGCGACTGGGCTTTTGAAATCACCTTGCATAGCTCGTCAAATAAATGGGATTCACCCCGTGCAGTAAAAAAAGTCCCATGCCAATACATTTTCACTGGACCGGACAAACTACTTGAACGTTTGGAAGAATGTTTAATCGTACCTCTTCAGCAGGAAACAAAGAACTGCGATAGCCAATTCTTTGTCATTAACCAACTAACGGGGTTACACAATGATACGACGAACGAACGAACAAAAACAAAGACATTTCAAAGAAAGATCGTAACTCTACAAAAACGGGCCTTACGTCTTATTTACTTCAGAAGTCTAACGAACACACCGTACCCTTCTTTCTCAAATCGAATTTCCTTCCCCTACCTGGCCTATTTTTTAGAGATTGTGGCTATTTATTGTATGATATCAACAGACAGTCAGCACCAGTTAGTATACTCAATCAGTTTGTTAAAACAAGTCAGATTCATAACCACAGAACAAGATCTGTCTCTAGCGACTCGTTCTATGTTAAGTTTTCTAGAACCGATAAAATGTATGCCTTCTTCTCGAGAATCGGTGCCCAAATTTGGAACTCTATTCCTCATTCGATTAAACTACTCAAACGTTCGTCCTTTCGCAAAAAGATAAAGGAATTATTACTAAATTTCTTGCGGTCAGAAGATGATTATGTCGAAGTCTCCCGTCTTACTAAGTTATTTAAGACTTTAGGTTAGCTTCTCTTCGTAATTTTATTGTATTTGCTTTGTTTTATGTTAGTTTATCCCATTCACTGTATAGTAGTGTCTTCACTGTTATTTAGTCCATCTATATATAGATAAACTTTGTACTTGTAATATGTCCTCAGATTTTCCCGCCTCGATTAGTTCATAAGCTATTTGCGGGGGAAAAGTAATGTAATTAGTTATATTTCTAATTTTCAATAAAATGTTGTTGTTGTTGTTGTTGTTGAACAAAATGCGAACTTGTTATGTTGTCAAAAACTATCACTGCTAACTGGAATATTAACTACTTGTGGTCCTCCCAACGGAGAGACCCTAATTACGACTTATTCTTCTGCTCTTTATTCTTTTCAACAATAGATTTATCACAGACTGGAAGTAATCTTGATTTGAAGGCACATATTAATTTACTTCCACGTGGCACATTGGTACGCAAGGGCAGCTGCGCATGCGCATACTAAATACCTAAAGAAAAACATGCAGAAGCGGTAGCGGTACCTCTGGACATTTAAGCCTGAGCGGTGTACCATGACGAGTCTCCCCGAGATTTCGGCCCGCGGATCGCTTATACTTGCCACTTTCGGATACCTATCCCCGATAGGCAGTGAGGGAGAGAAATGTCGGCCCCTAGACCATACGTGACAAATCCCTTACTTACTCGCAGCTCAGCTCCTTCTGCTTTATACTATGATTTGGAGCGATATATATTTGCGACTATAGTTGTCATGTCTTCCATATGGTAAGGATATTTTTTGGTACTAATTTGTAATACACGGAGTTGGCGCATGCGCATTTACTAAGCATGACAAAACAGCAAAAGGAACCACGCATTTTCCGGTAAAACTTTAAAACGCTGTCGCTTTTTCAGACATATTTTGTTTTGTTTTATTGTTTGAATTCCGCGCGAACAAACGAGGACAATAATTTAGCGTATACAATGACATTAACGTGTCTGGTTGGACAGGGGATGGACAAAAGAACTAACAAGTTATTCAAAAAGAGCAATAGCTCCTAATGAACTAGTGTTAAAAGTTAGAAAATGTTTGGTGCCTTCAGGGACTCTCCCGGACATTGATTGGTTAAAAATGTTTCTTTTTTAGCTGTTATATTCCCATAAGCATCTGTTCAAAAAGGTTGTTGTTAAAGAACAGCAACATGCAAAATCGCTATGGAGATGTAGAACGTCCACATTTCGTTTCGTTTTGTTTTCCTTTAGTTGAGTTTATTCCGGTGTTAAAAATGCAGTTTAGTCGATTGAGAATGAAGAATGTTTAGACCTAACAGAGAATCCAGCTGTCCGTAAAGTACATACTTTATACGAATCAGTTATTTGAAACCAAAGGAACTACGTATAACGCAATGCTTCACCTAAAAAGGTACTAATAAAAGTACAATTTTCAAAACTCCAGTTGAAGATCAGTGAATAAAATGTTGATGCTTGCGTAATCACAAACTCGTGCACACTATATGTCAACACCGGATCACCAGAGTGTCCGTAATAAAGAGGTTAAGTTTATATGACTTCGCTCTCTGGGGCCGAGATTTAGTGTCCGTTGTCCTTATTAGAGAGGGTCCGTATTATAGAGGTTTTTTTTTTAGTAAACGAGTGATAATTTTTTCGGGACAAAGGGGAATGTCCGTTATAGAGAGGTGTCCGTATTAGAGAGGTGTCCGTAAGGAGAGGTTCGACTGTATACTCAGCTCTCGTTGCGCAAATTAAAACTGTCAAGGCTCTACAAGATGTGTTCTGTAGTGATTTCGCGCCTTATAACAACAGAAGAAATTTGTATCTATATTTAGCTTTTTAACCGTGACAATTGGGCTTATGGCGAAGCCCGCCACGGAGAATTGGATAGTCAGCTGGAATGTATGCTCACGTTATTTAATTTTATTAATGATTATCTCCAAACGTTCAACTTGTACAAGATAACCAAAATATCCAAGAACACCAAATCGCAGCAACATCGTTCGAAGTAACAATATGCTTGGTGCAATATTCGCGTCAGCCTCTTTTTCAAAGCGAGTCTAAGTACGAAAGTTTTGTGATATCATGGTAATATGTTTTACTTTGCATATGAATAAAAACTTATTTTCATAAGAAAGACTTCGCACTTAGACTCGCTTTAAAAAAGAGGCTGACGCGAACTCGGAAATGGACTATACAAAACTTTGAACAATGGTGACGTAACACAAAGAACAAACAAAACATACAACAAAAAAAATCGGAAACAGGAGCTAACGAAACAGAAAAGACGGCGCGAAGCACATGTATTTAGCATGGCGCGTCCTCGTTATTTTATCCCAGAATCCATTGCATTGCTAGTTTCTGTCCAGCATTGTTGGTGTTTGTTGCACACTCAGCGCTCATCACGCTTTAACAACTGCGCAAAATTAATTGTATGCTACTGCGGGCGTTCGCACGGGCCTTTATATTGCAAATGAGGTATGTTTGTGTCAATTTGCTTTCAGATCAAACATGCCGGGTTTCATGGGTCTTCACTTCGCATTCGTTCTGTCGCCTCCGGCCCCGTTAGGATGCGACGCAAGGTTCCGAAGACAACAACAATAACGCAAACAATGGCAAAGTAGCCCAGAGGAAACCAAGGCTATCTATTTGTGTCAAATGCAGGTTTTATATGGGAAAATAAAGGGCACATATGGGGCGAAGTTCAAGTCGAGAAATTTGTAAGAAATTCTGAATAAAAATGGACAAAACTTACCATACGGCCATTGATAGTTGTGCTTAATGCTCACACGGAGTTTCGGAAAATAAGGTCCACTTCACCCTCCTCACCCTCCTCCTTTTACTTGTATGGAGGCTCAAGTGGACCTTATTTTCCAAAACTCCGTGTGAGCATTAAGGACAACTATCAGTGGCCATATGGTAAGTTTCGTCGATTTGTATTCAGA
>BLFK01000361.1:42741-57741 GCA_014634185.1 Astreopora myriophthalma | reverse complement strand
AATTGGAGGCGATTTAATCTTCCTTCCGTGCTTAAGCTCCCTATTCGTCATTTGCTCAATACCCCACAGCTGATTTTGCGGGCTGGAAGCGAAAGAGGAAATGGTCTTTTAATATATTGGGAGAAAATGGGAGTGTGAAGTTCCTGCAGCGCAATGCCCGGAACTACGACAACTTCCAGGGTTGCCTTTTTAGGTTTTCAGTTGTCACCTTTTAAAGACTAACGCTTTTTCAATGACTCTTTCTTTTAAACTTCTGGTGTTCAAGTTTCGAAACATGACTAAAGCCCATGTGATGGCACCCACGTTCAGACCTCCTGAGACGCTGAAGCCCGTAAATATTTTTCAAAATAGTTACATCACTTCCGAAGCCCAGAAAGCAAATTTCCCAGATAAGATTTGGAAACGTTATTGTAGGAGGTTATTTTCTCAGTTGACGATTTTACATCTTACGATCAGTCCGGCTATTTGATCAGCATCGCTCTCCAAGCCAAACAAAATGAGAGCCTACAGATACCATAGCAACGCAACAGGTTACTATTCGTACTATTTGTGCTAGAAAGTTCATATTAAAATAGAATGCCGACGTCCTCATTCCTCCTTCCTCCTTCCTTCCAAAAAACTGGAACATTTGTTTCATCATATTCGCTTATCTAATCGGTCCAACAACCGGTTCACCAAGTGTGAGCATCATTGACAAAAGGTTGTTTTTCTTTTTGTTTCTTTTTTTTTTCTACTGTTTTTTTTTTTGACTGTGCAGCTAGATCAGTTTTCGGTGTTCTGCCGGTTTGTGTCAGACAGCTGACACGTGATCTAGTTGTTGCCTGACATCAATACCTTGTTAAAGAAAAAGCCTGGAAAGATAGTCGACTCGCCGCAACAGATCAGTCATAGAGGTCTGATTCAAATTCGAAGGAGTACAATAAATAAATAAATGAATAAATAAATAATGCAAAGGTATGCGTGCGCGCAATTCTTGCCTGTTAGAAATGAATTTTATCGTAAAAGGTTGGAACTAACACTTTGAGACTCCTCGAATTTTCAAGGACATTCGGTGTGGAAGTAGCCGCCGATAAAGTATCATTCAGGTTTACATTACACGTAAGATGTATTTCTTAAAAGTAACTAACCGGTCTATCCTCGGTATCGAGTTTGAATTGCAATTTAAAAAATCATTTCGGTGGCCATTTGCTGTCCGCCCTTCGTTCGCTCCTCTCCCCCTCTCAGTTAGTTTTCTGTAGTCAAAAGCCCGAAAACCTTTCGCGTCCGAAACGCCATTTGTTAGCCTGCGAGTCAAGGCCCTTCGATATTCCCAGACAAGTCGGGAAGAGGAAGGGACCCCGACTTATCTAGGAAGAGCAGGGTGGCCATTTGTAAGTCTACGATCTATTCTCACTAGGGCCTATCATGTACAAATTAAACGCCCCTTACCTCCTTCCGATTTGACTTAGAAATCTCTGGCGTGCATCTATTGACCCATAGAATGGTCTTATTTGCATAATTTATTTCCATTGTGGTACAAATAGGATCGTTTTTTCCCGTTTATTTCTCACTTTGGTTTCAAACGAACGTCAGACGTTCGTCCCCCCCCCCCCAATCTCCCCACAGCGATGGCCAGCGTGTTGCCTTGGCTCCCACTCGCTCTCGCCTCCGGGCTCGCCACTTCCCATAACTTATCTGGACGTATACAAAACATGGACCCTTACTGCTTATTCCAAAGCCGGTGTGTTAACATATTAATTAGGACAGGAAAGAAGTTTCCGGTCCGGTCCTTTGAACCGAACTTCTCATCATCTAGGTCAGCGGCTTGCTGTATGTAAATCATGTGATCAATTCGTCGAGAAGGAAGTGACATTTCCACGCAAATATTGTGGATAGCGTACGAGATGCGCAACAATAGCTTTCGAAGCCAGAAATGTAATCCTTGCAGATGCTAAGTAGGAAGTCCTTCGTCGTCTGCTTGAAAGAGCATGAGTGTAAAACAGAAGGCAAAGGAATTTGAAGGTAGAAAAAAATCGTGCAATCGATAGCTTGAAGAATGACTGAAATATTTGGGGGGTGTTTCTAAGAGATCTACCTACATCTATTTACTTCAACAATCATTCAGTTATTTTATGAACAAATAGTTGTATCTAAATTTAGAGTATACTGTAGCGGAACGTTTTGTATCGTTGGCACGTTTGATCGCGTACAAGGGCTATTTGACTACCAAGCATTTCCGCCTGAAAGAAATTTTCCAACTTTCAACTGGTTTGATCTTATGGTGACATCGCGTTTCTTATCCTTAATGTTTGGCTCCATCTGACATCCCGACCTCTAATTTTCATCTGATATCATGGGATTTTGCAGATAGACAGTCTATTGTTGGTGGAAGTCCTCCCACGAAGAATAAAAGTCGGGAAGAACTCATTGGTAAGGCCATTCACTTAACATATTGAACTTCGGAAAATCACTTCGTTATTAATTGGTTTTTCATGCGTCTCAAAATGCTTTGTCCCAGCTTAATGAAAGAGCATTATATCCGGATCTCTATTGAAGTTGGTCTTTTAGTTTACAGACATCCTAAAAGTTATTTTTTTGCCCTCGTATATTTACTAGTGTAACATAATGGTCACTGAAGAATCTTGAATTTTTTATCTTGAAGGATAAATTTTGGAACGAAGGGTTAAGCCTATATATATGAACACAGATCTATTTATATCAAAATCTGAAATATGTGTATCCTTTCTTGGTAATCGATTGTGCTTGCCCTGTGATAAGCTTCACACAGCCATGTTGAAATTAACTTACATTAATGGAAGGTGTGATACTGTTTAGGTACTTGTTGTGTTGACTGCAAACTGAGATTAACGCCATGCTTTGTTTAGATGACAATGGCATTAAGATCAAACTTTGAGATATGAACGACTCCTTACAGCCAGTTAAACATATTGATTTTGTTATTCGTATTAAAAGAGATTTCTTAAAAGATAAAACAGTAAAAGCGAATGATAAAAACCGACGTTTCGGAGTAGTCATGACTCCATTATCAAGGTAAAAGTTTAAAACATGCAAATAACGGTATTTAAGCGATGTGGCGCGAAAATTAACATAATAGGTGCGAAGATTACACAAATACTTTCGCACGAATAGAGTCCGATTGCACGTTCAGGTTTGGCTTTAAAGTTCTTATATAAAGCATTTCATACAATATTAAGCAGTCAAATTTGTTCCTGCACTTCTTAAGAACTTCGAAGCATTTCAGTAGGTCCTGAGGGATCCTCCCGTGTACGTTCTTGCAATGTTTGGCAATGGCCGAGGACTGTTGTTTATGTCCTTTTACATGATTGTGTAAATGTCCGCGTGTGTATCCTATATAACCTGTATCACACAGGTCACATTGGTATTTATAAACAACACACTGTTCATTTACGATCGATGGCTTTGCTTCTTTCACATTCAGTTCTTGATCAATTTTTCGGCTGACAAATACGGGCTGGATGTTGGTGTTCACTTTTAGGCTCAGATCCTTGAGTTGTCCTTTCACAAAATTTGCTGAGGTTTGGTCTTTAAATGGTAGAACCACTCGAATTGTGTCCGTCTCTTTAGTTGGTAATAATGGTCGCTGCTGGTCACAAACCTTTGAGTCAACGAAATTTTTGATGGCAGAGTCGATGAGGTGTTTAGGGTACTTTAAACGCGAGAATACTGTCTTCAATCGGTCACATTCGTCTGAGAAGTGTGACCAAGAGGAAGATAAACTATGTGCTCGACCCAGCATAGTTCGGAGTAAACCCTGTTTGTACCGATTGTCAACGTGACTTTGGTAATGTAAGAGGAGACTTGAATTCGTGGGTTTTACGTACACCTTTGTCTCTATTTGGGGCGATCGGTTCAGTAACTGGATGCCCAAAAAAGGGAGCATGCCATTGCATTCGGTTTCCATCGTAAATTTTACGGAAGAATGTGCCTTGTTAAGCGTGTTCAGGAAGTTGGATGCTGTTGCGATATTTGGCATGATAGTGAGTGTATCATCAACGTACCTTCGATAGAAAGAAGGGAGTTTACCCTCTCGCTCGAGGTTTTCCTCAATTGAAGACATGAACACATTAGCTAGCAGGGGACCAAGGGGGGAACCCATGGCCACACCATCCGTCTGTTCGTAAAGTGCTCCATTATACTGGAAAAGTTGTCCTTTTGTAGCTACACTGAGAAGGTCAACAAGGTCCGTTTTGGTCAGGTTCAGGTCATAGGTTGAATTAAACCAGTCGTTGTCAAAAGCTCTGTTCGCGAGTATCTCAATTGTTTCATCCAAGGGTACGTTGGTAAAGATTCTGGTTTCTTACGACGTGTCCTCCCTCTTTACCAACGTACCCTTGGATGAAACAATTGAGATACTCGCGAACAGAGCTTTTGACAACGACTGGTTTAATTCAACCTATGACCTGAACCTGACCAAAACGGACCTTGTTGACCTTCTCAGTGTAGCTACAAAAGGACAACTTTTCCAGTATAATGGAGCACTTTACGAACAGACGGATGGTGTGGCCATGGGTTCCCCCCTTGGTCCCCTGCTAGCTAATGTGTTCATGTCTTCAATTGAGGAAAACCTCGAGCGAGAGGGTAAACTCCCTTCTTTCTATCGAAGGTACGTTGATGATACACTCACTATCATGCCAAATATCGCAACAGCATCCAACTTCCTGAACACGCTTAACAAGGCACATTCTTCCGTAAAATTTACGATGGAAACCGAATGCAATGGCATGCTCCCTTTTTTGGGCATCCAGTTACTGAACCGATCGCCCCAAATAGAGACAAAGGTGTACGTAAAACCCACGAATTCAAGTCTCCTCTTACATTACCAAAGTCACGTTGACAATCGGTACAAACAGGGTTTACTCCGAACTATGCTGGGTCGAGCACATAGTTTATCTTCCTCTTGGTCACACTTCTCAGACGAATGTGACCGATTGAAGACAGTATTCTCGCGTTTAAAGTACCCTAAACACCTCATCGACTCTGCCATCAAAAATTTCGTTGACTCAAAGGTTTGTGACCAGCAGCGACCATTATTACCAACTAAAGAGACGGACACAATTCGAGTGGTTCTACCATTTAAAGACCAAACCTCAGCAAATTTTGTGAAAGGACAACTCAAGGATCTGAGCCTAAAAGTGAACACCAACATCCAGCCCGTATTTGTCAGCCGAAAAATTGATCAAGAACTGAATGTGAAAGAAGCAAAGCCATCGATCGTAAATGAACAGTGTGTTGTTTATAAATACCAATGTGACCTGTGTGATACAGGTTATATAGGATACACACGCGGACATTTACACAATCGTGTAAAAGGACATAAACAACAGTCCTCGGCCATTGCCAAACATTGCAAGAACGTACACGGGAGGATCCCTCAGGACCTACTGAAATGCTTCGAAGTTCTTAAGAAGTGCAGGAACAAATTTGACTGCTTATTGTATGAAATGCTTTATATAAGAACTTTAAAGCCAAACCTGAACGTGCAATCGGACTCTATTCGTGCGAAAGTATTTGTGTAATCTTCGCACCTATTATGTTAATTTTCGCGCCACATTGCTTAAATACCGTTATTTGCATGTTTTAAACTTTTACCTTGATAATGGAGTCATGACTACTCCGAAACGTCGGTTTTTATCATTCGCTTTTACTGTTTTAGATTTTGTTATTGTCTACTGTTTCATGTTCTGTGGGCAACATTTGAGTACTTTTAATTAAATTGATCAGAATTTTTGGATGAAACAATTACACTCAAGGGCTCATTATTAAGGTCTGAACTCTCTGGCAGCGTGGTTGGCATAATGGTTACTTTAATAGTGTTTTGAGAGAGCACTTGTCTTCAACCCATCTGGCCCCAAGATTTCCACACTGCTCTCTGCTTGTTGGCACTCTATTGATAGATATACCTAGTTATACATGCATATTGCTACTAAACCTTTTCCAGAAAGAACAAGCGTGAATAAAGTTTTGCTTGGAAGATGCATGTGTAATTATTATTGTAGGGAGTGGATGCGGAAATCTTGCCCTAATGTGTTCTGATTTTGATTTACAGACTTGGCACCATTAATTATGCGGTCTGAGTTTGATTGTTCTCTCCTCCAAGTACCCCAGTCTACCCTCACCACAAAAACCCACATTTGATTAAATCTGAGTTGACTGATTTACAAGTCTTCAATTAATTTTCAGTTTGTGATCCCCAGTTGGTGCTCCCATGATAAATCCATTAAAATAAAGAAAGTCCAGTTGTTATTATGAATTTATATTCAATTTGATATGACTGCTTTTAGCGTACTTCAAGGTGACGTGTTGCAGAAAAACACTATGCATATCATTGTATATTGTCCACTTTATTTTCCTGGGCTTAACCCCTGGCGGGAAAGCCAATGATCATGCATAATAAAGATATGCATTGTTTTCAATGTAATGCCTTGTTCTTTGGAAAAACAGATCAATCAATGTTTTCACATTCCTGCATCTCGTTGAACACATGAATAATAGTCTTTTACATTGAAAGGGCTCAGTCAACCAAAATCTGTCTTTTTTCCACAGAAAACATAAGTGATGACCATGTCACACATGCCAAGTAAGTTTGATCAATTTTCTTAAATAAATGGACCGGAAACTCGTTGGTGATGCGTGACACTTGGTAGTAAAAGATTAAGTTGATTTCTAACGAAATAATTGTCATGAAGTGTCAAAATTGTCTATTAACACAGACGATTCAGGTGTGTAACCCTTCTTCAGTGTGGAAAATAACCGTTGAAAAAAATCAACCTTGACTTAGGCCCGATCCAAACATTTGCCATTCCAGTCATGTGCCAAACCAAACTCATGAGTTAAGCACAGCAGAAGAGCAGCGTTTGAATCAGTTTGGTTTGGTAGGTAAGGTTTAGAGCGGCAAACAACATTAATTTTTTGCAGGTTCTGTCAAATTATGCGACCTTGGAGCAACGGCTGATTCAAAGGGCATTAATGCATAAATTAAGATAATTTACACCAGATGTTATACCTGTACCTGGGCCTTTACCTGATCCTTAGTTCGGTGCCACCCAAAGGCAGTGTTCTCACCAGGATTTTGCCTTAGGGAGTCCCAGGGCCCCCTCTGCTGAAAGGGGTCCTGTAAGAACATCAGGGGACAAAGTTAATGGTCTGTTACATGAACTAACCTACAACATGTACCTGACCCAATATGGCGGACTCAGTGGTTACGACTCCATGACGATGCGTACACCAATGTTCGCTGCATATAGTACAGCCATAAACTAGTGTTGTTGCATTGTAAACCTGTATGTATTGTTTTCATCAGAGGTACTGTAGAGTTTAAGTCTTGTCGTAAGCGTGTAATTGAAAAATTAAATAAAACAAATTAAAATGAAATAACCTGTTTTTATTTATTCGAACGGGCAAAATGCTGGGGTGTTCGGTTGACCATTAAAACTATTCAATTCTAGACGTTCAAAAGTCCGTTTGACTCGTAGCTTGTCCCTGTGCCCCAACGGGCGCAGGCTTTGGCTTTTAATGCACCATCTCAATTTTTTGTGCGGGAATCCCGCAATGGCGCGGCCTGGTGAGAACACTGCAAAAGTACGACGTATGAATCAGTCATTGCTCTGATGTCACTCCTAAGTCAAACTTTGAGTTAGATTCGGCACATGGGTGGAGTTGCATTTGGATCGGGGCTCAATGTCACACTGTTTGACTTAACCCTTCGACACCTGGAGATTTTGCAGAAAAACGTGTTTTGAAGCGAGTCGAGGGGTTTTCTGGTCAAAGACGTGCTAAACAGAGCTAAAACTTACCACAAACTCGTTTACGGGTCGTACACTGGACGGTCTTCTCATCCAGATGCAAAATATTTGCTTACAAAGTTCGGGCATGCGCAAAAAGCAAAATTTCGAGATAGTTTTTGGGTTTAAAAGTGACACAGCAGTCTCGGCTTTTACTTTTCGCTTTCTCTCCTGCCCTCTTTTTTCGCTTTCCCGGCCTCATTTTTTTTGTCCCTTGCTGGGCATTTAGTAGGCTTTATTTTGATGTCAGAGTTTTTAGAAAACCTTTCGGGATCCTACGATTAGGTACTCAGAAAGGTAGGTGGGTAATTGAACAAGATTTTCCTGAGGATTTTCAGGTCAATGTTACGTGGTTTTTGGCCTTTTTCTCCAGTTTCCTTGAGTGAATTGTGCTCATTCTGGTATGGTTTGAAAGACCTCTTTACTTAACGGCCAAAAGTGATGACGTCACAAAGGGTAGAAAGGACATGGATCCGCTCGGGCGGTTACGGGCGGTTCAGGGGCGAATGTGTTAATATCAAAAAGGTGCAATTTATGTTGATCAGGCTTGACATAAATTAATGTTTTGCCAGCGTGGAGTGGAGAACTAGGGGCAATTATTGAATTCAAGAGAATGCTAGGTTCATGAGTTTGAAATGCTGGCTGTTTGGAATTTGACGGCATTCTCTGGTCAGCCTTGCCTAGTTGAGATTTTCATTTTTTCATTTATTTCATTTACCATACAATAAAAGCAACAAATACAAGTTATGCCTAAATTAAAAGGGATGTTACAACCAATGTAAAGAGTGGCAAGGAAGCCCAAAAAGAAGCCATAGGGGCTTATAAGGTTTGGGCTTCCCCTTTACTTACAGAAAACAACTTAGAATAGAGCGACTAACGTAATATAAAAAATAAGTAATTATTAGTACAGGAGAAGAGAAAAATACTTAGAAGATTACATGTGTAAATTTAATTGCAGAGAAAATAAGAACTATAGCAAGAATGATCAAGATTCGAGGTGAGCTAGAAATAGAAAAATGGACTCATTCTACATGAGATATTAGATATCAGATATTAGATACAGAAATTACATGAGATCTTTAGTTTTGCTTTCTTCCATAATCACTTTTAGTGGTTTTTCTTATCATGTTCTGTATTTATTTAGATGCCTTAAAATCCCTGAAGGTCACACTATAAAATAGGTCTGGGGTACATGGTCCTTGTTTTTACCACCTATAATTGCTTTTTTGGGGCTTACATGTCTGGCTGTGGTGCCTTATTTTCTCTTTAATATGGTAGTTTTGTATGGGCAGTGTGTCTTAATAAAATACCATTGGCCTGGCTGATCATACGCTGTATGCAAAGTCTCCTTCCCTCTTTCTGGAAACAACGGGAAAGGGAAATCCCTTTCACTTTCCGACCTATCTAGGAAGATCGAAAGACCTCTGCTTGCAGGGTATGCTGGTCAATGCCCCGTGCTTGTAGTCTTGTTGTTCTGTTCAATTGTGAGTGGAGGAAAAATAAGAACTTTTTAACACCTTTGTTTTATGAATGTAGTTACAGGTACCCAAGAGGGACCCCAGAGGATTGGTGCTAGTGATTTTTATGGTTCCTTAAAATGCCTTTATTTATACAGTATTGGTCTATCCATCAATCCATCTGTCCATCCATTCATCCGTCTATCTGTCCATCCTTCCATCTGTCTATCCATCCATCCGTCCCGTTTTTTTTTTTTTAATTTAACAAAAGGATGCAATGACAGCCGCCAACAAAGTTCAAGCACCTTCATGTTTATTAATTTACTTTTTCACATCATGTTGATTCTTATCTTGTCCAATCACAGGTCATCCTCTCCTCCCATCCCCCCACCAAGGAAGTACAAAAAGAATGGAACACTTATCAACAAAGAATCAGAATGTACAAGTCCTACCACAGAGTGGAAGGAAAACGTGCAAGTGATTTCTCCACCAAACCCTGCAAACGTCAACAGTCTGCCTACAAAACAGTGCAATGTTACAGAACAGAAGAAGAAGAAACCAAAACCACCCCCTCCCCCTAGGGGAAGTTCACTGGGGCGCAAAACTTCCATGCCTACTAATTTACAGGCTTCTTCGGGTGGGAAAAAGCCAAGACCTCCGGTTCCCCCCAAACCAAAGAACTATGTTCCAAAGAGACGGTCATTGCAGCGCAACATCAGTGCGAATAGTGAAGTTCAATCAGTTGTTCACGCAGAAAAGGAGGGAGATGGATCTTCACCATTAGTGTCAGAGACGGGTGGAAATGGTGATCACGGCTTGAAGTCTTATTTTGATGAGGAAAAAGGCAAGTGTACATCTAGTGAAGTCCATTCTAAAAGCGCCAACTCTGAAAACGTATCTGAAATTTTTGTTCTTTTGGATAAACATTCTGCTAGTGAAAAGCCATCAACAGAAGGAGATAGTTTGTTCAATGGGCAAATCCCTAGTCAGTCAGTTGTAACAAATGGAAATGAAGAAGCTATTAATGGTCTTGAAAGAGGCAAGCTAGATAATTTTGAAGTGAATGAAAATGGTGTAGGTTTATCACAATGTGGGATGATGCTTTATGGTCACAAAATTGTGTCCAGGGATCTTAATTCAGGAAAACAGTCTCCAGATCCACTTGAGAGCTTAGAATTAGAATGTGATGCCTTGATTGAGAATGATGATTATGATGATGATGACATTAAAATAAATGTTGAACAGAACAAAGAAAATACTCCTTTGTTTGACTCTGGAGAGAATGAAGTAGTGGCAACCGATATTTCTGGTGAACTAAATGAGGAAAGTGCAAGCTATTCTAAAGAAAATGTAAAAGTCATTTGTAATCTCGTTCTTGAGGAAGAGTGTTCTGTGACTATGATCGATAACACAGCAGAAGCAAAGAAACTTGCTGATGATACACCCACTGAAATAAATGATGTCGTCCAAATGGTAGAAGTGAAATCATCAGAAGGTATAGGTGAATTGAGTGATGCCACAGAGCATATTGTTAATGATGGACAGAGGGACGAGAGAGTTGACGCAACTGAAGGTAACAGAAAATGTGAAGATGAATCCGAAAGTATTGTAGCTGAACCTTTGGTTGTTGTTAAGGGTGATCTGGGAAATGTGGGTGAAAGTGGAGTTGAGAAAGCAGTGAGTGTAGAATCTATGTCAGATGAAGATTTTATTGAAGATACACAGCAAAACATTGTCGGAGATGTGGCGTTTGTAGAGGAGCTACATGGACCAAGTGTTCAACAGAGAGTAACAGAAGTTGGTGTAGATTTTGTCTCACAAGAGAGTGAACTCAAATATGATGAAACAGAAAATGATGACGTCATACATGTAGCTATCACGTCTGCAGGCTTAGTACAGAATGAAGCACAGGAAAATGGAGGAGTTATTTTGGCAGAGCCTGTTAGAGAAGGGACTCTTATATCGGTGGCTGATCATACAGTTTCTAAAGGCAATGTTGAGCTTGTTTCTGAGGAAGATGGGAACACTGCACATGAGTCAGCCACTGATGAAGAAGCTGGCACAGAAGAAAATGAAGGATCTGAAACAGTTGCTTCTGTACCAGAAAATGAAACTGTTTCTGAACCAAGTTTTGAAAGTCCATCAGAAGAGAGAAAAGCCAAAACTGAAGATTGTCTTCTGGTTAATGACATTCACATGCATTCTTATTCTGCTGAAGTCTCATCAGAGGTCAGCTCTGAAGTTACCATGGAAGAAAGGAACAACAAAGAAAATCTCAGGGAATTTGTTTTGGATGTGAAAGTTGATGATGGCACTATTGAAAGGGAACAAATAATTAATCAAGCAGTAAAGTTAGATCCTACTGCAGATTCTGCAGGAGTTGAAGCAATAGCAACAGGAACTGTTACAACTTTATCTGATTCTTCAGTGGAAGACCGCTTTTTAGAAAAATTAGAGGATGTTTCTGAGATGCTAGTGAGTGATGTTGGTAATTCTTCCAAAGGGCTTGAAGATGTTGAGATTTCTGCTACTGATCTTGAAACACTTGATCATAAGGAGGACCTAGAGTCGAAAGACAGTGAAAATGATAGTGAAACACGTTCACTTTCCCCAGAGCCTGTGCGTCCAGAGCGACAGAATCGTAAAGCTATGCAAGGAAAGCATAGTTACGAAAATGTTGACTTTGGTTTGATGGTAGAAAACCGACAACAAACTGAGGAGAAAAGGAAAAATTTTGACAGTCTTTCAAGGAGATCTCATTCCTTTAGTAAATATGAGGATGTGGTTCACTCACCGTCAAGCCCTGTTCAGCGTGTATCAGATGATGACGCAATTTACAGGGTGCCACGTCAAGTGATATCAGTCCATTGCCATGTTGGTGGTGATGATGCTGTATATAGCACACCTTGTGCAGTTACTGCTCACAGTGTTGTTAAAGACAACATATATGCTGTGCCTAAACCAATTCTGGTTCAAGCACATGCAGTGTTAGATAGAGAGAAGAAAGATAAAGGTGTTGAGGTATACGCTACCCCTGGCTTACCCACATCAGTTCCTGTTACTGAGTGCAAAACGGAAGAGGTAAGCTCAAGTATCCAGGTGAATGATGCCACCTATGTTGTGCCTCGGCGACAAAAGACACCCACTGTGACAGGATCAGTTTCAGCCAGTCCACCACCTAAACCACCGAGGATGAGCCTGATACTTGATCAAGATAAAAAGGAGAAAGAGAAATCTGATGTGGAAAAGGTTACTCCAGCGGGGTCACCACAACCAGTCCCTAGAACCCGAGTTGTTGGTGGTGATTCTTCACCTGGGCTTTATGAACAAAGGAGTTCGCCTACACCAGCGCCAAGAAAAGGAAGCAAAAATGAAGCTTCTGAGTCTCGTGCACCTAAGGACAAGGCTCAGGAATCCTCCCCAAGTCCTGTTCATAGGCAGAGTGGTAAAACAGATGCATCTGAGGTGGAAAGTATGGAGCACAGAGCCTCACCGAGCCCGGTTCCAAGGAAGACATCCAAAATGGCTCAGGGGGCTGAGACTCCAGATTCTCCTGCTGCTGAAGGAAATGGATCGCCTTCGCCAATTCCACGGAGTCGTTTGAATGCTCTTAAATCTAATCAAGAGGTTGCTTCCAGACCTCCTTTAGCATCACCCACTCCTAAGATCTTTGTCGAGGAGGGCAAGGAAGATCAAACTCCTTCTAAACGCAAGACGGCTCCTCCTCGACCGCCGCCTCCTGTTAATAGAATGAGTGTTGTTAACAGTGAAAGCACTATGCTTGCACCAGATTCACCAGGGCATGATTTGGAGTCAGACACAGATTCTGATGTCGAAGAACCAGCACCAAAGGTGAGGTCTCTAGAAGGTGTGACCTTTCATTTCCAGCCGTTTCAAAAACTGAAATAGTCCAGTTTCGAATTCACCAAGGGCACTGGATAACAAAATCAAAGACACCTTTGTACAGGGTTGTCCTCAACCTGAAGAAAAATATTCACAATTACAAGCAAGGAAGTGTTGAATCATAAAGAAAACTAAACGTAAAAGTGTGATAATTCTTACTGGACGGTCTCAGGTTGTAGTTTACCCTCTACCAGATGCATCTTTTTTATTTTTTATCCAGCAGTTTTGGTGAATTTGAAAATGGACTAGTCAATGGAAATTCTCGATCACAAAAAGTCATTATTTTTATACGATTGGACACTGTAATGATAAATCAAATCTTTCATCCTTAATAATATTCCTATGCAAAATTGATTATGATTGATTACTTTTATTCACAAAGTCATGCAGGTATAGAGTACTTGTGATCACCAGCTGTGCTTGTGATCCTTACCTGCCAATTTTGTTAATTAATATTAATTATGATTGTATTTCTCTGCAGGGTCCAGCTAAACCAAAAACCTACTACATTGCCCATGAAATTCTTTCCACTGAACGATCATTTGTGGATGCTTTAAAACTTGTATTTGAGGTAAGTTATGATAATTTCATGTTGATTTAATGACGGACTTTCAGGCAATTTGACCTTATCGAGGGTGCTTACCATTTGTTGGGAAATTCCGATTGGGTTGATAGTTGCTGCACTTGCATGATGGTAAGAGTTTCCAGATCTACATGGATCAGCTTAATTGCCATGAATTTTATTCTGTTTTCAAACCAGGAAACCATGCTAAGGTTCTCAAAAAGGGACTGAAAACTGAAGATTCGCATAATGGTAAACAAAATCCTGACTACCCATTTTGATTGCGGGAAGAAAGGGGTTCCTCCGAAGTTACCCTGAAATTTCAAGATGGATTCTCCGGGAAAATTTTCTCAAGAATTCTGGAATTTTTTCACCAAATGGTAATGACCATTTTTTCCCACAAAGTATTGCATCTTCAAAGCAAATTTCCACCCAATTTTAAAGCTATTTCATGGCCTTTAGGGTGGTATTTTTTTCTTGTATATATCAAAGTTAGGTTAACAGTCATAGGAATCAGTCAGAAAGTATAATTAATTTTGTTCTGATGAATTTGCACATTTGACTTTTGGTGCCGTTTTGATTTTGGCCTGCAGCCCATTTCACTCAGTGCGCAATGCAAAATGACACTGTGGCCAGCATTACAGATATGTTTTTGAGGCAGGGTGCCCACAGCAAATCTGAAGGGGTCATGCTGGGATCAGTGCCAGTGAGGGCCTAGAGCTATATATTTCTCAAGTCTGTCACTTGATTTGTTGTGTCAGGTGTTCAGCATTGTCTGGTTTTTAATCGCAGACTGGTCCTTATTTGGAACACTGTGACTGTACAGCTGTATTTCCATTTGCAACGTGATCACTTTCATGTTGCAACATGTCATTTACCTGCATTTTTTGTTTTCTTTTTCCTTCCTAGGAATGTTATGGAACCATCAAGGCTGCTAATGTTGTAGCTGACACTGTTTTGACTGACATATTTCGCGATTTAGAAAACATCTATTTGCTGGATTCTAGATTTCTGCAGGAATTGGAAGAAAGGATGATCACATGGTAAATTTAGAAAATGATTTTATTAATAGTGTTAATTTTTGTGCCATTGCTGTAGATAATTTTAACTTAGAATTTGACGGAATGTGTTCAAGTCTCTCTATTTTGCTTTTTAGGGAAGAACATGAGAGAATTGGTGACATAATTAAGAAATATGGACATTTTTTGAAGGTATATTAATATTGTGTAAATACAGCAGCTTTAATTAAGGGAAGGGTATTTTTTTTCGGGGGGGG
>BLFK01000361.1:37500-41239 GCA_014634185.1 Astreopora myriophthalma | reverse complement strand
CCCCCCCCCCCCCCCCCCCGGGAGGGGCTCGTCTCTGACCACAAGAATGGGTGAGTAGAAGTTATTTTAGGGAAGCAGTGTTGAATGCATTGGTGAGAACACTTCCATCCCACCCATGTGACCTGGGTTTGATTCCTTGACTTTATGCCAGTTGTAGGTTCAGCTTGTTTCTGGTTCTCTATTCTTTTTCTCTTTCTTTGTGTGTACCTCGGTTTTCCGCTCCCCTTAAAAACTAACATTTTCAATTTATTCAATCTGGATTCTCTGGACAAAATATTAATAGCCACTCCGTGGAGTTGCCACTGCCAATTTATTTATAATCATTCAAATATCATATTAATTTGTTGTTGTTGTTTTTTTTTTAATTGAAATTTATTATTTACTTTAATTAATTTGCAGGCAAGTGAAAGATGTCACGGCCTGGTTCTTTCTTCTTACATGTTAAAACCTGTTCAGCGAATACCAAGCTACAGACTGCTTCTAATTGGTTAGTTACAAATTGGTCAGAAGTCATTTGTTTAAATTTGAATATAACCTATCGGTAATGGGATACAATGTATTTATTTTGTTAGCATAATAATAGCAGTGGTGTGAAGAAGTTGCATGTCATTTGGGCCTGTTTCTTGAAAGCCCCAAGATTTTTCAGGCATATTTCGGATGCCATAATTCTTAGTCCATGAAACTTTGCAATGGGTTCGCTCCTTCCTATCTTGAAAGCTTGTTAAAGTACACCTAAAGGCAAAAATGCTTCATTTTTTTGTTGTTAAGATAATTATATAGCAAATGTATTTTACCAGTTTCACCTCAAAATTTCACTTTTTATGTGTTGCACTAGCTATGTAAAGTTAGCAAAACTAGCAGTCATATAGACCCACGACTGTGCCATGAGAGGCATGGGTCTGTTCTTGATTTTACGTCACAAACTGCTCTCCATTCAAGTTTTCAAAGAACTCTTGCAAAATAGTTTGTGATGTAAAATCGAGAATAGACCCATGCCTCTCACGGCTCAGTCATGGGTCCAAATGATTGCTAGTTTTGTGAACTTTACGATATTGTGTGGCACATAAAAAGGAACTTTTTGAGGTACAAATGGCAAAGTGTGTTTGCTTAGGGTGGAGAGATTCATATTAAAAACAAAAAATATTTGAGTTTCGGTGCACTTTAACAGACAAGATTTTTGGAATAAGCAGGCTGTAGTTTTACAAGTTGCCTTTTGGGCCCATAACCTTTTTTGGGACTAAAGTTGAGGCGCTGTTACACTAGGCAATTTCTCTTGCAAATTTTCCCACGCTGCGAGACAAGTTGCTCGACCGGTGTTACACTAGGCAACGTTTCCTGCAACGTGTCTCGCTTTGATGACCACGTGACGTCAAAGGGTCATTTCCATTCGATGATGCCGCAAAACATTGCGACACAAGTTGCAGGGTAGATGTTACACTGCGCAATGTGGGAAAAATTCCTCGCAACGTTGCGAAACGCGTTGCGGAAAGTAGAAGTAACTTCTGCTTTTCGCAACGATTGCGGCAACAAAAAAAAGCGAAAAATGTGTGTGGCGGGGTATGTTACACTAGGCAATTTTTCGTGCAACTTGCCTCGCAACAAAATTGCGAGACAAGTTGCACGAAAAATTGCCTAGTGTAACAGCGCCTTTAATGGCCAGGGCCAAGTTGGTTGCCTGGGTATTTTAACTCGGTTTAGTGGTAACATTACTTCAAACAATCATTGCCCTTGACTATACGTGGAAACATTTTTGCTTTTCAGACTATCTCAAACATCTTCCAAAGGATTCTGAAGAGTTTAAAGACACGGAGAGTAAGCACATTGAGTGTTTTTCACTTTCCTTCATGATTTAAGCGGCCTCCTTTACAGTATTGACATGTCTGAAAGTATCTGTTCAAAATAGTGTAAGGAGTGAAGCATTATATGATCAAACTTGAAGTAAACACATGTATTTCAGTCTGATTAACTCCATGATTTGTTTGTCCCTTAGCTGCATTAAAGATCGTGTCAGAAGTTGCAACACACATTAATGAGTCCATGAAGAAAATGGTGAGTAACGTGAAGAGTAGAATTAAACATTGTTTACAAGTTGTCAGTCAATTCAAGGACTTGATAAAGCTTTGTGTGATGAAAGTACGGGTCAGATCCTTACAGCATTCTTTGTTTCCAACCGTCCGAAGATTTCTTGGAATAAGTCGTAAAATCACAGTTGATTAAACGAAAATGGCCACGGCCAAAGTTGCATTGACAGTCAGTGAAAACAAAACGAAACACAACAGAACAGCAACAACAACAACAACAACAAAAACAGAACTAAATACCCAGCTGCGAAACTTTGTTGTCTAACTCTTTCTGCCCTTGATAACCTCGATGAAGTGCTATTGGCCATAAGTGCTCTTTCAGTTCCTTTTTGCAGAGGTTTAAACTTGGCTTTGGAAGTTTTTCTTTCACGGCTTAAACAGTGGATGCCTCGTGATACTAATGCTATTGATAAATTTCTTGACCACTTCCCTGGAAGGGCTTTTCAGGGCCAACTCTCATTTTAACCGAGACTTCAATGCAGTTTACAATAAGTGAGGGAAGTAACTGAGGTGCCCCCCGGATCTTTAGCAAAGCCAGCCATAATACTGGTTACTGCCACAAAGTATTATGCACTAGCCAGAAACTGTAGGCAATCCAAAGCATATTGTACATCAGGATAAAGGGACATTCCCCACACGGATCCCTTCAGTTAAGTTATCTGATGCAAAGATGATGATACTTTTTTGTTTCTTTATGTCGAACAGGACAGTTTTGAGCAGTTGTTGAAACTACAAAGTATGCTTGTAGGAAATCCAGAGATTGTGAAAGCAGGCAGGGTTAGTTATGCTTCTTCGTTTTGTAATGCAAAATAATTGATTTTCATGCAAACAACTTCATTTTTTTTTGTGAGCAAAAGTGAAACGTAAAACTGGTGACTTTTATCACCTCTGAGTTTAATTTCAAATTTGCCTTTCCTCTTTTTACAGGACTACTTGAGAGAGGGAATGTTGATGAAGTTGTGCCGCAAAGACATGCAAGAGAGGATGTTCTTTTTGGTTTGTAGATCTGATTGTAGTGCCATTTTCACCATGCTCGCAATGAAGCTAGAATCTGGAACAAAATCCCCAAGTCTTTAAAATCAAAACCAAAGCAATCATTCAAAAAACACCTTCAGACTGAATTGTTGCAGTTTTTTGTGCATGAGGGGTTTATGCTGATGTCTATCTTCATTATATGTCTATAATGTTGCTGATAAATTATTCCTTAATTAGAAGCTTAATATTTTTTATATCTATCGATCTTCTTTTCTATGTATTTATCTTATGATATTGTCCTCTCTTTATGTATTAATTTTCTAGCAGATACAGTATGTATATGTGTGAGTTTTCCCATATTTCTTATTTGATGTTGTATATATATCTTAACTATACACAGCCTAGATTAGCTGTGCTATTTGCGGTTTACAGTTACCTCTCTTTTACTAGTTAACTTAACATAAATAAAGTGTGTACAAATGATTAACACGACATTCTTTTTTTAGCTGACTGATGTTTTGTTGTACACCACACCCATTGGTGGAAACCAGTACAAACTCAATAAAATGCTTCCATTGTTGGGCATGCTGGTATGTCACTCGTGCATGGTCAAAATCCATTGTTCCCCAATTGGCCTGATAACTAACTTAATTTGTTGGGGGGATAAGTCTTGATATGTCGAC
>BLFK01000361.1:0-32500 GCA_014634185.1 Astreopora myriophthalma | reverse complement strand
ATACTTCACATCATTTCACTCCTCACGGGAGATATGAACTCACTAAATTGACCTCGCTCCCAATGTGTGGTTTCATAGCTCAATTGGTAGAGCATCGCACTGGTATCGCGGAGGTCACGAGTTCGAATCCCGTTGAAGCCCTGATTTTTTCAGGCTTCTCCTTTCCAATTGCTTAAATTGAAAAATTAACTGCGATGATCATTCGTCACTTTCACTCGTGGTATTATTGCCAAATACCACTACAGGTCATGCTATTACCTATACTAATCCTAAACCGGAATACGAATAAAGAGAATAGTCCCAAGAGATTGCAACCTAACATTTCGTTTTTGCCTCAGGTTGTGTGTGGATCGTGCTCTGAAAGCACTGCTCCGTTAGCTTACCTCGTCTATAACCAGGCCAGGGTCTGTGATAAGTGTTATGACCTGCTATTAAAAGGTGAGGTGGACTATGTCCTTTGTTATTAATTTATGGTAATATTGAAGTGAGTGGCAAATGACCCAAATTCCTAGATTGGTGAATTGTGTCAACTGCAAGGTCACACGATCGCTTGAATTAGAAGTATAAAACCAGAGCGATGAAATGGAGGCTCAACCTGGGGGTCGGAGAGGCACTGGAACGAGCGCATGCGCATGCTTGAAGAGAATTCACGAAGGGCGAAGTCTCGAGCTCAATCTCCTTCCCAGGGACCGCGTTCCAAACCGCTGGTCAAGGGAAGGCGGACTCAGAGAACGAGATTGTCTCGAGCTACTAGATAGCAGTTCGGGCAATTGTTGCCGCGCGAATTCTCCGATACGATTCAGGTGTGTCATTCTGAGTTTCAAGAGAAAAATTCCGTAAAGACAATTCCTGAATTGGATAGCAAAGTGACAGAACAGATCTACAGTTCGAAAGGAAACCGCGTTTCTGAACCTAGTGCAGATCTGCAGTGTTTAGGTCGAAGCACTCTATTGAAAACAGTTAGCTTTTAGTGAACGTGTTGTGTAACTGACTCTGTTTAAGTTCTTTACAAGTTACAAAATTGGGAGTACCAAGACACAAACGATCAGGGTTCGACACGCTCACTCGCGTAAATCTTTTCTTTGTCATGCTGCAGTAGATTCTACTTCATATAACTGGGAGGGAAGTGCAAAAGGTCCATTTGAGGCATGTGGACGAGTGCCAACCTTTGTTTGGTACACCAACACGGGCGTCGTGAAGTGATGTGGAAACGCTCTGTACGAAGATCAGACTTTCAATTGTCCCTGGGGCCCACCTTTCTGTACTTAAGAGCATTTTTGCCCTGTTTCCTTTGCAGAGTTTCACACTGATGAAATACACATTGACCCGGATGATGATGATCCAGTGGCGCTGCCGCCATTACTGCAAGAATCGGATGACGCAGACAAGCTGCTGCGAAAACCGACCAAATTTGAGATAATGCGGCGATTTAGGAGCAAAAAAACAAAGAGAAAATCGCAGATAATTCACCCGACTCACTTAACGGAGGTTAGTGTCATTTGTTTGATTTCACTCTATTGTGGACCCATTTGCATTGACAACTCGGTTACTCTGATTACGGTATGAACGAGCCTTCTTAGTTCATGTCTTGTTTATATTCAGGTTGTGGCGAATCAAGGAGGAAGCCAAATGAGTGGATACTTAAGGTACAAAAAAGGCAGGCATGGATGGAAAAAGTCCTGGTTTGTGCTTAAAGGCAATGTGCTGTACTCTTACAAAGCCAATTCGGTGAGTGCAATGAGCTTTTTCACTCGAAAATAATCTGCAACAGTAACAGGCTTCTTTTGATCAAAACGAAGCAACCTTCAGACTCAATATTTTACCCTTGTTCTTCTAGGACGTTGTTGCTCTGGAGACCTTGCCGGTACTTGGCTATGCAATTGAGGATCAAGGAAAGGTATGAGTGTTGAATTGGCTTCAGTTTTTATCTTTTATGAGTAACACTTTCCCTCTTTTGTCACCAATCAAATCTTACTCTTTCTTGGAACTAAAAACGTGTTTTGTGGGTAGCACCCATGCAGTTCACGTGCTTTGATTATTTGTACCAGTGACATATTTTCCTGGGCTTAGCGCCCGCCGGGAGTGATCTCTTGTCGTGCGCTTAGCTCCAGCGATATGTTTTCCCCGTGCACAGCTTCAGTGCGCCTGGTACATTATACTTGTCACATCTTCCTTTTCACACGACCTCTAACGTTTCCACGCTTTACAGTAGCGGCCTGGTTTCTGATCGTAATTTTGCTGTGTATACTCTATTCGTCCACAGGACGGAGATGACTTGGTATTCCAGTTGAAACACCAAGGTGTACCCCCTATTGTTTTCAAAGCAGACAACGAAACTTCAGGAAAAAGGTAATTCCCGAAGAAGAAAAGATAACTGGCTGAACAGTTCAGTTGTTTTAAATGTCTTAAGTTTTGCACGTTAAACCAAGACCAAACTAGCAGATGTAGAACCCAGCCAACCGGAAGTCGAAGCAAGTACACGCATGCGTCGGGTAGCGCGAAGGAATTAATTATTTAATCAAGCCTTGTTTCATTTCTGATTGGTTTAAACACTAGCGGGCGATTTTTCGACCAATCGCTAAGAGTAATAATCAACGCCAAAGCAATAGGCCATTTTCGAGTTCACTTCAGCTTCTCTTTCAAAGCCAGTCGAAGTGCGAAGTCTTTCTTATGAAAATCAGTTTTTATTCATATCCAAAGTAAAACTAATTACCATGACAAAACTTTCGCACTTGGACTCGCTTTGAAAAAGAGGCTGACGTGAACTCGGAAATTGGCTATTGGAAAATTATTTACGAGCGGAGCCGAACTTACAGCGCAAAGTTGTCTTTGGCAGTGAGCAGGTTTGAATATGCGACAAAAATGCGATACGTTCGTTTCCCTCCCTTCCTTGAGTGGGACTGTAGGGGAGAACAGGTCGATCCATTTTTAACCCTCCACTGTATATTTTTCGCTTGTCTTTTCTTCACTCATTGTGTTCAAACTCTTTTCCGTGTCAGAGCCAAAGTGCAGCTTCACCCACCCATACACGGAGTTAACACAGTTACTAGTTAACAGCCGTTCAAATGGGAATCAATATTGTGTCCTTAACAGTTAAACATGCTGATATTTTTGCACCGGGACACATTGCTGTTCTTACTTGAAGTCTTACGGTCCCTACTGACTAGAAAAGCGCATCAGTCCTTTGGACTTGACGCTAAAAACTGCGCTTAAGTGCGAAACAGAGATACCCACCTCAGCTGTCCAGTTACAAGCTCTCACCTCCAGTGTGAGGACTTCCACCGCCATGAGGGAGACGCGCGATCCTTTCTGGAAAGCACAGCAAAAGTGCATTTTGTTCTCTTTTCAGGTGGATACAAGAACTAAAGAAAGCCGCAACCATGGATAGCTGAATCACGCTAAATCACACACAGTACTGACGCTATCGTGCAGACAGGCTGTCACGTAGCAAAGACCAGAGTTGGTCCAAGTGACTAGCGTAGGTGAACTTAAAAACTAAAGAAAGCCTGTGAGTGAATGCAAAGTCAAAAGATGATCAACTTCAGATTACTTCATCATTCTGTGGAATTCTATCCAACACAAAACGTACATATTATAATGGCTTTAATAGAGTTCGCAATTATTTTTATCAGTTAGGCGTTATAGTCAAAATGAATTGTGACGGATACCAAAGGTACATTTATAATCTACGCATTTGCAAAGAAAGATCCTGGTGCAAGCATCGTTTCGCTTAACGTTCCAAGACGCTTGAGCGCTTTGCGATTGAACGTGAAAACCTCAAAAAGTTTGAATTGGTTGTAGAAATTGGAATAGCCAAATGAAATTAGTATGCGGGACATTTTTGGTCACGTCATATTTTTGCGGTAAGACTGGAGGCTAGGAAAAGTTGAGGAGATATCAGTTCGAGGAAAGGTGCCACTATTCAGGAACTCATTAATCGTTTCAATTTCCGACCTCCATTGAATGTTTTATATAACTAATATGGCAGTTTTGTTGCCTCGCGTTTGTAGTTAGTTTTTAAAGAAAAGTTACAGGCTATGTAAAATGAGCTATGTTCTCAGAATTAATATGATTGTACGTGGATATTATTGAAAGAGAAGAATTATAATTAGAAAGATATATTTGAATGTTTATATGCTCCAGTAAGGCTTATCGCCTGAGGTAGATTTTTTCCCCAGTCGCCGTTCGCTGTGACCAGCGGTTTGAATTTTGGTTGAACTGCGCATGCTTGAAGCCGGATCTCTACTTTTATTTTGCCGCCAAGAGTTCTGAGGTACGTGCGATTGGTAGTTTTGTTTGAAAAACCCATTTAACGCTATTACGGCTTGGTTTAAACATCGCATTTTTCATGCATAAAATGTAATTGCAGAATTAAATGAATTTAATTCGATACGCTTGAACCAAATATGCCTTCGACTGAAGTTCGGCTGTCGATTCATACTGCAAACTGTACACGTGTCGACTCATTTGCATAATTATGATAACGTATTATAAGCAGTTCTCATTGGTTTACAGTATACGCCAAATAAGGCACGAAACTGAACCCGTCGAATCGGTGAGGATAAGAAGGTGGAAAAATGTTGGTCTCCTCTGTAATTAGAAATTTTTTTCCGTATGGTGTCAAGAGTTGTTTTTCTGCAAAATTTACTCGTTGATAGACGTGAAATTGGTCTACTTCGGGTACTTCGAACTCAGGAATAGCCAAGCCATATGGATTTGTGTGAGTGAAAAACAAGTTCATGTGAAGCCAAAAACACTTTTGAATAAAAACGGCATAATTTGCTTCATTTGTCCGCCTTGTCCCCTGTGTGGTTTTACCGTCGTTTTAAGCAATTTTCTCAGAGTTTTTAGTTCCAACTTTTTCCTCTCTTTAGATCCGATATATAGTTAATCCTCTCACCCCATACGAATCCATATATGGGGGACTTGCGGATTTATCAGGCTCATTTGTTTTATTTTCTAACCTCGATTAATTGAATTTCCTTGTTTTATATTTTTGTTTGCTGTGATTTGGCATCGTAAAATCCGCGACTGTCTTTTCTTGTGCTATTAAATGTTTGATTGCGAAGTTTAATTCGAGTTGACTCGACTGAGTATTTGATTCTATCCATGAAAAATGCGATGTTCGAACCACTGACATTTGGCGAGCCCCTTGTTTGTTCAAACTCGGACTGCAAGGAACAAAGACTGGAGAGGGTAATTAGTATAAATTTATCGCAAGGGCCCTGCCTAGTCGTAGTCTAGCTTTTGCGTTGAATAACAAAGTTCGCGAGAAAGCGATTTGCAACATAGCCACACGGCGGTGAAGTTTTGCAAATATTTTTATTTCTTAGGCAATTGACGCTGCTAGCAAAATGTCACCGAAAATTGAAATTGCCAAACTGGAGCTCTAGAACGATTATTGCACAATCAACATGTGGTAACATTTGCAAGACAATACGACCAAACTCTGGTGTGATCCGAAATTTCCTTTAATCAGACTGGGTAAATCATGAAAACGTCTTCAAATTTAAGTTTCAGGTTTCGTCCTGCCAGCTCTGTGACATTGTCAAACAACCGGCTCACGGTAAATATTTTCGGTTTGGCTGATTTTCGGCCAACATTTTGAAGGGTAAATTGAATAAAGTGAACATGAAGGCATTTCTTTGATTAGTTCATCCTTTTTAAAGCGAGTCATCGTGTAAATTGAATAAAGTGAACAGAAGCTATTTCTGTCACACTGTCAAAGAACCGGTTCACTTTTTAGAGACGGTATAAATATTTTCGGTTTGGCTGATTTTCGGCCAACATTTTGAAGAAGGGTAAATGAAATAAAGTGAACAAGAAGCCATTTCCATGATTAGTTCATCCTTTTTAAAGCGAGTCAGCGTGCAAAATGGCTTGTGATACCAATTAGCTTTACTTCACATGTGACTGAAAACAACTTTTCATAAGAAAGATTGCACTAAGACTCGTTTTGAGTAAGAGGCTGAAGTGAGCTGGGAAATGTTTTATGGACGTTTTGCTAGGATCCCACGCACCGCAATCGGTGCCGCAATCGGTGCGCTGCATGTCCGGGTATTGATGTAAATGACTGTACGAATGCCTAGTGAAATCTTAGCCTTGTAGCTGAAGGTAAAATTCCCGTCAGATATAAACTGTACTTTGTACGTGTGCCAAGAAAATAGTCGCATTCCACATAATATCACCGCTATGTAAAGGAGGTAAGCGTAGGAACCATAATCTGGAGCATTTCATTTAGCAACATGACGACGACAACGCCAACGAGGACGTTACCTCAAAATAGAAATTTGCGCAATGCTACTGAACAACTTTGCGATTTTTTCATCTCGTTGTGGGCAAGATATCCTATGCCTTAATCGGTGGGACTGGCGTTAATTGAAAGACCCACTCGACTGAGAAGGATGGCCGGATTCACTGTCCTCCTCTAAGGGGCTGTTTACATGGAGGTAGGAAGATCCTAGCACTAGGATGATCCTAGAAGCGAAACAACTTTACATGCAGAAATTTCTGTCTGAGGTGGAAGTGGAGAGTGAAAGCAAGATGGTGGGCGAGAACAACAAAAATGTAATTTGGGTCCTTCTACTCTCCTTGCTAGCTTTAATAACTTCCTTTCAGCAGCAGCTGGTAGTCTTTTCAATTGCAACAACAGCAAGCCATGATCATGCACTTAACGCATAGTGCTGCCGTTGCAAGACATTTTCATCTCTCGAGAAGGGGAGAGATGAAAAAACGACAAAATACAATAAATAAAATACACAAAAAATAGATTTAAAAAAATAGACAAAAAATGGATTAAAAAACGACAAAAAAACAAACACGGCCGCCGCCATGTTTGTTTTTTTTGTCCCTAGTACCAGGAACTTCCTAGTGAATTCAGTTTACATGGTGCTAGGATCTTCCTAGTGCTAGGATCTTCCTAGCACTAGGATCTTCCTAGCTCTCAGCTAGGAAGATCCTAGCTCGAGGGCCAAGTACGGCCTCTTGCATGTAAACTGAATACAGAAAACATATGGCGCTAGGATGATCCGCCTTCTAGGATCTTCCTACCTCCATGTAAAGAGCCCCTAAGCCTTGTATTTGGTTGTTCGTGAAGAGGACGTCAAGAAATGATACTACAGTGTAACATGCAAGTGCAACGCAGTTTTTTGTCGTTGTTGACACTGGGATTTTTTTTTTGTCTGTTGGAGAAAACTGCTATTGTTTTGTTGCGACCTCGTAGCCGCTGCCGTCGTTTAACTGGCGTTTTTGCTCCATCACATCTCTCAGACCGCAAAAGACCTGCCGAAGGTAATTAATCAGATTGCGAAGGACACGATTGGCTCGCGAACTAGTTATGCAGCTTCTCTCTCACTCCCGTTTATGGAATTCCAGAATGCTTCAGTAAATTTATAGAATTTATTCGTAGAAATCGTTACATATATTTTTTAGACAGTCTACGTTCAAGAAAAAGATATATTATGAATTCGATGTCTCAATGTATTACAAAATATGCTGATAAATTAAATTTATCCCATTTATCCTCATAAATTGTCTAATCTGCTGTGCCATATTTGGATCTTAACGAGCAGGGCCGAGTTGCTCGAAGTCTATATTTAGCGCTAACCATCAGCCAAGTTTTCATTAAAACGTATGTTGTATTTAATTAAAATCCGCGGCAACACAAGCGATATTTTGCTCGCGCTAGTGCACACGGGTTAGCGCTAACCTTCCTTCGAACAATTCGCCCCCAGGGAAATCGTTGTCTTCTCGAAACATCGTTAGAATAATTTGTCCTTGGAAAGATACCAGTAGTGGTATCCGCCCCTTCACGTACCTTTTGGCGGTTGGAAAAGGTGGCTTCTGATTGGTCCATTCAAATTTTCCCGCCGAAACGGAGCACGCTGATTGGTGGATTTCAAAACACCACCATGTTGAATAATTAAGACCGCCATGTTGAATCATGAAGGGGAGGGATGACGTCAGACCGGACATGACGTCATCAAACCGGAAGTCACGCTCAAAAAACGCCTTTTTGAAGAATAACAATGTTTAATAAAAAACGAGCAACCTAGGTACAAGCGGGAACGTGGGAGGGCTCCGAGGGAACCCTCGTCCCTCAAGACAGCGTCTTGACTTCCATCTAGAAACCTATGTACAAGCGGGAACGTGGGAGGACTCGGACCGAGTCCTCGTCCCAAACCAGGAAAAAACGAAGGACAGAGAAAAGGTGGGGGCGAGAGACAACCTGGTGGTCGCCGAGAAGGGGTGCGTCACGACAGTGCAAGCTAGGACGCCGACCGTCTCCGACAGACCCAACCCCTCGGTGCCGACCCAGGCCCCCTCCGACACCCCCAAACGAATTTTTACACAAAGTCCTCGTCGTCATCGTCGTCCGACAGCAATGCACCGAGGAGATGGACGTTGTCGAGGTCGGCGGCATTCAGGGGGTCCTCGGGGAAACGGGTGCCGTACGGGTACGTCTTGGCCTTCGTGACGGGATCCAAGACGCGCTTGCTAAAGACCAAGCGGTAGTCTTTATCGGCCGGTCGAGTGTGCAGCGTGTAGGTCTTGGGTTGCCGTACGATCTTGCGTGCTTCGTGGATGCGGGTCTTGCGTGGGGCTTCCAAGGGGTGGTGCAGTTCGTCCAAGGTGTTTTGACGTAACACCTGGTAGTTCAGTTGCGCCACCCCTTCCGCATTGAGCAAGAACCCTTTGACCTTGCACTCGTTCTTGCCATCGTTGCAGACGTACCCGCAATTCTTGGGACCCCCCGAACAGAATTCCACGATGTGCTGGGAGGGTTTCAGCTCGTCGGTGAATTCGCCGAGATGGGTACCGAGGGTGACGTCGGGTTGATCCGGGCGATGCACGTAGAGGACCGAGTCCGTGTCGTAGTACAGGACCCGATCCCCCAACCGTTCCAGAGCCTCGTACAGCCTCAAGCGGGCCCAGCAGGTGGTGAAGGCCGCCACGAAGACGTTCGTGTTGACGTTGAGGCTGGCACAGTGGTCTTGGGCTCGGAAATGCACTTTGACGCGGTGCTCGTCCAGACAGCTCACGTAGCGAACGTCGTGTTGGTCACTGTCCATGAAAAGGCAGAAGGACTGCGGGTCGGTGAATTCCTTGACTTGCATCAAGTTGTCCCGCTGCCCGAATTTACCCCACATGGAGTTCAACATGAGCTTGGACAAAGACCGCTGACCCGGATTCTTGGCAATCTTGGTCGCATCCAACTGGATGCCTTCGTGCTGGGCAAAGTCCTCGACGTACGCTCGACGTTGGGCTTCCGTGTCGCACCCGGCGGGCCACCCCGACGCTTCGGTCTTGATTTGCAGCCAGGTGTTCACGTAGTCCGCAAACAACCCGACGCACGTCTCGGCAAAATGGCAGACCTCGTGCACGTGTTGGATGATGTAGCCCATCTCCACGGCTTTCAGGAGTTCCGGGATGCACCACGTACCGGTCAGGACCCGTTCGTGGTGGGCGTGGTCGCAGTCGAGGGGCGTCTCGTGGAGCGGTTTGTCCAGATCCCGTTCCACGCATGCTCGGCACAGCGGAAACGTGAGTTTGCCACCGCACCGGTAAGGCAGGACGGGATGAAACAAGGCGTCCGGCGGCAGGATCGTACACGACGCCAGCCCGAAGTACGACGACAGGTCCGTGGTCCCCGGTTCGTACAGGAACGTCGGATGCCCGACGGGGTACCGGCCGTACTTGTTGACCCACGGGTACAGGCTGGTATAATCCACGTACCGGATCTCCTCCCCACGTTCGGCGTCGACGGCGTAGTACAGCCAGGCCGCATTGGTACGTCCCCCGAAGAAGGCATCCCGAGGTTGGAGGGGTGGCAGCAAGGCGGCGGCATCCACGAAGGCGCGGGGCTCGGGTTCGGTCGCTTTCCGGGCCCGCCACGTGCACTCCCACACGGTCTCGACGTGGTACCCTCGACGACGCAAGTCCTGCAATCGCTCCATGGTGAAGCGGTACACGTTGTCCATGGACCGGTCGTCCAAGCGTCGGAAGGTCTCGGACCGCTGCGGGTAGCACTTGGGACACCCGTGCCAGAAGCACCCCAGGAACTCGTAGACGGTGTTCGTGTCCGGATCGTACCCGTCCACCCTCCAGCTCGTGTCCGGGATCCGGTACTCGCCCTGGTTGCGGGCATGCTGGATCCGCGTGCGCATGAGAGGGTGCTCAGCCTCCGACCCGTCGTCCAGGAACCGTTCCTCGCACTCTTGCCGTTGTTCCTCCGTCAAGGCCGCCCAGGCGGTCCGGCGTAGCTGGTGTTCTTGCCAGGTCAACCACTCCATGGACACTTGGGAGTGCTTGGGCGCCAGACGCCAGCCCTGCAAGGGTTCGGATGCCAGGGTGTCGGGTTCCATGCGGTTCAGACGCAAGTCGTGCAGGCAGGCCCCTGCGATGGTCATCTTGTCGAAGGGGCAGAACCGCGTGCGAGCCTTGAAGTCGCGTCGGAACACAAAACACCCCTCCTTGAGGAGACGAACGTCGGAGATGCAGTACGCCAGCAGGTCACGTTGCAGGTCAAACTCCGTCCCGGCGGTCACTTGCTCGTCGTACCAGGCGTCGAAAACAGCTCGGTCGGCGGTCGACAGGGTCTCAGGCGCATAGGTGTCTCTCGGGGGCAGAGGACCCACGTAGTC
Organism: Astreopora myriophthalma; assembly: GCA_014634185.1. Lineage (NCBI taxonomy): Eukaryota > Metazoa > Cnidaria > Anthozoa > Scleractinia > Acroporidae > Astreopora > Astreopora myriophthalma. The sequence goes on along the minus strand of BLFK01000361.1, from coordinate 21,857 downwards.
GGCATGGTCCGGGGTATTGAACAAATGCGGGAAATACCCCTTCTTGAACTGCGTGGGATCCAGGCCGAAGGTCTTGGGGAAGGCTGACAACTTCATGGCGAAGAAGGACAGCGAGTCGATGAATCGGACATACCCCGCCTTGTACGTCAGTTGCAACAACTTGCCACCCGTACGCGTTTGCTCGAACATCTGTTTGCGTTCGGTCAGATGTTTCACCACGAAGTACGAGTCGTAGCCACGAAAATTGTGCGCCAAGGCCGTGACGTACCGAGTCTTGTCCTCCGTCAGGTCTTCCAGCCATTGGAGGAACTGTTCGACGCACGCGTTGCCGCGAAAGACCTGCGGGGTGTCGTCCTCCGCCGTCATGCCCACGATCAGGTTGGGAACGTGCTGCCCCGTGTCCTGCATGGCCTCCGTGTCCCAAAAGACCAGCAATGGGGGACGATACGGCTCGTCGTCGTCGTCGTCCAGGGGGTCGTTGGCGCGCAATGTCTGGCGCCCCAAACGAGCCTCCCCACCCTGGCGTCGCGCCCGCTGCCGCCGTTTGCGACCTTGGGCTAGGCGAGCCTGCTCTTCCACTTCCTCGGGGTCGGGGGGCACCTGCACGAAACACCGATGCGTGGCCACCTCCACGTCTTGGTGGCACGACGGGCATGTGTTCCAGCCGCAACGGTGGTCCTGCTGCTGTTTGATCGTGCGCAGCAGTTTACGGCACATGCCGCATTTCCGCCAGACTTGGCACACGCATGGTTGGCCGGGTCCCGACGGGGTACCGCGACAGGTGTGGGTGGCGTGTAACTCGAGGCACCGATCTCCGTAGAACAGGCGGCGGCAGGCCAAACACGACAGGTGGGCAGAGCGTTGGGTCCGGTAGGCGTCGTGGAAGTCCTGGCACGTGTCCTGCTGGCACCCGGGACAGTGCACGCCCTTGCCCTCCGAGCATTGATGGGCTCCGTCATTGTCGTAAGGTTGGAGGCACCGTCCGCAGAAATAACTGCTCCCGAAAAACCCCGGCAACGTGGTCAACGTGTCGTAATGCTCGTCTTCGAGCAGCAGGGCCAAGAGGGTGTCCCCGCCGCCGAAGGCAAAGCGCGTGTACTGTCGGTTGGCATCCACGACCACGATGCGATACTCGTAGAGACTGGGAGCCAAGGCCAACTGGGCGAGTTCCTGGAGTCCACAGGGTCCGGGGCCTAACCCCACTTCCTCCAAGAGATGGATGGCAGCTGCATCCCGGCGCCGTTGGCATTTCCGGGTCCACTTATCCCTCCCCGCATTGTCGTCGCCGGCCAGGTGGAGCCCTCGCGCGGTCACGAGGGCGCGTGCACAACACAATCCGTCGTCGTCCCGCGGCATCGGGACGATGCATTTCTTGCCGAGCCGGAACTTGACGGCGGCCTCGTGCCCCGGCCGTTGACGCCGGGATTTGCCTCGGCCTCGCGGTCCACCCCGCACGTGGACGAGTTCCAATTCGAAGGGTTCGTCGGCTTCGAAGCGTTCCCCCGAATTGAGTTTTTGGGCCATGTCGTCCAAGAAGGCGTCGACGGCTCCGGCATCTTGGCGCCAACGGGCGACCCGTAAATCCCGCGTGAAGCTGTTGTCGTAGCGGGGCGTGCGAAAACGCACGTAGACGTAATCGCGGTCGTCCATGTCGGGTTCCTGGTCCAGCAGGCCTTCCACGGTCCTCCGCAGGGCTTGTGTCAAAGCGTGCGTCAAGTTCTGGCGGGCACGCAAGGCGTGGGCTTGCTGCAACCGAGCCCGAAACACACGCTCGCGGACGCCCATGCTGACGGACCGACGTTCGAGGACGGGGTCCAAGGCGAACCGGAACGCCCCTCCTCCTCCGACTTGGGCCGCAGGCTAGAAAAAAAAAGAGGAACCCACGCGTGTGAGTGAGTGAGATCGAACCCACGCGTGTGAGAGAGATCGAACCCACGCGAGTACGTACCTCGTGAGCCCCGGCATTGTACGCCCTCCCCATTTGGGCCATGAGCTCATCATTTCCATCGTTCCACGCGGGATCCCATGCATTCTCCATCGTCTCGGATTTTCTGAGAATCGGATTTTCTGAGAATGACTCGGGCTCGCGAGACGTCTGGCTTTATAGAGTCGACCTCGACCAATCACGGTCTCGCGCCGGACCTCTCTCAAAAAATCCGCCCAGAGGGGGGATAGGGGGTATCCCCCCAACAGACCCTTTGGGACCACGTGGGTCCAACGACGGCTTCCGATTGGTCGAGGTCAAATGCATAAGACCGCGCGTTCGACCGCTGGAGATCCCAAACGTCGATCATGACAAGCAAACACGGGTTATCGTGCGAAGAGAAGGAGGACGCCCCAGTCGTCAAGCGCGCCTGCCTGAGGGAGGAAGACGAGGAGGAACAGAGCTACTGGGACTGGTTGCCGCCCGAGATGGCAGAACAAATCCAGTGGCTGGCCGACCGGATGACCGCGCGCGAGCGACTGGACCGAGGGTGGAGTAGGGTCCACAAGGAACTGGAGGAGCTGCCCCGCTGTCGGATCCACGGCACCGTGAGTAGTTGTTTGCCAAGTTTTGAACGTTTCTTCCCACCCTCCCCGTGAGACAGAGAGATGGAACGACGCTGGGGGTGGTGTCTTGGTTTTTGCAGGTCATGCACGCGACCACGTGGTGTTTCATCCAAATGGGACACAGACACTACCACCGGCGGATCCGCGTCCTGCCACGGGTACCGCCCCACCTCGAGCGCCGCCTCGTGTTGACGGACCCTGCTCTCTTTTTCATCTGAACCCTTAGGTCATGTGGGAAGATGACATCTATCGCGGAGCGCGGCTCGGGGTGTGGCGATGCTATGACATGGAATGTACGGTGTGCCAACTCCGCTGCTGGCAGTGTCTCACCCCCTACCGTCTTCATCCACCCTGTGATTGGTCCTGGCCCTCCAGACGGGGTCCCTTCGCCCATCTCAGACGTCCACCTTACGGTTGGTCTCCCCTCAGGTTTTAGGGTCCTGCAAGCATCACCCGGAATGGGCGAGGTTCCATCTCCTCTGTCGGCAGTGTCACGTTCTTCTCCTTGGGTTTTAGTACCCCGCAAGCACCTTGGATTGACCCTCGTGAGCTACTCCTGTCCGATCACCTTTTCCCCGTAGATCCTGCCTCCGGGGCACCGCTGCCTGCTCTATTACGTCCCGAGGGTCGACTGACGCCGCCATCGCCACTTCACGTTCATGGCCCCCGAGGCACGCACGCGTGGACTCCTCCTCTGGCGCATGCTCTGACGAGCCTCTCTCTTTTTTTTTTGTCTTTTAAAAAACATGCAGAGCATGGGATGGGACGTGTGCAAGTGGGGGCACTTCATGGAGGAGTGCTGTTATTGTCAGCACAACCCCCAAGACGTGGCTACGTTGCACCGGGTTCGAGAAGAACGGCTGTGGAGGAACCTCCTCGATTGCACTTTAGGCCACCCTCCTCAAATGCGTTTTGTTTTTTTTTCTTGAACACAGTTCACAGATCGGGACATTTGCCTCTTGGCCTTCATCTACAGTGAGTGTTGCCGATGCGATCACCCCAATCACCGTCATCGACAAATTATGAGGCAGCGACGAGAGCAACGAGAACGCGGTTCCTGACATCCCCCCTTCTTCTTGTCTTGCAGAGGATGGGCTGGGACACGTGCAGCCTGGCGTACATGTTGGACGACTGCTGCTATTGCGACCATCCCGACCCGGCCCACCAACGGATGATGAACCTACGGCGGCACTGGCACAACCCGTAGACGCAAGACGACGCGTGTTTTCTTTTGTACAAACTTTTTTTATTGACCATTAAAAAAAATTACAATTTCAAACGGGTCTTGGCTTGCATGATTTTCTTGACGATGGCTTCGGTCCACGTCTTTTTTCCCGGGAGGGCGGTGATGGCTCGGATCATCTTGCGATCGGCCGCGTGCTTGTCTTGCAACGTCTTGGCGTTCGTGTAATCGATGTCGTGCACTTTGGCGATCTTGTCCAACCGGTTGATGCCCGGATCCCCGCGTTTCAAACGTTTGGCGAGATGCGTGCCGGGCCCCATGTACTGGTACCCCGGCCAATGAAATTCCAGGCCGGTCTTGCCCAACCATTTCTGTACGTCCAACCCCCACCCGCGCTGTTGCCTCTTTTTCTTGGGAGGGGCTTTCGCCCGCCGCCGTCGGGCCTGCGCTCTAGTAGTCGGTGCCATTGAGTTTCCGACGCGTCTTTTTGCCTCCGGCCCACGCTTCCCACCCGGGTAGAGGTCGCAATCGTCGGACTTCGGCCGGCGTCTTCCGGGTTTTTATATCCTCCTCGATCCGCTCGCGCGTGTCCCGAGCCTCTTGGAGCAGTTCGTCGGCGCTCGGGCGGCTCCGTCGCTTGGGTTTGAACCCGGTGGCTTGCATTTCTTCCAAGATCCCTTCTTTCATGTGCCGAGGGCGTCCGCCCGGGGCCGTCTTGGCCCCCTCTTTCTTGACACCTTCCTTCTTGACCACCGCCACGCCGCGCGTCGGGCCGGGGGTTCCCACGACCGCACCTTGCGCCTCGGTGGCCACCGCACGCCCTCGAGGGGTTTCGGCGGCCCGGACCATACGTTGCATCCATTTCTCCAACGCCGAGGTGGTCAGATCGGCGTCTGCATCCGCTGCGTCCCCTTCGGCGCCGGCGGGCGGCAAGGGCGCCGTGAATTGCCGCAACCGTTTGGTGGTGCGTCGCAAGGCACTGGAGACGGGTTTGACGCGTTGCACGGCTTCGGATGCCGACAAGGACGTGTCGGCCAGCAACCGTTGTTTCTTGGCCCCCAACCGTCCGGCGCGCGTCAAGGACGGATTCTCGCCCACTGCGCCCTTGTAATACTGCACCAGTTCGGGCACTTCCTGTTTGGGAATGACGATCATCTCTTCCATGCTTCTCACGGGACGCGACGCGTGCACGTCTCGCACAATGCCACTTGCCCGTCGACCTCCAACGAGTGACGGCACGGGGCACAGTAGAGGCGTTTCTCCAGCTGCATCTTGTCGCGCAGCACCTTATTATATTGTTCCAGCACTGCCGCGTAATCCCGTTGCCACTGGCGCATCTCGTGCCACAACCGGGTGTTCTCGGCGTTGGCGTCTTGCAAGAGTTGCATCAGGGCCCGAAGGGTAGCACGCATCGGCACGTGTCGTGGAGACTCGTCCATAGTCTGGCACCTTTCTGCGAGAGGAGCCAAGCTCGTCGACGTTTCAAGGAATTCTTGCGTCGACCCACTTCGCGCAACACCTTTTTATGCTTGCGGAGCCGGGCCATCAACGGCGGTGCCACGGGGATGCGTTTCTTCAACAGGTTCAACACCAATTCGCTGATGGCGTTGATCTGATCGGCATTGGCGTGCTGCAACAGATCGCGCTGGGCCCCCGGCCCCCGCGCTTCTTGCAACAGGGCTTGCAAAAACGGCCGTTGACGTCGCAACCGTTGCATCGTCGTCGTCGTCGTTGCCGAGGGTCCCTCTCTCTTTTATGAACGTTGCCACGCGTACGTGGACCCGTCGGGATGGCGAATCACCCCGCGTTTCTTTTGGGCCCGGGCCGCCTTTTCCACCGCTCGGCGGTCGTAGCGTTTCCGCGTCGCCGCTTGGAGCCCTTTCTTGACCCCGTAGCCCGCCGCCGCACTCACCCCACCCAAGGCGGCTGCTTTGCCCGCCGCGATGGCCGCCGGCAGCAAAGCCAACAAGGGGAAGAGTCCGCCTGCCTGACGGCGGCGGGTCGTCGTCTTGCATCGACGGACAGGGGTCCGTGTCGCCGTGCGGGCCATCCATTTCAGGGCATTGACGGTGTGACGTCGTCGTCGTACCATGCTGCTGCTGCTGCTGCTCGATGTTTTCCACGGGGTCGCGTCTCCCCCTTTTATGGGATCAACGGCGTCGGCGGGTGGCCGCTTCCAGTCCTTTCTTGACCCCGTACCCGGCCGCACCGGCCACCCCGCCCAAGGCCGCCGCTTTGCCGGCGGCAATGGCGGCCGGCAACAAGGCCAGCAAGGGAAAGAGTCCTCCGGTCTGACGGCGGTGGCGTCGTCGTCGGGGTGTCGTCGTCTTGCGTCGGCGGCGTCGTGTCTTGGTCATGGTTCACGGCACGCTGGCGGGGGTGGTGGCTTTTATACGTTCGATGGGGACCAGAGGTCGGGCGCATCTGTCCACGTAACAGTCCCCGTGCATCGGCACGTACTCGAAGCGGGCCGCGTAGGAGGCCAGGCACCGGTCCGTCAACGGTGGGGCCACGTCCGTCACCACGTCGTCCAACGTCTGCATCTTGATCAGAAAAGGGGTCACGGAATCCGACGGCACGCCGCACACGGTCGTGCGCAATTCGATCAACATCTTGGCGTAGGTGGTGTACGCCCAACGGGCCATGTCCACTTTGAAAGCGAATTTCTTGAACTCCGTCCACCCTTTGACCGCCGTGCCCAAAGCCGCCAAACACGCCACCAACAGACTGTCGCCCAACACGGGCCCGACGATCAACCCGGCTGCCACGATCAAGAGGGCCAATCCGTTCCACGCGGCGTGCACCTGTCGCACGCGCGTGAAGGTGCGACGATGACACCACCATTGCCGGTGGTAGAAGGCGAACAAGGAATCCAATCGTTGCAAGGTGTCAGGCGTCCAGCCTTCCAAAGGGGTCGGCGTCGACGTCAACAGCGACATGGGCGTCTTGCTCATTTTTTACGAGTTGGGCGTCGACAGGCGCGACAAGGTCCGTTGCACCACCGGCGGTCCGCCGTCTTTATAGACGGTGGTGATGGTGTTGGTGTGTGTCACCCCGGCGATGGTCCGGCCTTGCGCCCGTTGCCATTGATCTTCGGCCAACAGATCCAATTGCCGTCGCAATTCTTCTTGGTTCAAACGCCGTCCCGGGTGATCGTCGTCGTCGTCGTCGTCGCCCCCGTCGCCGCCCCCACCACCGTCGCCGTCACCCCCGCCGCCTCCGTCCCCACCGCGTCGTCGGGGACGGCCTCTCGGGGTGCGGCTGCTGCTGCTGCTGCTCCTGCCGGAGGAGGGTGAAGGGGTAGGCAGGGGGCGGGCTCGAGGTCGTTTGTGCCCCACGGACGACTGAGCATTGATGCGCGCGATCCGAGCGGCTTGCGTGTCCGAGGCACCGGACCCCACACCCACCGCGGCGGCGGCCGTCTGGCGAGGAGGCGACGGTGTGCCCCCGGCCACGACCCGCGGGGTGCCCAACGTCAGAGGGGATGACACGGAGGCGAACAATTCATCCAACGTGGTGGGTTGACGGAGCGAGGCGTAGGCCAGATGCACGTCGGGTCGAGGGGTGGCCAGGCGTCGTTCGCTGGCCGCTCGATTGCGTTCGGTGGCGTGGACCGCGTGCCCGGTGGCAGCCCCCACGCCCACGGGATACCGTGTGGCCATGGTGTCTTTAAGTCGTCTTGCGAGTGAACGTCCGCGTCCACCCTTCGTCCTTTAATACGTTTGCAAAGACGCGGTACCGATCGTCGGACGCCGGATGCAAATCCAAGAGGAGGTAGCCGTAAGGGCGTTGCGTCTCGCATTCGTAGACGGCCATCACGTCCCGCCAATGCGTGGGAAACGCTTGCATCAACAGATTCCGCACACCCAAGCGATCCCGCGGGTGCTTGAACGCCACCACGTAATGCGCGTTGCGCGGAATGGTCTTGGCGTACTTGCCGGGCGGAAACATGTCTTGGCACAGGTACACCACCGTGATGCCGCGATGGTGCGAGTCTTTGGTGAAGAGATCCAACACGCACTTGTCGTTGCCTCCTTCGGCCATCAGGTCGTCCAGCACCAACACGCCGTGCGATCCGGACGGGAACCAGGCCAAGTCGGACGGATCCGGTACCCCCTCGTGCAGCTGCATGCCTGACGCTTTCAAGGCTCGGAACCCGTCTTGCCAGGCCCCGTAACAATAATGCACGGCCCGAGGGGGCACGGCGAAATGCGCACCCCGACGGACCCACCACCAAGACGCTGCTGGGCGACCGCAACATCTAGCACTGGCACCTGCTGGCGTCGCGGAGACAATACCCGTAATGATGCGGGGGCACATGCCCCAAAGCTTTATACGCACGGTTCTCCAAGGTCATGACGAGTTCTTCCATGGCGGTTTCCCCGAGCCCCTCCACGAAGGCGTCGTAAGGGCGTCCCGCACACAGCAAGGTCAAAATCTCCTCCAGGGCTTCCCGATCCAGGTCGTCGGGGTCCATGGCATGGAGCGTGTCCAAGACCCCGTAGGTCATTTCCCGTCGAAACTGTCTACGCGTCAGGCGGGGCACGGTGGCCCGTCGAAAGGGTCTTCGCGTCAGGCGAGGCATGGTGGGTTCCCCCTTCGACCCTTCTCTCTGTATTTTTATAAGAAAAAAGACCTCCGCCCAGCCGGAGTCGAACCGACAACCTCGAGATCTACAGTCCCGCGCTCTGCCATTGAGCCATGGGCGGGTGCTCTGAGGGAAGAAGGGAAAAAACACACGCACACACTTTTTTCATCGTTCCAACGGTTTTACTGACAACGCATTATTCTGGGACCAGTCTTTGAAATCTAAACGCGTCCAGTCGGTGCCTTGATGTCGGATCTGACGTTTCAACCATTGCCCCACCCGATGGTCGTTCTGGACCAGGTCCTGACGATCGAAGGAGGCCAGAAAATCGTGCATCGTGTCGCCCCGACTCTTATAGGCCAAATACATCAAGGCGTAATGCCCGCAACTGTGGCTGGTGATGGTCTGCAGACTGTCGATTCGTGTCCATCCACCGCCAATGGGTGACGATCCACTGCATCAAGGGACGAGAGTCGTAGGTCACCAACGGCAAGCCGTAACTGTCCATCACTTCGCATCGGTCGTCTTCGGTCCACAGGGCGATCCAATGCGTGCCCGGTCAGTCGTGCGGGTCCGTGTTGACGATGTACCCGTGGGGCATGGGTTTGTCCCGAGGCACGGGGAGCGTGTCGCTGGCAAACACCCCGGCAAAATACCGCGCCAAGGGGGGATCGCTGCGAGCCAAAAAGTCCAACTGCCGGTCGGTGGTGGCCGCGAATTCCATCTCGGGTCCTTCTCTCGGTGTGCGCTTTGTACGGCTTTATACCCGGTACACATTGTACAGCATGGCCCCTTCGGGGTTGATCTCCAACACATTCTCGAATTCGGCATACAACACCACCTTGATGACGTGGGCTTTGGCCACCCCCAGAAGGAAGAGGACGCGCACGTCGCCGTCTTGACGCGGGTTCAGCATGCCCCGGTCCGCCGACCCGCTGGGCACGTTGTTCCACATGAACAAGGTGCACCCTGCCGTGCCACCCCACTGCTCGGGGGCGATCATGCTGGGTCGGCTCTTCATCAAGGCTTCGCTGGCTTGCAAGAAGCGATGGTACCCGTCCAGATCTTTGTGCGTGTCGCCCGTGTTCAATTCCAAGGTCTGGTAAGGGTACTCTTCGCCCCGCACGATCTGCTTGATGCTGGTCAACCCGAATTTCTGGAAGGCGAAGGGATGGTAGGCCACGTTCCCGTTGTAGGCGTTGGTGTGCAACAACCCCACGATCAACCGGTCGGGGATCCGGCCTTGGAACAGGTTGCCCTCGTCGAAATCCAATTGGTTCTGTGGATGCGAAAACACCCGGATCTCGCTGCCCACCACCGTGTACTTGGCCACCTGCCGTTTCCGCGGATCGTGGCGGGCCCCTTCCAATTCCCGGTACAACGGGTCCGACAACCGCAACTGGCAGACGTGGAAGGTCAGTTTGACGTCGTCTTCTTGCAAACGGCCGTTCAAGGCCACTCCGTTCGAGAAGAAGGCGGGGGCATTGAAGTAAAACCGGATCTTGAGTTCCACGTTGGGCACCAAGGGTTTGCCCAGGTGAAAGATCTCCGAATGCGGCACGAATTGCAACGTGACCGTGTGCCCCCCTTGGTACCGTTTCTGCGCTTCTTTGGATTCCAACACCGCCGCTTTCTGGCTCTCGCTCAAGGCCCTGTAGTCGGCATGCGGGGCTGCATTGTCCAACTTGTTGGCCGTCAAGGGGGTGGGAAAATCCAAGGCGTTGAAGGCTTTCAGGCCGTGGCGGTAGCTCTTGAACCAGCCTTGCGGTTGCAAGATGGTGTCCCCTTCGTCGTTGGTGTAATTGAGCAAGGTTTCCAAGTAAGCCTTGTAGGCATACGTGTCTGTCTGAGGACTGATCAAGGTGCTGTTGGCATGCACCGTCACTTGCTTGAGCAACGTGTGGGCCAGGTTGGGCGTCGGAAACAAGGTGTCGGCGTCGGCCAGGTTGCCGGCGTCGTCTTTCTTCAAATGGAGTTGCATCCGAAAGTAACTGCGGCTCAGGTCCACGTACTCGGGCAAGGCGGCCATCACGAATTCCACCGGATTGATGCCCGTGGTCACCGGCGACAGTTCCACCATGCGGTACACCACCGCCGACGTGTCTGTGCTTGGCACCTCGAACAATTGAAAGTCGTCGGCGTAGGCGGACTTGGATGCCCCGTGCAGAGGGATGGCCGTCATCGTCGTCGTCGTCGGCGTCTCACCCCGCCGCCTCGTTGAGGAATGGTGCGACGTTTGCGGCGCGTGCTTCTTTTATGCAGTCGGGCGGCCAGCTCGAAGCCCGGAAGGACGGGGGCCCCGCTCCAAAGGCGTCCCCTGCGCTGTCGGGTGATTTTCCGGTGAAGTTGGACTGCCAGTTTGAGGGCCGGCAAGATGGGTGAGATACCGAGGAGTCCCCCGCTCTGCCTCGACAGACCGCGTTCGCCCACGCGCGTTCTCGGTCGAGATCGCACGGGTCGCATCGTTCAACCGAAGAGGTCCGCCACGCGTCGTCGTTTCACGGCTTTCTTCGCTCGACTCGCCAGTCCCTGCGCTTTGCGTTTCACGGCTTTCTTGGTTTGACCCACCACGCTCTGCGCTTTCCGTTTCACGGCCTGCTGGGCTTGTCTTTTAAGCGTTCGGGTGGCCAATCGGACCACGCCGCGGGGGCCGCCCAACGCGTCCAACCCCGATTTCAACAACGTCTTGACCCCCGACAACAAGATGCCCCCCAGACCGCGTCCAGTGTGATTGGGCGTGTACCACGTCAGACTGCCTCCTCGCATGGTGTCGTGCTCGGCTCGGCTGTCTCTCTCTTTTTTATAGGTCGCTCCGTTTGAAGTGCAAGGTGACGACCGTCACGCCCCGTCCCACGGCCGCCGGCCGCCCGTCGCCGTCGGTCAGGCGCACGTCCACCGTGTCGAAGAAGAGTTGACGCACCGGCACGTACTGCACGTGACGGGGTTCGAAGAGCATCCGGCCTCGCCCCGTGCTCTGCCCGTCTACGTCGCACAAGACGTCGGTCGACCGCGTCCCCACGCGACGACTCTGGCCCACGTTGCTGTGCACGTACCACGTTTGCCGGGACGTCCGACGGGGCCGTCGGCGACGTTCGAAGAGCGTCTCGAACCACCCGTCGTTCAATCCGCTCAGTTCCCACGAGAATTGTTGATACAGGATCACGCTGTTGCCGACGAGCTCCCAGGCCGGCAGGGTTTGCCCGTCCCAATCTTTCTCCAGGGTCACGGGATTGACGGTCGGCCGCACGGTCAAGCGAGGTCCGGGCACGTCCCCCTGGGCGTCCGTACCACCCATCCGTCGCATGAGATCTTGACGCACGCCCAATCCAATGTCCCCGTCGCGCACCACCCGGGTGTTGTCGATCACCAGTGTGTCCTGTTCGGGCCAACGAAACTCGGGCACGAGTTGTGGCGTCGCCTTCCTTCCAGTTCCACCCCACTTGCACCTTATTCCAGTACTTGCGTCGTAGATCGTCCACCACCGCTTTCACGAACGACGCCCCGTCGTGGCAACGACCGGCCACGTCCTCGATGCACGTCTCAGCCCGGATGCCCGGGCGATCGATGCGTTCGTCGTCTTCTTCGAACGAAAAGAAGTACGCCAGCAACGCGCCGCGCGGGTACACGTGCAACAAGGTGTCTTGCCAACTCTCGTCCTTGGCGTCGTCATCGTTGTCGTCCGGCACGCTCAGACGGACCACCCCCACCACCCAGCGTCCGCCTCGTAACCACAGGGGCGGCCTCATGCGGGTGCGGAAAGCCACGTTGGTGTTGTCGGGGAACCCGGCATCGTCCCCGTCGCTGGGCAAGGTCATGTAAAAGGCGTCCATGGTCGACGACCCACGCATCCTCGAGGGCACTTTATACGTCCCGTCGGAAGTGCAAGGTCAACAGGGTGCGCCCTTGCCCGAACCGGACCAACGTGCCGTCCGTCTCGGCCACTTGCGTTTCCACCACTTCCATGACGTCGTTGCGCACAGGATGGTACTGCACGTGCAACGGTTCAAAGTACACCGTGCCTCGCCCTCGACGTCGGTACCGGACTTCGCGCAGCAGGTCCGTCACTTGCCGTCCCACGATGGTGCTACCCCCGGCATAGCAATAGATGTGCAAGGTCCGCGTCGGGTCGCCCACCACCGCACGAAACGCGTTGTTCAGGTTCTGGTTCATGTTCAGCGCCAGGTAGTGGAACCCGGACGGATTGGTCCGCACTGTCCAAAAGACACCCTCATCGCTCTTCGTGCCAAAGAGGTTCGCTCATTGGCCCGTCAAGGCCGGTACCTGGTCGTTCGGGAACTCCATGCACAGGTTGGGACCCAACGCGTAGGACCCGGCGGTGGGCTCGAGCAACCACCCCATCTTGAGAGCCATCTTGACACTGAGGATGAAGACGGGGGTCCCGTTTCTGCCGACGCGTACGTTCGTCGTGTCGATGATCAGATCGCGGTCGGGCCCCCGTTGTTCCCATCGAAACGGCACGTACAAGCGTTTGCCGTTGGCGTCTTTCAGGTCGTACTCCACTTTGTACGTGAGCATCGATGCCATTCGATGGCATTCAATCACGTCGATCATGGCTTTCACGAAACTTTCGCCATCCACCACCGATTCCAACGCGGCGACGTCGGCCATCCGGACTTGTTTTTCTCTTTGTATTTCGGTCGTCGTTCCCGAACCCTTGACCTTCATGTACCATTTGCTGTAGACCAGGTACTCGTTCGGACCCACCAAGTCGTACAGATCGACGCGGGCATCCGGCAAGGACAGGCTGCTCAACCCCACTTGCCACCCGCGGCCTTTCAGACGCAACGGGTACGGCAACCGGACTTTGTACCAGGCCGCCGTGTTGTCGGTGAATTTGGACCGGCTGGCGTCGCTGGGCAATGTCACGAAAAAACCTTCGTCGCTCATCCCAAGGTCTGCACGTCCTTCTTGGCCACCCAACTGTCGTACTTGCTCGGCCAGCCTTTCCAACTCACCAAGACCTTCTCGCCACTGCGTTTAAGTACTTTCTCGATGCGGAACAGCGCGTCGTCGCCCCCCGTCACTTTCTGCAACTCCTGCTCGTAAAACGTGCCTTCCAACGGCGTGCCGTCCATCTCTTCCACCTCGTACGTGGGCACGGGTCCCGGGCGCACGGCGCGCACCACGAACACTTCTTCGGTCCACCCGGGTAAGTACCCTTTCTTGAACGGGCGATGGTGTTTGCCCAACCGCACGCGATCGCCCACCTTCCAGCGGGGTCGTTGGCCTTTCTTCTTCTGCAGTCTCCGACCGTACAACGCGTGCCACACCTGGCTCTCGTTGTTCGGGGTCACGTCGCGAGGCGCTCGGCCGATGCTCCGATGCCGGCTGGCGTTGTAGCCTTTCACCAACGCGGGCAGCACGTCGAACCCCAACGTGTTGGCGGCCGTGAAATAGCGGTACATGCCCCCTATCAACGTGCGATTGAACCGTTCCCACACGGCCGCTTTGGCATCCCCGTGCGTGGAAAAATGATGAATGCCCTTCTGTTTCAACAACGTCTGAAATGGGCGGTTGTAATATTCTTTGCCCTTGTCCGTCTGCAACTTTTGGGGGCGTCGGCCGTCTTCTTTCAAGATGGAACCGAAGGCGCGGACCAACGCGGCCCCCGTCTTGGTCTTGAGCGGTCGGACCCACGCGTACTTGGACAAGACGTCCACCACCGTCAACAAGTAACGGATGCCGCGGTTGTGACGGGCCAACCATTGCACTTCCACCAGATCCGCCACCCACTGTTCGTCCACGTTGAACACCAGTACCGGCACGGTGGGAAATCGACGGCGTTGGGGTTTGTGCAACGTGTAGGCCAGATCGCCTTCCAAGGCCGCTCGGGCATCCCGGAGCGACAACCCTTGGGCGTCGGCGAACCGTCGGACCCCACCCAAGGCGCCCGGCGTCGACGGATCCGCATACCGAGCCCTCACGTGCTGGGCAGAGGGTCTTTTTCGTGAGGCGGGGGCACGTCGCTTCTGAGACGTCTTCTTCTTCAGGCCAGGGGCGGACAGAGCCACCATCGTACGTGAATCCAGAGCAATCGACCCACGCTCGGCATGCGGTCGGGATACGTTTTATGGACGAGGTGGAACCAGGGCTCGGGGTCCGCGTTCCGACGCACCAACCACGTCACGAAGGCCGCGTAGTGCCCCCAATGAAACAGTGGGTGCTCGAGCAAGACCTCGAAGACGGCCATGGGGGACTCGAGGTCCGACTCGTCGTCCTCCAGGTCGAGCCATCGACACGGTTCCCCCGCCGAGTCGATCAGACTGGTGCACAACCAACGCGTCAAGGGCCAGTGCACCCAGCGTCGTCCCGTCTGACCCCACATCTCCCTCACGAATGAACCCACACGCTTTACAACCCTTTCTTTTATTGATTCAGATTTTACACAAACTTTCAAATCGCGCGGGCAGGGTCCGATACACCTCGGGATAGGGCGAGGCACGCCACAGCAGGGTCTTCAATTGTTGCACGGCTCGAGGGAATTGTTCCAGGTGACGCGTCCCCACCACGCCGATGTGGCCTGTCAGCGTCGGGATCCCGTCCTCGTTCCCGTTCACGGTCTGGGTCGGCACGAAATGAGAACGCCCGTAAGCCAAGTACGCGAACACGAACCACGCGTCGAGCACCACCTCGTACAAGAAGATGGGTTTTTCTTGCTGCCGCGCCAAGGCCACGCTCCAACCGGTCCCACCACGCACCTTCACCCCACTCTGCTCCAGGACCCCGAATGCCACCACCGTGTCGGCATCCTTGACGATGTGGTGATTCCGGCTCAAGAGTTCCCACACGGGTCGGTGCCCCCGTTCGTCGGGGCGCGGGGGGCGTACTTGGCACAAGGCTCGCCACCCTTCTTCCAGGGCCTCGTCTGTCAAGGGCGTCACGTCTTTCTGGGTGCGGGCGTGCGATGGACCCACCACCACGCGGCAAGGGATGCGCAGCTGGGTCGCCACCTGTTCGGCGAGGGTATCGGTCCCTCGAGTGCCTCCCGTCACTAGACTCACCTCCGTCATGATTGCACAGAAAATGAATGCACACTGAGTTGGACACAACATGTTTTTATTGACAAAAAGTTCACGCGTGGGTTCCCGTGTGGTCGGGTTCCACGGGTTCCACGTACCACTCGTCGATGACCTCGGGACGGTAAAAACATCCTTTGTAGGGTTCACATTCCGGACAGTTCACGGGCGTCCACGCACGGGCCTGAGCGTACGTGGAATGCAAGGCATCGAAATACTCTCTGTCCTTCTCTTCTTTACAGTCGTCGCACAAGACGCGATCCAACAAACGATCGCACCGTGTCATCCACATCGGGCGTTCCTCGGCTTCCTTGTCGGCCCGTTGACGCAGCTGGGTCTGCAGTTGCTCGGTGACATGTCGCCATTCTTCCATGGTCTGACGAAGACTCCGGAGCTGATCGCGCAACTGGACCCGGACCCGTTCGTGGTCGTGGCACGCCTCT
This sequence comes from Astreopora myriophthalma, assembly GCA_014634185.1. Lineage (NCBI taxonomy): Eukaryota > Metazoa > Cnidaria > Anthozoa > Scleractinia > Acroporidae > Astreopora > Astreopora myriophthalma. The sequence continues at coordinate 6,056 of BLFK01000361.1, read as the reverse complement.
TGCATCTCACTCAGTTGGCGCTGCAACCCCCGGATCCGGTCGTGGGTGTCGGGGGCTTCGGTTTGCTTCGTTTGCGTTGGCGACGTCGATGCAGCCAGAGGGGCTCGGGGGGTGAATGCATGACACGTGTCTTCTTGGTACCGGGGACCCGTGTCCGAGCATCCCAGGGCGTCGGCAAAATCTTGTAGCCAATGCCAGTACGTCTCTTGGAACGTGTAACCCGCGGCCAGACCTCGCCGTACACGATCCAAATGGTAGTCTTCTTCCGTGGGGTAAGCGGACGAATCGAGGTCTTAAGTCTGATACGTCACGTCTGCCAGCGAGGGCACCGAGGGTCGACTCTTATACCCACCCCGTTCGCCCAGCCTGTCGGGATCGCGTGCGAGGGGGTCGCGCGCGTCGTCTCCCACTCCATGGGTTGGGTCGGGTTCCACGGTCGGTCCGGTGGGCTCGTCTCCCACGCCATCGGGATCCACGGTCGGACGCGTACCAACGGGCTCTGACCTCTTCGACATGGCCACATGCTTTGTCGAAGGGGCGGCGGTCTCTCCCTCTTATAGGGGCGCGTGCCACGCCCACACGGCCTGACGGGAACCCACGCGCGTGACGGAGCACGTGCTCCGACCTTTTACGGTCGCTGTGCGTGGCAGGGCACGTGCTCCGTAGTTTTCCAGATGTCCCACGCGTGGGCACGTGCTCTGGGATTTCCCGGGGCCCTGCCATTGGACGACGATGAGGTCATCCCGTCGTGCTTGTCGGGCGTGGATCGCAGGTATAAGAGGGTGGACCCCGCTCACTCGGTCTCATTCGAGGGTCTCGAGCTCTAGTGAACAGCATGATCTCCTGGGAGTATGGCACTCTGTCTCCGGCCAAATACCCGTGCCCTGAGAAGACCCAAAAGAAGAAGACCCCGCCCAAAAAGATGGACCACCTGTCGGGGCGCGCACCGATTCGTTGACGCGCCGTCAGAAACCTGCCCGTCAGAAAGCCCGCCAAAAAGCCGCCGCCGAACGCCGCGCCCAAGGCGGTCAACATCTGGACTTGAGTGCACGCTTGGAACAGGACACCACGCCCCGGGATGCGGTCGGTGGCCCACCCCCACGCAAGAGGACTCGCCCGGCGCCCGTGCCGACCACCACCACCCCCTCTACCCTGAACACGCCCGAGCCGAAGACCTTGGAGGAACTGTTCGCCAGCCTGCCTCCCCCCGAGCTCGAACCGGACCCGTTGCCACCGCCCTTGCCCACGCCTCCACCCGTGGTCCCGGAGAAGGTTCCGTCGCCGCCCGACACGCCGACGGAGTGGGTCCTGTGCCGCACGTGCCCGGAACCGCCCAACCAGGAACAAATGCCGTGGGCCCCGGTCACCATGCCGACCCAAGACAAGATGGAAGTGTTGGAAGAAGGGTCGGCTGGCTCGACGCCCGACGAAGCGTACTGCTGCGGTTTTCCTGCCCCTCACGAGGAGAAGACAGATGCTGCACCTCCCCCGCCCTTGCTGAGGTGCCCTTTCCACGCTTTGCCGCTCCACCACGACGTCTCGCGTAAAGGTTGGCGGTACGTCCAATGCATCCACCAACAGTGTCCCGTGTGGGTGGGGTTGGACAAGGCTCCCGTGTTGCTCCAGGCTTTGGAAGGGACCGTGCATCCGGACGTCCAAGCAGGCCCCTTCTTCTGCTACTGCGGCTACCCCACCCGCGTGGGCGTGGTTTAACGTGACACGCCCAATCGAGGACGCAGTTTTCTGACGTGCCGTCGCTCGGACGACGGAGGGTGTCACTTCTTCCAGTGGGTGGACCGTCCGTGGAGCCCTCAAGTGATGTGGCGACGCGTGGCGATGTTCGATCCTCTGACTCATGATCCGTCGGGGTGGCGGTGGCGTCGCCCCCTGCAGCCTCCACCCGAGCTCCCGATCTTCCACACCATCTTTCTGGCACCCGAGGATCAGGGGAAAAAGTGGCCGTCGCCCGTGATGGAGCGAGCCCCGTCGCCTGACGAGTGGGAGAGGTGCTGCAACCCCAAAGGCAAGTGAGTGCGTGCGTGCGTGGGCGCGCGCGCGTGGACTGACTATGTACATAAGAAAGCGGTCGGACCTCGGTCCGTCAGTCATGGATCGAACATTGTTGGACAACGTGTGTTTGGTCGTCGACCTGGACGGGTACAGTGTGCATGTACAGAAACAAGACCGTGGGGCCACGTTCGTCCCGCGGGAACTCGGTTGGTGCGATTGGACCGGCGACCATCACGGGTCCAACCATTACGCTCACGCGTACCTCTGGCGTCGCCTGGACGTGGCCGATTGCAAGACCGCTCAGGTCGTGCGAGAACGCGTGCACGGCCTGCCGTTCTATGCCCACGAGAGCGAACACGCCGCCCCCTTGAGCGAGTTGCCCAAAGACCTCAAGACCTTGTACGAACGTTTCAAGACGCCCGACCGACCTCGCGTGGCTTTCAAGGGGGTCATTACGAGAAGGATTTGTTGAACAGTTTGGACATTCCTTACTTTGACCTGGAGGTGTATGCGTGCCCCAAGTTCGACGACCTGACGCACTTGACCACCGTGGCGACCTGTGGCCACCACGACGATCCCGACCGCCATCATTGTCCCAGGGTGGAGTGTTATCATTTCGTACAGTGGATGCGCGGGGCCCTGGGACGGAAAAGAGACATGCGTTTTGTCAACCTCGCACGGGCGCAGCGTTTGGCCCACCCTTGATTGATTGACCACTGTAAAAAGTTGTATTAAAGTCGTTCTTTTTTCATAACTGTGTGGTCATGCCTTTCCTAGCATGTAAGGTGGGGGTCTGAAAAGACCCCCCGAGGCTTGTCCGGGGACGGTCCAGGTCTGAGGGTGGGGCTGAAGTCATTGCGGGAAACGGTCCGGGTCGGGAACGAGGTACGGCACGTCCAGGAGGCGCGGCAGCGGTGCTGGGTAGATCCAGTTGGATGCGACGCTGTGGAACAACCGGCAGCGAGTGCAGTGGATCAACCCAGGGTCGTCCTGGGTGGGCGGGTTGGTCCTCGCGACGAGTGCCAACCTCTTGAAAGGGCACAGGGCGAGGCCGTTCAGTTCCATGGCCACCATTCGCATTTTCTCACGGTGCTCGGATCGGGCTCGCAGGTTGAGGATCTTGTCTTGCAGTTCGGGGGGAAGCACGTCCCACCAACTCTCCATGTTCGAAATGGGGGCGTCTCTCGGGCCTTCCCCCTTTTATCAAGATCGTCTTGGCCAATGGGCGCCCAGAGGTGTGTCACGTGGCCGAGAGGGGTCGGTTGGGGGATACCCCCTATCCCCCCTCCAGAGGGGTTTTTTAAAAAGCGGCTCGGATTGGTCGACGCGGGTCGGGTCACGTGCCTTACCCAGCCTGTATAAGAGAGCACCCCACACGCACCCAACCAAAACCAACATGGCGACCGCCCAAGACGAACGATGTCTGGTCTGTCTGCACTACGGCATGCCTTACGTCCCCGCCCTGAAACTGCTGGCCCGCCTGAACGCCGTCAACCTGTTCGCGAACCAGCTCGGTTCTGGAGGGGTCCACCTATGGAAGCCCGCCAAAGTCCCCTGTTGCCACCAATGGCTCCACGTGCTGTGCCTGATGCGGTTCTGCCTCACGCAGTTCGGGGATGGTTCTGTCAACCGCCAGGACTGGTGCTGTCCGCACTGCCGGACCTTCCTCGTGCCGCTGGGTAACTCCACAGATGAACCCCCCTCAGATCAAGCCAGTGAAAGTGGGGACACCATCAGTGTGACCAGTGGGGACACAGCCAGTGTCACCGACGCGGAGACGGAGACGGAGACGGACCTGGACGCGGATGACGAGATGTCCTCGGACACGACGTCGACCGTCGCTTTCAGCTTCGTGTCCGGGGACCTGTCGGAGAGCGAGGATGATGTCACGGACGCCGAACTGTCCAGGGACGAGGACGTCTCCGAGAATGACGGCACGTATGGGTTTGTGTGGCTGGACACGCCCCCCTACACCGAGGACGAGGAGGAGGCGGCTGACCCATAAGAAAAAATTGTCAATCGTTGTTTTTTAAAAAATCCAGGGACGGGGACTCGGTCAGAGTCCCCCGACGTTCCCGCTTGTAAAAATAAGTTGTCGTTGTTTTATGAAAATTTGTTGTTATTCTTCAAAAAGGCGTTTTTTGAGCGGGACTTCCGGTTTGTTCGTGACGTCATATCCGGTCTGACGTCATCCCTCCCCTTCATGATTCAACATGGTGGTGTTAATTATTCAACATGGCGGTGTTTTGAAATCCACCAATCAGCGTGCTCCGTTTCGGCGGGAAAATTTGAATGGACCAATCAGAAGCCGCCTCTTCCAACCGCCAAAAGGTACGTGAAGGGGCGGATACCACTACTGATACCGTATTCCTGCAAACTTTTCACGGAGTAAAGTGCTTGAAATATTCGTCCTCGTATGGAGACTTCGAATTTATACCAACCATTCCCGAATGTCAACGAAGGATTCCGAAGACGTTCCAACATTTTACCGAAGGTGGCTTCATGACCCCCTTATGAGCCCAACTGTAATTAGATTTTTGCTATTGCCGTTTCTGTCCAAAACAGGCTCCAGTTGCAAGTATAAAAACCATCAACAATCATGATTTTCATTTTGAATTACAATTTCACCGGCCCCTTTTGGCCAGTTCAGTGGAGGTTTGATGCGTCATATTTTCAGTGATTCACCTTCGGTTTATCGCGTCAAGGTCCACACTTTGTCGATGCAGTGGAGTGCGTTTTCGTCTTTCTTACTTGAAAAAAGCTGCTTCAGGAGCCGAAGTTAATGTTTCTGAACCCCTTAGCAAAATGGCCCGAAATAGCCAGTTTAACTATTTGTAGCTTTGAGGCCAAAACCTTTGACTGACAAATCCGGTTTCGAGAACAAATTAAAGTTAAAGCATCAAACTTTCTAAACCACCTCTTTATAATGTAATTCGACCTCGCTTTGACTGATTTCTAGCCTCCTAAAAATTGCTGATCTTTCATGGTCATTCGGACGAAATGGTAAGGTTAACTTTGCGAAATGGCCGAAAACAGCCAATTTCACTACCTTTTCGTTTATGGCCAGAACGTTTAACTTCACCCAGCAGAAAATGCACTTTGTCACCGAAATGAAAGCACAGGCATTAAACTTTGAAAAACAGTCGATTATAGGGCAATTAGACCTCGTTTTGATCTATTTGTAGCCTGCAAAAAAATTGCTCACCTTCCTGATCATTTGGGCAAAATGGTAAGGTTATCCCCTTTGCGAAATGGCGGAAAAGAGCCAATTTCACTACTTTTTCGTTTATGGCCAGAACGTTTAACTTCACCCAGTAGAAAATGCACTTTGTCACCGAAATGAAAGCACAGGCATTAAACTTTGCAAAACAGTCGATTATAGGGCAATTGGACCTCGTTTTTGGACAATGTCTAGCCTGCTAAAAATTGGTCATCTTTCATGGTCATTTGGGCAAAATGGTAAGGTTAACCCCTTTGCGAAATGGCGGAAAAGAGCCAATTTCACTACTTTTTCGTTTATGGCCAGAACGTTTAACTTCACCCAGTAGAAAATGCACTTTGTCACCGAAATGAAAGCACAGGCATTAAACTTTGCAAAACAGTCGATTATAGGGCAATTGGACCTCGTTTTGAACTATTTGTAGCCTGGAAAAAATTGCTCATCTTTCATGGTCATTTGGGCAAAATGGTAAGGTTAACCCCTTTGCGAAATGGTCGAAAACAGCCAATTTCACTACCTCTTTTTTTTTATGGCCAGAACGTTTAACTTCACCCAGTAGAAATGTAGTTTTTGCCCGAAGTAAAAGCACAGCCATTAAACTTTGAAAAACAGTCGATTATAGGGCAATTGGACCTCGTTTTGATCTATTTGTAGCCTGGAAAAAATTGCTCACCTTTCCTGGTCATTTTTGGTAAGGTAAGGTTAACCCCTTTGCGCCATGTTCGAAAACAGCCAATTTCACTACTTTTTCGTTTGTGGCCAGAACGTTTAACTTCACCCAGTAGAAAATGCACTTTGTCACCGAAATGAAAGCACAGGCATTAAA
>BLFK01000354.1:74135-88324 GCA_014634185.1 Astreopora myriophthalma | reverse complement strand
TTCCTTCGATAGAACGACCACCAGCCCTCGATCCTCTGATTAGCAGGAGAAGACCCAAACACATGAGCACCAGCTGAACCTCTGAACTCGCATTGGATTGCAGCAAGAACACCATTTTCTGTGCCAATCGCTTCTTACTTTGACTGGACAACCTCCAAATTCAGCTACACATTGAAGAAAATTTTCGACAGGAACTTCGGGATTATTGTTTGAGCGTGCCAATTGTAGCCACATTATCTTTCTGCTCCATCCATCAATACAACCGTGAATAGGAAAACCGAAAGGTTTTAGTTTGTCATAACCGTCAATGTGCCAACAATAATTTGGACCTGGTACACTGTATTTTATATTCTAATTCGCTACCCCGCTCAAACGAATATAAAACATTTATCATGTAACAAGCAACCTCAATTGGGGTGTGTCAACACGAGCCGTGTGCGACCCTCTTTATTATGCCTTCATAAACAGAATGAAAACTCGGAAATGCACAAAATTACAGCAAGAAACCCGACAAAATGATCTAAACTATGCTCGTATAACAATCATTCAGTAGACATACAAAACGTGCTAAACCTTTCGTGTAGCAGCATGCAAAAAACTACGTCTAAAAGAAACCCCTGATCACTGGGTATTTAATTTTGAGGGCGTAGGGACGGTCGTAAGACGCGAATGAATATAATTGAGAACAACTCAAATATATATAGCCTACCGCTAATGAAGCAACAGAACAGCATACCATGTAACACCCCAAAGAAAAGGTTACGTAACCCATGATAAATACATTTCTCCTTCTTAGTCGTTTGCTTCTCCTCAATTCACAGCCCTCGGGATCGAGTTCTCTAACCACTCCTGCAACTACTCGTCGAGGAACTTGAAGTCCTTCCAGACGAAGGGTATGCCAAATGGATCTATATCCGCTCATACAGCCGGGGCCGTCAAGTTCTTCAGCAACGCGCAACCGTATTTGAGCTAAATCATAAGTAGGTAACCTTCTACGCAAGCTGTAACTTTGTAAACGATATTTTAGTGTTCGCTCACTTATTTGAATATCGTGCTGTTTGTCCAGTACCTTGACAATACTTTGATAAGTATATCCTCGATAAAAATAATACTCTATCAGGGATCGTTCGTCATCGATCGACACCTCTTTCCCACACGAAGGGCAATACTTGAAGTTGTTTTCCTTCTGAAATCCACAGTCTTGGCAATATGCGATTATCGTTGAAGCCATTGTCACTCCTGGACTTCTTCATTATGACAGAAACGCTCAACTAGCAATAATAACAACGGAAATTAAATTGGGAGTTCTCTCGTTTTATATACACAGGAAAATACCACTACCGCAAACGGCCATCTTGTTTTGGCGGGAAGTTTACTAGGGGAGCAATGCAGCATGGGAAAAATCTTGCAAGGATGTAAGATATTTTTGTACTGGGATAAATACTTTTGTACTGGAAAAATATTTTGGTACTGGGAAAAATATTTTGGTACTGGGAAAAATATTTTGGTACTGGGAAAAATATTTTGGTACTGGGAAAAATATTTTGGTACTGGGAAAAATATTTTGGTACTGGGAAAAATATTTTGGTAATGGAAAAATATTTTGGTACTGGAAAAATATTTTGGTACTGGAAAAATATTTTGGTACTGGAAAAATATTTTGGTACTGGAAAAATATTTTGGTACTGGGATAAATATTTTGGTACTGGGATAAATATTTTTGTACTGGGATAAATATTTTGGTACTGGGATAAATATTTTTGTACTGGGATAAATATTTTTGTACCGGGAAAAATATTTTTGTACTGGGATAAATATTTTTGTACTGGGATAAATATTTTTGTACTGGGATAAATGTTTTTGTACTGCCCCTATGGGCCACCGTACTTTACAAGTAATCGGAAGAGAAAATGTAACGCTTAAAGAGAAACAAATGCTGATCCTAAGGACTGTTATTGTGGAGAAAAAGGATGCCCTGGCCGTGCTGCCAACCGGTTTCGGCAAGTCGTTAGTTTACCAACTTATGGCACCCTTCGCAGATTTCGTGGAATCTGGCTTCAGACCGACAGAAACTAACTCAATTGTATTGGTTGTATCACCTCTAAATGCTCTAATAAGGGACCAGCTGACTAAGCTAAGAGAGTGTGGTTTGAAAGCGTGTATTCTTAAAGGTGATCGTGTGGCCTGGCTCTAGATAGGGAAGACGACGACGGAGAACGGGTTTGCATATCTGAGCCACTGGAAAACCTGAAGAACTTTCAACTAATTTATTCTCACCCGGAAGCCCTGGTAGAGAACAAAGCTGTTATGCAGCTCCTCAAAAGGACAGAATTTCAAAGGAGTGTGCGTGCTATTGTTGTGGACGAGGCACATCTTGTTGTTGACTGGTATGTGAATTTCATTGTCAGGTTTTATTCATGGGGGGTCCCTAATATTGCGCCGCGGTGCCTCAGGACACCCCCATCTCATATTTCTGTAATTTCAATCACTGTTTTTTGTAAGTGTGGAGTAAATGTAATAAATAAAAAAGTAAACACAATAACTCTAATGCAGACGAATAGTGATTTACTTGCAGAAAAAAAAAATACTTGAGACATAGTAGAAGTTGAAAATGTTTCTCATTTGACTATAGGCATTTGACTGCCTATAGTGACCTCTAGCTGGGGCATTTGAGCAATCTCATTCTAATAATTGCAGGAGCTTCTATTACATATAATTTGTGATTACCTTTCAAAAAAGAAATACTGGAAAGTACATTGGGATTATAGTTTTGATTCTTACTGAGTAATATATTGAGGAGTTTTTCCAATGACGTGTTTCTGTTTATTTCAGGAAGGATTTTAGGCCATCTTATGGAAAGCTTGGCATACTGGGTACCATCTTCCCAAAAGTACCTTGGCTTGGGCTAACAGCCACGGCAACCAAAAAGCTCAGAGCAGAGATAATCGAGTCTCTAGGTATGTTTAACCCTGTCAAGATTTTGGCAAACCCTGACAGACCAAATGTCTACTTTTCATCATCAGCCAGACCAGAGAGAGGGGATGATAAGCTCAATGAAATCTTGAGACCCATGGTGGATCAATTAAAGAGAGAGAGGTTACAGTTTCCACTTACAGTTGTTTTTGGTAATTTGGAAACCATTTCATCCTGTTATGCTTTTTTTAACAATTGTATGGGAAACGATCAATATGAACCTATAGGTGCTGTACAGAAGGCAGAGAACAGATTGTTCTCACAGTTCCACGCCCAGTACCCACTTAAGGAGAAAGAAAGGATTGTTGATGCCCTCAGCCTGGGAACATCCAAGCTCAGAATTATATTTGCTACTGTGGCCTTTGGTGTTGGAATTGATTTAAAGAACATCAGGCAAATTATCCACATAGGTGTCCCATGCTCAATGGAGGAGTATTTTCAGGAGGCAGGTAGAGCTGGGAGGGATGGCCTCCCATTAAGTGCACACATGTTCTATAATTCTTATGATATTTCAAAAGCAAAAAAAAACCTGTCGCCAGTTATGAGAGAATATGTGAAATCTGAGAAATGCAAAAGAGAAATGATCATGAGTTACTTTGGGTTTTCACCGTTGCCCCTTAAAGATGAATTACATGAATGTTGTGACTACCATGCAAAACGCTGTAATTGTGAGAACTGTTTGCTTTCCAATGTGGCATCCTTAATGGACCCTCCATTGGCCTACAATTTAACCACACATGCACCGGATGAAGAAATTCCCTTCTCCCACCTAACTAAAGAGGAAAAAAATTAACTTTATGAAGAACTTGTACAATTCAGGCTGTCATTACCTGGTAATGGCAGGACATCAGTTGGGAGTACAAGTCTTAGTAGTGGTGTTACAACAGAGCTAATCAATCAGATTGTTGATAGAGCACACACATTTTCTTCAGCAGGGGACATTGAGGATTGTCTTCCCATTTTCAGCCACAGTCATGCTATTAGCATATGTAATATTGTTAAACAGTATGTAAAAAAGGGTGTTTAAAAAGTTACTAACATGTATAATAATTATACTTCATCTTAATGCATGCTTGGTCAAGTCACAATGTATACATGACAATTATTGTCTTTAAACTGGAATTTTGTATAACATTGGTAAAATGGTTTAGCTTTATGTGATTAATTAAAACTTACAAAATCCATTTAATTTCTGCCCTAAGTACAATACTTTACTGGAATATATCGAAATGTTCATCTCTCCCAAAAGGGGTGGGGAGGGGGGGGGACCAGGTGAAATCCCTTCCAAGCAGAGCTTCTTGTTTAACAAGGCCTTTCAATATTGTACGTGTAAGCCTATTTTACCCCGTGTTCAAGACATGTACTATAGTTCTTCATTGCAATCTTCAGAAGATGATGAATCACTCCACTTCATCAGAAGTAGAATTCTGGTCTGCAAAGAGTCTGCGCTTATTATGCGTAAGCCAGGTGTGAAGGAGAGGCACGTTCAATTTTTCAAGTGGCGTCTTTCCAATATTTGGGAAAGAGTTAAGCACCCTGCCAGGTTGATTTTTGAAAGGTTCACTTCTGTGTATGACAGTGATCATGTCTCTTATATCATCAGTGGTGCAAGCATCTGTGTGTTTGGAAAGTTCGGGTGGAATGTTGCACTGACTGTCATACTGGTTACAAAACTCTGTCTTGATCCTATAAGCAGCCTGGGAACTTCTTTGTATTGCTGTCAAAGTTTTGTTTGCCCTTAACTCCCCAAGGACAACTTTGTTGTCACAAATGATATGCTCCATTTTTAGGTCATTTGCATAATTCTTTCCCTCCCCCCTTTTGGGTTTACAAATTGACCATGGATGATGCGATGGCTCATTTTCTCGGTGTATAGAGCCCTTACACACGTAATAAATGTCATAGCCTCATAGGCGTACTTCATCCCTCTTGACCTGCATCTGTAGTATAGCATGAGCATTTTCCAATTGATAATACTGCGCTCCTGCGCTCGTGGTAATCTGAAATGTTGGCGAAGTGTCCCCAATTCATCTTTGCTGAGTAAATAGTTGATGTTGTCAAAAGCAGTGGAATCAGACACTAGAGGCTTTTTGTCATCAAGACCATGGCATGGAACCCTGTCAAATGTCAGATAGTGTGCTATCCAGTGCTTATCTGAATTTTGGTGGTTCTTTAAGATTATGTTGACCAGTACCCTGAAATCCATGTTATCAAAACATATTCGGAGCTGCTGGCCAGCAGACATCTGGTTAACAATAGTCTTCTTTAGGTCACCACCAATGTCATCCATTATTAACCAGTATTACTTTCTCTTGTCTGGGTTATGCCAACCTTATTCAAGCGCTGAAAAGTCTTAAAAAACAGAGACAAGGGAACTTGTTTTTGTAAGGCCCTTTTTAAATACACACCTTATTGCTATGGAGTCAGCTAGACTTTGGCATTCTCTAAGTACAATATACTCTGACAAAACAGGTAATTTAATAATAATAATGATAATGAAAATGATTCTGATAATGTTTATGATAATCAGTAATGGTAATAATAATGATAATAATAATAACAACTACAGTTATTGTAGTTATTATAAGAAAATTACCCGTGCAGTGTATGTCCAACACCAAGGAGTATGGTATTTATCTTTTGAATGAGACTGAATTCCTGCCACCTGATATTCATAAGGATACCATAAGCTTCACACAACGGAGGTATGTTTTTCTCTTCACACTTCTTTGCTCGTGGTAAGGCCACGGTCACAAGAAAATCTAGAACTTTGGGTGCTCGCTCATGCAATTCCATGATAATGTGTTCCCAAGTGAACTCCTTAAGCTCCTACTGGACGAGAACACCAAAATATAATGTGGCCTTAACATAATGTAAATAAGATCAGTAGTAGTGGTATATGAATTCACAGACAGTGTGGCTAATTTTTCCACTGATTCCATTGGCTTACCGTGGATCAAGAAAAACTGAATAACTTGGCTGGTATAAAACTCTTTGAAAAAGGACAAGAACCAACAAAACAGCAAACTCATATGATATTGACTCTTGAATTTGAACCCAGGCCACATTGGTGGGAGTCAAGTGCTCTCACCACTGTGCCATTCCTGCCCCCCTTCAATAAAAAATGTGCTACACCAGCTGTATGCATTTGACTGTGTGGTGATGTAATGTGTCTATTTCGTTACAAATTCAAGCCTGCTTCCCATGTTTATTCCATATAGGCAAAAATATGGCCAGTCACTCTTTAGATGAGTTTTTACATAGGATGAGTGTGTCTGTCTAAAAAAGCCCCACCAGATAAGCAATGAAAAGAGAGCAAAAAATTAATTCAAGTAAATTAGTTTTGCTGCTTGACCCATGATCAGTTTTCAGCTGTAAAATGGTGCATGTTTTCTAACTGGAGAGTTTTATCCAGTACTTAAGTGAACACAACTTAATATTTTTGACACTCTATTGAAAACAACCGTCATGTATTTAACCTTATGCTTGGATCTTGGAATCCTCAAAACTGAAGAAGAACGAGAACATAGCTTTTGGCAATGGTCATCCAGGTCTTTAAGTATGACATGCTCTACAGCACATCTCAGATCAGGACATTTCATGATCATCTCTGTGCGCGATGATGTAATTGTTTAAACGGACCGAAAGTGTTTCTGGGATACGTTCCCTCGTGTTATTGTTTTTTCTGAGAAGCCATGTTGTTTCGAGATTTGTTATGATGTAAATCCTTCGGAATCCTTGCAATCTGTAGAGCTGTACCTCTTGAAGTTGAGCCTAGAAGTTGAGCCTAGAAAGTGGAAATATACAGAGTAATAATACAGTCCGAAATAAATCTTGTACACATCTCAGCCAAGAGATCAGGAGTCGAGGTAATTTGTAACATATCCACCATTTTGTAAATGGTCTCACGTGTGTTTAATCCAACAATATCATTCTCTGCAAACTATAAAAAATTAAAAAAGAATTGCTTTTAAACAAAACGTTTATACATAACCTGTAGTTAATGATATTGGCATTGATATATTAGCTTTCTTAAATTAATATGTTAGCTTGCATTTCATATTGTATGAGGAAATGTTAAGTAATTTATATTAGATGTAGATTAAAGAAACAAAATTAGATGTTAGTAGTTAAATTTGTTAATTAACAATAGGTGGAGATCAAACTTGAGAACTGCAACAATACCTCTCAAGAGTTAACAGCAAAAACACAACGTGCAGTGAACATGACTCAACGTGATCTCAGTCATAATCTGAAGAGTAACATTTCATGTTCTCTGAAACTAAAACAAAGGGTTTGTTAGTCAAAGGCAATCAAAACCGAAATTCATAAAACAAAAGAATACAAACTGTTAGTATGATTTTAAACCCATCCAGATGTAGCCCTCTGAGTTCAGATTTTTGCACTTTTATTTGCTCAGGACTTATAATAAATTGTACTATGGAGTTGGGGTTTCAGTTATGTATGGAATCTTATGTGCCAGACATTTCCCTTGAAAAGCACCTCAGGAATGTGTCCTTGGGAAAGTGCGAAAAATTGTGTAAAGTGCATGCTGATCCCTCCCCTCACCTTCAAATTATTCCCCTCAACATTTTTCTTTGGATTCCACAGAAATGGTGGTAAAAACTAAACAATGTTAGAGGTGGGAAACCCTAACATCGAGCTTAGCAGTAAAAGGTGAAATGTAAAAATGGTCCATTACCTCAATATATAAATCTTATCTAAATTTAAAGGGTTTTGGCTTACCGAGGGATTGTGGAGACCAGATTGGGACAGAATCTCCACACATTTAGATATGGGTTTCGGGGGTTGTGGAAATAGTCCCCGTGGTAGCACTCTTCTTTGCGTTCGTCTTCCTTCGGCGGTTCTGACACAGAAACTGATGGAGCTGGTAATATCGCCCTCGGCTTGTATAAAGAACATGACTTGCGATTCAAAGCACTGGTATCTGATTCGGCAACCTTCTTTATTGCGTGGCCTACACACATAATAAATACATGAATTAACCATTATTTTCTCCCGGATTTGCAGAGGAACAAAAGTTAGCAAGTAACACCGAGGAAAAAAAAAACATGCCAAATCTAGAACAACAGCAATAACAACAAAAAGTGAATAAATAAATGGATACTTATAAGTACAAAATTGGATTACCTGGACTGCCAGATACAAGTTTTCGTGAAGGACCGTCGCCTTGAGTCTTGCACCTTTTAACCGAATTAGAGACTGCTGTTGTGTTGTAGAGCGTAAAAAAATGTCGCTGAATTTTTTAAACTTCATAATATTCTCGTAGCAGGGACGGCAAACTTTTGATGACAATCCATCGTTTATGTCACATTTAAAACCAGTAAGTCTCTCCAGCAAAGGCAAAACTGACTCCTCCGTGGCCTTTGGTCCGTAAAGGTCAATGGGGTGCTGTCTTTCGAACACATTGTCATTGCAGCACCTGCAGACATGAACACTAGGTTTGGAGACAATTTTTTTCGGCGTTCTGTCCGCCATATTGGGTGCCTGATTTAGTTCCGGTTATTTGCATCGTTTCTGAACAACCAATCAAAACCGCCTCTCGAACGGATCTTTCGAGAGTCGCTCGTTTCGTCAAGCTAGCATGCGCAGTAAGGAACGAAGACTCGAGGTACGAGATTGTCCCATGTGACAAACTGTCGTGATAACGTCAGCAAAAATGTACTTTGATCTTCCATGTGACAGAAGCTGTTGTGATTGACACATTTTTCGCATTCTGATTGTTCTCTGTTGCAGAATAAATTTTCAATTTCCGGTTTCAGCGTCCGTGGTATAAAGGTGGCGAAAGCGTAATACGCAATCCGCTGGTCACTGTCAAGATTAGGGTTACGAGCCTCTCTTAATTAGGCCCGCTGTCACAGTGATATGTGTATCCCCTACCCCCGGACAGTATAAAACGAGGACTGTGGACTGCGGACCCAGACTGCGGACCGGGTATAAAACGCGGACTAGCTATAAAACGCGGACTGCGGACCGGGTATAAAACGCGGACCAGGTATAAAATGCGGACTGTGGATAAGGTACTGGCCCAGACACGGATTTCAAAAACAAGGCCTTAGGGTCCCCTCACTCCGTGTCAAAATATTGCATTTAAGGCATAAACTTCAACTCTTCGTATATATGAAAGTCCTCTGACTGTTGATGTCGTAGTTCGAGCCAGGTCAACACAGTGAAGAGTATTTTCGCTCGTCACGCAATCTGTACTCCCAATTGAAAGTATGCTTGGGAGGCGAAAGATGAAGTCGGTAATGTGTTCGGGTAAACCAGGACATGTACTATAACAGTTGTTCTCTTGATCGAATGCTGTTTCCAGACAGACCCGAGCGACACTGAGATGAACAAAAAGTTGTATCAATCGCAACAGAACATTTATTTGCGAATAAGTAAATAGACCCCTGTCTAAATAGGATATCCCACTAAAGTGTTTCAAATGTCTCTATTTCTAAACATAAAGCCGGTGACCAGCGAAGGATTCCATAAATTCCTTTCGTTTATTACCTCTGGCTCCAGTTGTTCAAATGATGGATAACGCTATCCGCCGGATAAATCATAGCGATACCAATTGCGCTCTCCAATGGAACCTTTTGAACAACTGAGGCCTTATAAATAAAACATAGAAACGTTTTGCAACTAAAGCCTTGCGCTATTGATCACCGTTTTGAGCAGCCTAGAAAAATCCGTGTCTTATAGCACCACAATGTTAATGCTATGGTGATAACTCAATCGGCGGGTCTAAAACACAGGTCACATTCCACAGGTCACTCGTTGCAGGTCATTGTTTTGCATTAGGAAAGAACGTAAACAACATTGGGGTTTCATATTAAGAACTCAAAATCTCGCTTCTTGTAAACCAAGAGTTCTTCTCTATTTGTTCTCTGAGCCAAATTGACCGGTAGAAGCAGAATAATGTGACGAGATCTCACTCCCTCACCTTCAAACTCCATTACTCCGGCCATGCTGGAATAAAGGTCAGCTAACATTTCTCACGTGACAATTATGCAGGTGGCAATTTTGGCAGGAAACATTATTTCCACCATTTCAATTCATGTCGTCAGCCTATCGCTATTTCGTTGCGCTATGCTGTTTTTCACAGTGTTTTGTATTCAGTCCGCATTTTATACCTGGTCCACGTTTTATACCCGGTCCGCAGTCCGCGTTTTATACCTAGTCCGCGTTTTATACTCGGTCCGCAGTCCGGGTCCGCAGTCCGCAGTCCGCGTTTTATACTGACCGCCCCTACCCCCATCCCCTCCAAACAAATAATTACTTGTTTTGTTTGGTTGTTTCTTTGTCTTATATTTAAAGAATATTTATATCGTTCCCTGTTGAGGAAAAGAAGCAAAGAACTTGATTTTGCGTGCGCGCTTTTCGCACGCATGCAAACTCCAACTCTACTGTGTAAATGCTTTTATACAGATAAAAGTTAACGTTTCTGTGATAAAATGAGCTTTTGATGCATGTTTTCTTTAGCCCTGTTTATATATATTATTTATTGGGCCAAGAAAGGTAACATAACCCACAAAACAGCAACGAATCGAGACAAATTTGGGATCATTTGGGGCTGTTTTTAGTGTACCTCCGCTCAGGCCGCAATGTTGTTAGCATTCGCATCCCTGACGCGGTTGTGTTGCTAGTTCTCTCAACTGACTCCGATTGAAATAGTTTTCTTCAGAAATCGCAAATCTGGTGGATACCTGCCATATCACTACGCTTGGGTTTAGCGACATGTGTATCCCACATGTCATACCACTACTGCGTTGACAACATTCGAATCTGTTTTTGGCCTCATTTTTACATGTTGGCGTTACTAGTTGTGTCAAATGATTTGACTGAAATAATTTTCTTTAGCGACAGATGAGAAAACAGTCACAAATCTAGGGGATATACATATCACTACGGTTGAGGTTAGGGATATGTGTATCCCCATTGTCATACCACTACTGCGTTAACAACATTCGCATCTGTTTTTGGCCTCATTTCTACACGTTGGCGTTACTAGTTGTGTCAAATGATTTGACTGAAATAATTTTCTTTAGCGTGAGATAATGTCGGAAATCGTGTGATTGCATAATGAAACCGCTTTAACGCGTTTAGAGTTGATTGTTAGTTGACCGGAAAGGGACGGGCATCGTATCTGTCATCGAAAAATAACTGTAGCCAACAAAAGAGAAAACATTGTGATCGAACTCGGGACGTTGTGAAGGAGAATATATATAAGTTCAAAATTTTATCATGATTGTGTGATTTTAGCGCGAGCTTTATCGGGAAAGCATTGTGTTGCCAGGCAAGCATCTAATTCCCAACAATAAGAAAACAATCACAAATCTAGGGAATATCCACTGCGATGGGTTAGTGATAAGTGTATCCCCCCGTAGCGGACCACGATATTTACAACATTTTCCCAGAATGAGGCGATCGTGTCTCTACTTTTGTAAAATAATCGGGACTGAAATAAATTATTTCTGAAAGAGAAGAAAAAAACAGCCAACTATTTCTAAACAATACTTGCCATAAGTGTTTCCTTTTGCGTTTCCCCCCTGTCACGTACGCCGAAAATAATTAGCCAATCACATGCACCCGGTTGCATCCCAGCAACTCCCGTCTTTCGACGTTTCGCTGCTTTTTCGCGGGGATTTTGTTTGAGATCACTGTTTTTTCAACATGGACCTCGCAAAGTATGAAAATATAGTACAATATTTAAGAGACAGCAAGTATCCAGCAGGCGCAAGCAAACAAGAAAAGTTAGTCTTACGAAGGTGTGCTAAGAACTTCACCTTTAACACAGAATCCAACAGTCTGTTTTACACAGACAAAGGTCAAGATGGTTCAACATTCATGCGTCTGGTAATTAAAGAGGAGGACAAATTGAGAGTCTTCGAAGAATGCCACGGGTCAGGGTTTGGTGGCCACGCAGGTCGCGATAACACAATTCAGAAGATCAAAGACCGCTATTATTGGCCTCAGTACTACAACGACACTGTTGAAATGGTAAGAAAATACGAAAAACTGGCAGATGCCTTTTTGTTTCGGGTGAAAGTCTTGTTTTGCCAAGACAAAAAGTAGGGGTAAAATAGATTCCGTCGTTGTTTTATGTTGCAGTTCTCCTACTTTATCCGAGCTGGGAATTCCCTAGTCTCCCAAGCCCAACCACCCCGGGGTTTCAAGGCAATGTGGACAAGAGAACTCGTCGGGATGCCTGGAGAGATTTTTAAAATTCAAAGGGGTAAATTTGTAAACAACAGCATTCTCTCCCCAAGAATAGACCCTAATTCAGTTTATTACATCTGTCTTAATATTCTGTGATAGATGGTGACAGTTTTAGAAGTTATATCGCTGAATGTTATACAGTAACTTTTGCAATGGCCTAGAAGGAAGTAAAAGTAAAACAAAGCAAACTAACAAAATCTTAACGTCGCTTTTCTTTCTGTTAGATCAAAAACTGTGACCGGTGTCAACGTAATACCCGTGAAAGCAAAAGCTACAATGTGCTTCATCCAGTAAAAGTCACCGCCAAGGTGTGGTATCTTGTCGGCATTGACCTAATTGATGCTAGTAGGACGTCTGCCAAGGGAAACCGCTACCTGCTTACACAGACAGACTACTTCAGCAAGTATGTTGAAGCCATTCCCCTCCCCGACAAGAGTGCCTTGAGTGTAGCTAAAGGCCTTTACCAAACATATTGCCGGCATGGAGCTCCAGCTCACATCATCTCAGACCAGGGTAGAGAATTTGTGAATCAGGTAGCATTGACTTTTACATCAAATTGCTGTTCAATCATTTTTACAATCCATAGCAAACTTCAAAACAGCACTTTCAAAAAAATGTATGTAATTCTGTCATTGCTCCAGGTGTGTGAACAGCTCATGAAGTCTTTTGGAGTGCAGCACAGGATCACATCATCATATCATCCACAGTCAAATGGTCTGGATGAGAGATCAAACCAGTCAATCAAAAAGTACATATTCCTATTACAAATATAAATAATATATATATATATATATAATTTGCACAAAAGAGGATTGTCTTCCAACAAATAAACTCTTTATGTTAGACCCGACGCGTATATTATTATACAAGACAACAACAGCAACAACTATCAAAGACACTAATGACTGTACAATGAACAAATTGAAGTGACCATCATGAACTGTAGACACCAAGTATTCCTTAATTGATTGAGGCACATTAAGATTACCAGTAAAGACCAGCGACATTCATTATCTTGGGTATTTAGATAGTTATCAAGGTAGCAAAGAATACAGATTAATAACTGTGCTGTTGCACACTTATCCTTAATGCCATATGCAGAAAAGTGTCATACTGAATTTCTGCAAAAAGCAGCTCACCAAATTCTTGGAAGAAAAGATTCACAATGAAAGTGATTAAAAACATGTCTCACAATATGGAGATATGTCCAGGATGAAATGCTAACGAGATGCATGATCCGTTTGACAATTATCATTGTGTGTTCTGCTGAATTAAAGTTGAAAAATACCATAATCTTATATAGAGTAGTATGAAACGACAAACAACCCAGTGAAGTATTTCATACTCGTTAAAGAATACCTGCATTCAAACCTGGACATAACTGACAATTTGTTTCTTCATGTTAGCAATCTACTCTCTTTTAATTTGTTTAATCAGCATTCTTAGGAAGGTCATGGATGAACAAGATGATAACTGGGATGATTACATTGATGGAGCACTCTTTGCCATCAATACTAATGTTTCTACTACAACCAAGTGCAGTCCATTTTTTGTCATGTTTGGTCGGCACCCACGTTTGCCTTTTGAAGTTGAAAAGTTTGTGAAGCCTTTTGAAGATGGGGATGGAGAGATAGACAATCTTATCACAGAATTATGTTCACATGATAGTTTAAAGGAACATATAGACAAGATGACTGAAACCAGAAATGCCATCTTTCCAAAAATTGAGAAAAACATCCACACTGCCCAGCAGAAGCAAAAGCAACAATACCTGAAAAGAACAGGAGGTTTAACATTCACCTTCAAGAATGGAGACACTGTTCTGCGACGAAACATGGTACAGAAAACAACAAAGGGGCACAAAATGGAGGACCAATGGATTGGGCCGTATTCAGCTGAAGACATTGATTTCAAAAATGGAACATGCCAATTACGTGCTGGAAATGGCAAACTGCTTCAGAGACATATTAATCTTAAAGATCTTAAAT
>BLFK01000354.1:35037-57579 GCA_014634185.1 Astreopora myriophthalma | reverse complement strand
ATTCACAGATACCATCATTATGTTTCTTTTCTTCCATCTTTTATACGTGTTACAGAGATATCCGAATTCTAAATAAAGTGTTCTTCACACCAGTGACTTTAAAATTAAAGCCCATGAGCTCAATAACACAACCATCTTTCTAGTTCTGTTGTGTGACTGTTGGTTAGATGAAAAATGAAACCACAAGCACGGATATATAGCAACAAACAAACCAGAAAACCTTTATTTAGACATGTAGCTCATTTCTTAATACAGTACATTGTGTACATGGAAAGAAGCAAATTGAGTAAAAAAAATTCAAATTCATCGAATAAAAACATTTCCTTTTTCCTTTCAAAAACAGAATATGTCAAAAGTTACATGTATGGCGTTGCTCGAAAGGTGGTGGAAGGGCAAGAACAAATATGTTACACTGAAGTGTTTGGTTACAACTTCATTCATTCACTTCTTGAGCTGTGGTCCAATTTACAGCATACATTCAACGATTTGAAAGTCCGATTTATAAAATCGCCGCAAATCATAAAAAGTGTCGCACTGTTGGAAAAACTGAAGCGATATTAAGCTTATTTGTTTTCATTCTCGCTAAATCGATGAGCGCGGTGCAGTTATGTGTATTAAAACCGACTGAAACCTATAACATCGGAATATGACGGACAGCCGAGTAACTACAGAATGCCCGTTATTTCCAGGCTTGTGTAAATACGTGTAAATTGCAAGCATGAAATCAAGTACTAACTTGGTGATGTCTTTGACGTTCAAGGCGTTTTTCGGATGATAACCGCGGCTGTTTTGCCCCGGAATCATGTGCATACTTAAACACAGACGGTATAGCATCATCCTTCAAATGCCGCTTTCGTTTTTGCCCTGTTAATTGTGAGCGGAGATCAATCTCAAAACATTCTGGTAAGAAATGCTCACTGCAAACGTGGGAATATTCCAGTGGAGGCATATTTGAACGCCGTATCCTCGCCAGCCATGCCTTCGTTCGTTGTGGATCCTCCAGAGGAAACTGGTGGTAGCTCACCTTGTCTCCTCTCTTCTTGGTCTTCTGTGAATGATTGTTGCATCCAGGAACAACACAGCCCACCATTTTTAAACCATGTACAATCGAAGAAGTAAACGCTAAAAACAAAAAGCTGGAAAGACGGTGTTAAATCCGAAAAGAAGTCAACAAGATATCGATGCGTGGTGGTGGCTTCGTAAATCCCGCGAAAAATCTATTGACGTTGTTACGTCACAACTGACTGCTGACCAGTGTAAAAGGGCTCGTATTTCTCCAAGATGGCGGAAATCTATTTGAATTTCTGAGCGACTTCCAGGTAAAATATCTAAGCTGTAGTGAACGATCAGAAGAAACCATAATTAAAATTGGAAACACGGAATGTTGGCCTACCAACCAAAAAAGGTTCATTTTTACCCCGGAGTTCCCCTTTAATTATGTCTCTGTTTTTGAATGGGATTGAAATTCGGAGAGCGGCCTTTCAGAGCAAATATCTTGATCGTATAGACAAATTTCTTAAACGAGCTTATCGGTTTGGTTATATACAAATAATATTTATGTAACATCGGAGTCAATTAGAGACCTGTACTGCAAGCTGTGGAAAACTATTGTTAGCCGGCACAGATGTCACAGGCAGTAGTGATTACTCAACCAAGACAATCTCTATTCCTCAGTGGACCACGAGGGTTCGATTACGACCAGAACAACAAGAACTACGAGCTCTGGGTAGTCCGGATGTAGTTTCCCTCAGAGAGGGCCTAAGTACAAGTGATGGGCCGACACTATTACGGAAAATCTACCACTTGCACTCTACGAGCCATTGCCCCCTAACAGACGAAGGTCAGTTCAGCAGCGTGGTCACAATTTCACATCACCTGCAATCAAAACGGAACGTTTTGTTTTGCAATAGATGCCTCTTTCAGTTCATTTAATTTCGTTGTTTTGAGCTGTGTAATGTGATAATAAACATTTGTGAATACAATTCAATACAATTCTTGTTACTAATAATAATAATATTATTATTATTATTATTATTATCATCATCATCTCGTTTTTAGTATTGTACTCTAAGTTTTTCATCGATTGTGGCTATTATTATTATTATTATGGAAGACTTTATTGTTCAGAAAACAATCTTTCACAAGTATAATTACGAGCCCAGTGGCCTAGGCAATTATACTATTTACGATGTATATACAAAGAAATAATGACTATCTAAAAAAAAAAAAACAAACAAAACAAAACAGAAACAATCGAACACTCTAGAATTGTTCATTTAGATAACGAGGCTAACGAGCGACTGTCTTTAAGACGTGAATCTTTTCACGATTTCGCAATTCTGAAAAATTATCCATTTCTGCGACTTTTCAATGGTTTTGCTTACGACCTTTTTATCTTGTAAAATTTTAGTCAATTCGTTCTCTAAGTGAGTAGAGTAAGCGGCTAGGAAATCGACTATTACTTCTATACTGCTAACTTTGTGTCCAGAGTATAGACTCTTCACTCCAATCCTTAAATCTGCATATTTCTCCCTTTTGGAAATTGTTCTTACTGGTATTGTCCCCGGCAAGCAGACAGTTCCTACTATGATGAACCATTCCTTATTCACTTTGTCTAGTACACTCATGTCAGGTTTATTGGCACCATTTCTTGGACATTTTTCCAGATGCCATCAAATATCCCACCAAACGTTCGCTTTTTCATTCTCCAAACACGGTACTGGATGGCTCTGCTTATACCACGGTAGAGACTGTTGTGATTCACTGAATTCGAACTTTTCCAATATACTGTGGTACAGAGGTCGTAGCATTCGATCGTGCCTGTCCTTGTATAGCGTCTGTGCTATTCTGGAGCAGCCACATAGTATATGGGGTACTGTTTCTTGATCGTTAGAACATAATCGGCAGTTTGTTTCATCCACACTCTCTTGTAATTTGTGCTTCCTGTACACCTTGGTATTCATTAATTGCTGTCTTATAGAGGTGTCCACCGACAGAACTATGTCTGGTATATTCTTCCAGCTCTTGAATATCTGATACGATAGAGATGTGGTCTCTGCATCTTTCCAATGTTGGCTCACATACTTTCCTAACCAGGGCTGCTGCATGACTTCGGTTCTTCTCTTCCGCTGAGTGGTCTTCCTTAGGATTTCTTTGATGCTTTTGGATTCTTTAGTACTAACTACTGTCACCTGGTCATCGTGAGTAATAACTGTGGCTTCTTCATTGAAATGGCAGCTTAGTTGTGTTTCATCCGCATATCTTTTGGCGTCCTTGAATACTGATTTCAAATTTCTGTCTTCCTTTTTCTTCTGGAAAGATTTCACCAATTTGATGTGAGTGTCATCCGAGGTGTTTATATAGTGGGCTACCTTTATCTTTGTCTGCTTGTAGAGTGCTTCAATCTCCATAAGTGCTTTTCCTCCTTCTTGAGGTGGTAGATACAAGAGCTGCTTCGATTCGTGCCTGTGTTTACCATGACATTCATTGATGATCCTCCTTGTTAGCCTGTCTAGATCTCTTAAGAAGTGGCCAGTCTGTTGTCCACATGTAATACTGTAGTGTAGGAAGTGCGTAGGTGTTTGTAGCTTTGACCTTACGTGGAATTGACAATGGGGATGTCCAGATGACCCACATTCGTTTCTCCTCTCGGCCTCCTTGGTTACTTTATCATCCAGGTGTTGAGTGTTTTGGAGCTTACCCAAGAACTTATAATGGTCCTGGTCGCCTATGAGTGGTATGTTGGCATCATCATAGGTAGGCATGGTGTTATTTCCACTGGTTTTTAGGTGACCTCTTTTTATGTGAACGGCTGCACACTTGTTAATCGCCCACTCCAGTCCGATATCCTTAAACATCATTTTCAGTTTGCTTGAAACGACTGCTGCCTTTTGTTCAGACTTGTGGTATGATTTCAGATCGTCTACAAACAATAGATGCGTGATCTTTTGATTAGGAGCATGAGACAAAGTGTATCCCTCTGTGCTTCTTAAGTACCATGCAATGGGATTCAGTGCAAGAGTAAATAATCTTACACAAAAGGAGTCTCCTTGCAAAATCCCTCTGTTCACTTTGATTGGACCAATCTTCTCTTTACCATTGCTGGTATTTACCTCCAGTGTGATTCTAATTTAGATTTAGATTTAATGAGGTGTATGAGGCTATTGTGTATCCCATGCATTTCAAGCGTCCTTATTATCCACTGATGGGACACCGAGTCAAAAGATTTTTTCACGTCCTCCCAACTGCAGGATAAATTCTTCTTATGATAATGTGCATCTTCTAGTATCATTTTGTCAATTAACAGGTTATCGACAAAGCCCATGGTCTTTGCTTTCCCCCCTCTTTGGGCGATCTGCATCAAGCGATACTTTTCCTGATGTGATTGTAGAAAGCGGTCAATTACTGACGTAATCAGTTTATAAAGCGTGTTCAGACAGGTAATTGGTCTGTAGTCAGAGGCCGAAGGTTTGTCTTTTTTCGGAATCATAACGCTTCTCCCCGATTCCAAGACGGAATATCGAGCCTCTCCGCAGTGATAACATTCAATGCTGTTGCGATGTCTTGATGGAAAACTTCCATTCTCTTTATCCAGAAATTTGTAATCTTATCTTCACCGGGGGAGGACCAATTCCGCTTCTTTTTTAAACTTTCAAAAATCATTTCTTTGGTCACCTGTACGCTTTCTTCACTGAGTTGTTCTATATGTTGTTTCAAAGCTGTCTCGACGCTTCGAATCCAGTCGTCCCGGTGAACTTTATCCCGTGAGTTCTCCCATATTGGTCTCCAAAATTCTTCATCCTTTGTTGTTATTGTTGCATTTTCTCTTCCAGGCACACTATCTCTGCTTTTGAACTTGGGTTTGATGTTTCCGTCCGTGGCTTTCACAATGTTCGTAAGATGTTTATTAAAAAGAGCCTTCATCCGAATCGAACCACTGGTTAGTCTTAAACCATTCACTGGCGGCTTTTTTCTTCTCTCTTTCATTTTTAGTTGCTCGAAGGATATTGATCTTCTTTTCCTTCAGTATTGTTAAGCTCGCGATGGTAATATTCCCTTTGATTTCTTGCATCATCCACTTTCTATTCTTTCGAAGTTTCAATGTTAATACTGCATTTTTGCGGATTCGTCTCATTTCTTCGCAGATCTGGGAGATTTGTCTTCGTAGTAGGCTTATTTTTCCCTGCAATCTTTCCATCCAACGTGGTTTTGTTCCTGTCTTCGGTTTACTTTTCTCGCTTCCTTTGTCGTGTATCACTTTCCAGGCTTTCACAACAGAGTAGATGGCAAAGTTATATTCCCACAGGAAGCGTTCTGGCTCAATTGAGGGATTTGCTAATATGAATGATTTAGCGGCATGTTGTAGATGTACTAAATCAGCATTCCTTATAGGATAGGTCTTTTTCACAAAGGTGTTGACGTCTCTCTTTTCCATGCTGCCCATGACGGTCACAATATCTTCGTAGATCTCTTTAGCGACATGTGTTATCTCATTTACGCGGCTCAAATCTTCAGGCGCTAACTCATTTGCTGTTTCATTGTTGTTATCAGTGGTATTCTCATTCAAATCCTCATGCTCTTGTCGGTTGTTACTACTTATATCTTGTCCATTGTTTTCTCTTTGTTCTTGCAGTTCATCATAAATTTGTGCTGTGTCTAATTTGCATTTTCGTTCCAAATATGCTAATTTATCTCTAAGATTTTGGGCTGACTTTCTAAGATCTTCGTAGCCTTTTTGGTTCCAGAATTTCAACGTCAATTCCATAATACCGATTCTCCGACCATTTTCCTTAATTGGGCAGTCGTCAGAGTCTTGTAAAAGCTCAGCTTCGTTTCTGCTGTTGATTAAATCAATGCACATCTGGTCCGTCCATCTTGTCCTACCTCGATGTAATCGTCCTTCACTCATTTTATCTAGCTTGTCGCTTTCCGAAATTCGTTGAGTGGGCGGTAGTTTGTAGTCAATAATAACGACCAGAATGACAAGTAACAGCTCCAGAAAACGCATTACAAGAGCGTCTCTGGGCTTACCGAACGGAGACCGAACGGCTCTTTCAAAATGTTTTGTTATGTCCATCACTTTGAAGAATTCTGCTTTCCAGTGTAGTTACTTCCTTCGTAATGCGCAGCTCGATGGTGCTCGCCACCAAAAGTACCTCGGCGTCTACATAACATGTACGCTGGGTTGGCAATTGCAGTGTGATGAAGCTAAAAAGAAGGCTATGAGAGTCCTAGGGATCCTTCAAAGGAATCTGTCATCGTGCGGTCGATCTGTTAAGGAACGCTCATACCTATCCTTGGTACGCCCGATTGTAGAATACGCCACGGTTGCTTGGTCTCCGCATACCAAGAAAGGGATTGACTGTATCGAGTCTGTTCAGCGCCGCGCAGCACGTTTTGTTAACAACGATTACAGCCGTTATAGTAGCGTTTCATCTATGCTTACTGACCTGAACTGGTCTTCACTGCAGTCAAGGCGCAGGATATGCGATCTCGGCATGTTTATAAAATACATAGAGGTCAAGTGAACATCTCCCTTCCTCATGACCTCACCTCCGTGCCTGCGTATGGCCGTACAAGGGCGAGTCACGATTTTAAGATCACGCTTCCACCCTCTTCAGTTGACGCTTACAAACACTCCTTCTATGTAAGATCAATCCCTGTATGGAATGCGTTATCAGCTGATGTTGTTAGATCGGAATCTTATCCAGAATTTATCCGAAGAGTGTCCACTACTTTAGCATATTAATTTAAATCATTTTGTTTATTTTTATGCCATGTAATTGTAATTTCTTACCATCTAATTATAATTATAATTCCTGCCATGTAGATGTAATTGTAATGCCATCTCATGTAAATTGAGCGACTGCCGGCCGCTCCATTGCCGGATTAGCCTTAGTAAGCGCTAGTGGCAATTACCTTGATTAAAGATTAAAGATAAAGAACGTGTAAGAACGTACAAGTATTACACAAACGTATAATAATAATAATAATAATAACATATATAATTATTATTATTATTATTATTATTATTATTGTTATTATTATTATTATGTCAAATTATGTGCCAAGGGGACGGTTGCTTATGTCAAATATCCCTTCCCTGGGGGTAAAATGATGCTACGTTTAAAATGCCTCAAACAATTAAAACACCAATTTGCAACACATACAAACTGTCGAGTAATTTAACAATAGAATTCTTTATATACGCACCAAACGGAATGTGAACTTTGTTTAATCAGCTACAACGGCCTCTTTTTAATACTGGGAACATCATTGATCGAACACAATGAAACAACTCAGCAAACAACTTAGCTCCTTTGGCTAATTCTTCGTAGGTATTTGCTACTACGCTCTTTCTCTCCTTTCTCCTTACATCCCAGGCCTTGTGCAAAGGCATTATATCTCCCTCCGAAAAATTAAAAAATATCGATATTTTTCGAAGCTTAGCTACGGTGGCTCATATAGGACATTATTACATGTATTTTCATAGCAAAACGTACAACTCGGATTTCCACTGTCCAAATCCGAGTTGTATTCACTGCCAAATTTACAACTCGGATTTCTACGTCAAAATCCGAGTTGTGTTCACTGCCAAATTTACAAATCGGATTTCTACTGTCAAAATCCGAGTTGTGTTTACCGTGAAATTTGCAACTCGGATGAATTTGGCGGTAAACTCAACTCGGATTTTGAGAGTAGAAATCCGATTCGTAAATTTGGCAGTGAACACAACTCGGATTTTAACAGTAGAAATCCGAGTTGCAAATTTCACGGTAAACACAACTCGGATTTTTGACGTAGAAATCCGAGTTGTGAATTTGGCGGTAAACACAACTTGGATTTTGACGTAGAAAATCCGAGTTGTACGTTTTGCTATTAAAATACACGTAATGATGTCCTATATGAGCCACGGTACTTAGCAGACTCGAAAAATACTTGCAAACCGTGGCCAGCTCAACTTCGATTCGAATGTCTTCTGGGTAATTCTCAAGATGGCAGACTGAAAGCTAGGTTCCAGGCTCTTGCGCGATTTTGTCAAACATCCCCACCCCCATGATCTTTTGTTAATTTCCCACCCAAGGGAGAGGAGTTTAAATCAAATCCCGTGGGTATGTCCGCCCCCTCCTCCTCCAGGAGCTTAGCATTGGCAGGTGCATTACTTTGACACTGGATCTCAACTTATTGATCGTCAATAGTGGTATTTACTGTCATAACGGCAAATTTCAATCACATTTCTCGCTTAGAGCTGACATCGCTCGTAGAAAGTATACGAAAATATTACAGTTTAGTCCCGCTTCTTAATCAAAGGTAGAAGATCCGAACGATGTTCAGACCGCTCTCCGGTCATTATCAAGTTCAATATTGAGAATAAAAAAATGAACATATATATTTATGTACAGAAAGAGATAATGAAGTAAAAATATGTAAACACAAGGAGCCAATGGCTAACTCGTGGATACATCTTTTGATAGATATCTAAGGATTTTCTAAAATTCATTTCCAAAATTTAACTGGAGCTGACTGCATAGTCGGGTGTCGAGGTGAATCAAGTCGAAACTAGGATTTGGAATAAGTGAATGTAGGGGCTTAGCTAGCAGTAACTAAAAAAACGTCCGCGTTTATAAATATAGCTATAGGCCCTGTATTTCTCTGCCTTATTCGCTGGATTGTTTTTGTTTACATGCTGAAACGGTACCCTGCCTATGCCACTGGCAAGGTAGAGTGATCTAAATAGTGTCATGTGTTTGTGATGTTAATCACTTGACCTTTAGGGCCTTTCTTTCAGTTGTCTGGTCTCGCCAGGATACGTTTTGAAGATGTCTCGGCTTTTCAGAGCTTCAGGTCCTTCAGTACCACGAAGCCCGCAAAGGGCAATTATAAAACATAATTATTTGACGAGTTATTGGACTAGTTACTTGACGAGTTATCGGACAAGTTATCGAGTTGTTCTGTTGTCCGAGCATTGACTGGATCGATAAAAAGATGGCGGGGCGTTTGGGCTTGGAATTTCGTGATGAACTCATCGAGCGATACTTCAAACTTGGATACAACCACACAGAAATACTGTTTTCTCCTAGTACATGAGGAATACCGCCTTTTGTCACACAGTTTCACCAGGCACTTCCTAAAGAAGAACATAAGGGGAAATGGCACTTTGTTCAAAAGCAACTACACTTCAGAGAAATATTTCCCTGCTGGCAGAAACCTTTTTTCTTTTGTGTTCGCTGGGCAGCCCC
This sequence comes from Astreopora myriophthalma, assembly GCA_014634185.1. Taxonomy (NCBI): domain Eukaryota; kingdom Metazoa; phylum Cnidaria; class Anthozoa; order Scleractinia; family Acroporidae; genus Astreopora; species Astreopora myriophthalma. The sequence continues at coordinate 48,340 of BLFK01000354.1, read as the reverse complement.
AGCCCAGTGAACACAAAAGAAAAGAGGCCTCTGCTAGCAGGGAGAAAAAATATTTAAGGAACCTACCCCTCAGAGATATACTGGTCAGAGCTAAACTCTGAAGGCATACGATCATTTGCGAACAGCAGGAGTCGCGCAGGCCCGTCAACTTTTTAACAAACTCAAGCTACTGAGTTGCAGAAATAACTCGCCAAACAACCTATCCGATAACTTGTCAAATAACTAGTCCAATAACACTTCAAATAATTATGTTTTGTAATGGCCCTTTGCGGGCTCCGTACCTACGACCTTGAGACATAACGGGTCAGCATTCCAGGATCAGAATATATTGCCTTTCGTCACGCAATACAATTTGGCAATACGTAACTTACAGAAAGCTATGATGAGGAATCAACAACCAACCCTTATTTCGCATAATCTAACTCGAATTTCATCCGATCTCATTCCATAACTTGAAAGCTTACTTTTGACACACAGCCACACACAGTTGGTGGACAGATACCTCAAAGCGTTACCACACAAGCATGCAAATGAAATGAAAAGACTATGTACTTATTGACTGAGTGGGAGGGCCGGACGGGAAAATATTTGGCCCGAGGTCATGGCGTACGGACCGAGCGCAGCGAGGTCCGTGCGCCATGACCGAGGGCCAAATGTTTTCCCCTCCGGCCCGACCTAACTCAGTCAATAAGCATTTTATCATATGACCACCGCGCTTCAGTTCGCATCTCGCGAAGAGCCGTACGCGATCCTGGCAGGGCCGGAAGGCTTTTTCCGGCCCTGCTCGCGCCATCGCGTACGGCCCTCATACGGGGATTTTCTCAATACTTTTGTAATGAAAGCGCGCGCGGGGCCGTACGGGTCAAATGATAATTAATATTATTTTCTGCTATATACGAATCCTTGTGTCTTTATGCTCTACTTGTCCGCTGAACAGCAAAAAGAGTTATTTTCCTTTTCTGAAATCACGTAAAACAAAGTGAAACTAGCTTAGAACAAATCACTAGGTTTTGTAAAGAGAAACTTATACTCGTGCTCCGAAAGACCCAAACGTGCTGCATATATCACTCTTGTTAGACCTCATCTGGAATATGCATCTGCAGTTTGGGACCCTTATCAACATAATCAGGTGGACCAAATTGAAGCTGTGCAAAATCGGGCTGCGAGATTCATCAAGAACAATTATGAATTTACATCAAGTGTTTCACAAATGAAACATGACCTGTCCCTGGAGTCACTATGCGAACGAAGAAAACACCATAGGTTGCATATATTCCATAAAGCAGTTAACTCAAACATTGTCTTACCTGTACCCAACTACTACCTGCATCCAACACGGTTAACCAGAAATTCTACATCATCATCATACATACAACCCATGGCACACCGTGACTACTATGCTCAAAGTTTCTTTCCCAAAACTATCAAACAGTGGAACTCAATTTCACCCCAAATCAGAGAACTCGACTACCTATCCTTTTTCTCAGAATTCCACTAGTCTGACATCTTTATAATACATTGTCCAATCCCATTATTATTTATCCTTTTACCTCATATTTATTATATTTACTTATAAAGAACCGTGTTTTAATATCTTTATAAAATATTAGCATTTTAGAACCTGTAAATAATAAATAGCCACGATTGATGTATATATATATATATACAGATCATTTTATATTTTATATTATTATGCAAACTTTGTTTTGTTTTATATTATTATGCAAATTTTGTAAATTTTCTCTTCTTATTTATCCTTGTCTTGATACGAAAGTGTTGACAAGTAATAAAGTAGATGTAGATGTAGATGCATAATTTGCCCTGAAAACGGAGCATGACTCCCTTTCTTTTTTCACATCGTATCAGAAGCCATAGATGTATGAGAGGTTTGTATTTTAGGGCATTTTTCTGAGATAAACCTCTCTGACTCGTTCCCAGTCGTCTCCATAACTGTGTTTGAGCGCGAGGTGTTCGCCTCTCCTTACCGCGTGTGTCAGGGCTAGCAATTGTTTCCATCGCTCAAACTGACAAGTTTTTTTTACTGCGAGTAACACGAGGTAAAATCTCCAAACTTAAGATGAAGTTAGATGAACAATTCAGAAGAGTAAACGTGCCGAACTCAGACCTCTCGCTTCGTGGTAATACCGATATCCAATAGACTAACGAGGCAAGTTCCTGAAAACAGCCAATTTTTTTAAAACAATTTTAAAAAAAGGAGTACCATTATGTAATATGTTGGTACCCTGTCGATACCCAGAGTGCTTTGTAAAAAAATAAAGTGTTGTTGGAGTTACCATGTGGTTCGTGTCAGGTTTATATCGAACCAAAATAAATCTATAAATACTACATTTTGGCGACGAGGATAGGTCGTTCTTTCACCTCATTCGATAGTGCAAGGTTTTGGGACAACACTGTGTGTGTTGTGGCGTACAGGATGACCAGCACTAATGTGAGTGGACTATTTGGCCGTGTTGGCGAGTTCAACGTTGCACGTGAAACATTCAGTGCTTATGTCGAGAGGGTGGAAATGTTTTTCACAGCCAACAATATTGTGGAGACAACGGGAGAAGGAAGTGCTGATGCCAACCAAGTGGTAGCAAATAGGAAACGTGCGATTTTCCTGACGGAAGTAGGACCGGAGGTGTACTCAACCCTCAGTAATTTGTTGGCGCCCGCGAAACCGAAGGACACGTCGTTTACTGAGATTGTTCGGGTATTGGAGAAGCATTACAACCCGAAACCGCTTGAAATTGCACAGAGTTTCCATTTTGGTACCCGAAATCAGAAATCTGAAGAGTCAGTTAGTGATTATGTGTTAGCCTTGAAGAGATTGGCGGTTCACTGTAATTATGGTGAATACTTGAATCGGGCGTTACGAGACCGATTCGTATGTGGACTGAACAATCCGAAGATACAAAACAAACTATTGAACACAGAAGACCTAACGTTCGAAAAGGCTTGCAGCATTGCCAAGACTATGGAGATGGCGGACAAGAATACCCAGGAATTTCATCCTTCAAGCAGTGAAACCATTCAAGTAAACAAGCTGACGGAACAAGGAAGTAAGAACACTGAACGATTATCATGTCCTAGGTGTGGGGGTAGTCATTCAGGTCAGTCTTGTAAATTTAAGTCAGCAAAATGCTACAAATGCTCCAAAATTGGGCATTTGGCTTCTGTTTGTCGCAGTAAGGATGAAAGAAAGAAAGGCAAAGTTCATAGTGTACATGTACAGGCTTCAGAATCAGGCAATGATGAGTGTCAGAATGATGATGAATTAGGAATTTATTCTCTATATTCGCTTGACCAAAACACGCCCAACCGCAACGGGTACACTGTGAACATGGAAATCAATGGTAAATTATGTACGATGGAGTTAGACACAGCGGCAGATTTCTCGATAGTGAGCAAAAGTGAATATTTGGAGAAGTTTGCAGATAAGCCTCTGTCTGCCTCAAAAGTAACACTGAAGACATACACAGGTGAAGTACTTGATGTGTTGGGCGAAATGCAGTGTAGCATAGTGTATAAGGGTAAACAATACTACCTACCAATTCTTGTAGCTGATTATGATGCAAAACCTACCTTACTTGGTAAAAACTGGCTGCGGCACATTAAGTTAGAGTGGGGTGAGATATTTTGTATTCATAAAGGAGACCCAGTGAGTTCTGACAGTCAATTGAATAATTTGCTGTCTAAACATAGTGAATTGTTTACTGAGAGTTATGAAGGTATGAAGGGCCTTGAAGCCCACATTACCATGAAAGGTGACGCAAAACCTGTATTTGTGAAAGCGCGTAGAGTTCCATATGCATTAAAAGAGCAAGTTGAAAGGGAGTTGGAAAAACTCGAAAAGCACGGGGTCATAAAGAAAACCGACAGGTCGTGTTGGGCTAGCCCAATTGTGGTAGTGCCAAAAGCTGATAACACTGTTAGGATTTGCGGGGACTACAAGTCAACTATCAATCAGTCTGTTGAAGACGAGCAAAATGTTTTACCCACAACTCAGGATTTGTATACTGCACTGGTAGGCTCCAAGGTATTTAGTAAGCTTGATCTATCACATGCTTATGCCCAGTTGAATGTTGATAAGGAAAGTCAGGAATATTTGACAATTTCTACCCACAAAGGCCTTTATTCCTATCTAAAATTGCCCTATGGAGTCAAGTCATCTCCAAAAATATTTCAGGCAAAGATGGATCAGATTCTTCATGGGATTGAGAAATGTGTTTGCAAACAGGATGACATCTTGATTGGGGGAAATGACTGGCAGGAAAATCTAGAGATACTTGCAGAGGTGTTAGACAGGTTGCACAAATACAATTTGCATTTAAAACTACCAAAATGTGAATTCTTGAAACCTGAGGTGGTCTATTTAGGCCTGAGAATAAGCACTGAAGGTTTGCAACCAGTGGAGGAAAAAATCAATGCAGTGAAAAGAGCTCCAGCACCACAGAATGTGAGTGAACTAAGATCTTTCCTGGGCATGGTCCAGTATTATCATTCCTTTTTGCCAGGGTTAGCTACAATTTTGGCACCTCTTCATAGGCTTTTGCAGAAAAATGTTCAATGGGAATGGACAGTTGACTGTCAGAAAGCTTACGAGGCATGCAAGGAAGGCCTCACAAGCGATTCGTTGTTAGTCCATTATGATCTGAATCGCGAACTTAGGTTAGCTTGCGATGCATCAAGTTATGGTTTGGGGGCAGTACTTAGTCATATAATGGAGGATGGCCAAGAAAGGCCGATAGCATATGCTTCGCGCACGCTTAGCTCAAGCGAGAAAAACTATGCCCAAATAGAACGGGAGGCCTTGTCTATCATTTTTGGGATTAAAAAATTCCATCAATTTTTATATGGAAGAAAGTTCACTTTAGTGACTGACCACCAGCCATTGTTGGCTATTTTGGGCCCTAAAGCTGCTATACCCACACTTGCAGCTGCCCGCATGCAGCGTTGGGCGATTGTCCTTTCGGCGTATGATTATGAAATTGAGTACAGGAGTTCTGAGAAGCACGGCAACTGTGATGCACTCTCCAGATTACCCCATGAAGAGTCCAAAATCGGTAGCGAGAGTGAAATCTACAGTATCAGTGCTATTGATAAGGATTTTCCTATAACTGCAAAGGATATTGGGAAAGCCACATTGTTAGACCCTGTGCTCAGCAAAGTACTCGATTGGGTCATGATGGGGTGGCCAGAAACTTGCACTAAGGATTTAAAACCCTACTATACCCGTCGGCATGAACTTTCCTGTGAACAAAATTGCATTCTTTGGGGCTCCAGGGTGATAATTCCCCAAGTATTTAGAGAAAAGATGTTAAAGGAGTTGCACTGGGAGCACCCAGGCGTTTGTGCTATGAAAGCAATAGCACGCACCTGTGTTTGGTGGCCCAGGATGGATGAGGAAATTGAAAGGGAGATAAAATTATGCTCTGTGTGTCAGAACGTACGGAGCTCTCCACCTAGTGCCCCTTTGATACCATGGAAATGGGCCACGCGACCTTTTCAGCGTATTCACGTAGATTTTTGCCAGAAGGGTAGCGATTATTTTTTAGTGGTGGTTGATAGTCACTCCAAGTGGATTGAAGTACAGCACATGACTTCAATTACCACAGAGAAGACCATAAATGAGTTGCGTCTTATATTTGCCCAACATGGGTTGCCAGAGGAAGTGGTGTCAGATAATGGGCCACAATTCATTTCAAATGAGTTTGCTGAGTTTATGTACAGGAATGGCATTAAACACACTTTAACTCCTCCTTACCACCCACAATCAAATGGGGCAGCTGAAAGAGCAGTCAGAATAGTAAAGGAGGCACTTGTCAAACAGGTTCTAGAGGGAAACAAGAGTAGGTCTATCAAACATAGACTAGCAGATTTTCTTTTGAGATATCGTACCACCCCACACAGCACCACAGGTGCTATGCCAGCTGAATTGTTGATGAAACGTCGCCTGCGTACGCGTTTAAGTCTGGTGAAACCTGATCTTGCCCAAACAATAGAGGGTAAACAGAATAAGCAGAAGGAATATAAGGATTTAAAGTGTCATCGAGATAGGTTGTTTGTGGAGAATGACACAGTTCGAGTCAGAAATACTCAAGCCAGTGGCGATTCTGAAAGGTGGAGTCTGGGAAGGGTGGTTAAGGTCTGTGGACCCAGGACTTATTTGATTAAGACTGGCCATAAAACAAGATATGTTCATGCTGATCACTTGATCAGAGCTCATGATAGGGGGACAAATGAGACTGGAGAGTTAGATATATCTGTCCCAGAGTTGTGTGAACAATCTAATCTAAGTACATATGATAGCCAAGTTTCAACCTGTGTGCCGCAGCCACCAGTCAATTCCTCAAATGAAGATAATGAGCCTAATTCTAGTGTTAGTGAAGGGTATGTGTACACTCCATCGCCAGTTGTTTTGAGGCGATCAGAGAGAATTAGGAAACCTGTTGTCCGACTGAACCTGTAGCTGATGTAATAGCTAATGTTGTGTTACTTGTTGTAAGAATATGTTATTTTCTTTAAAGGGAGAAGCAGTGTAATATGTTGGGTACCCTGTCGATACCCAGAGTGCTTTGTAAAAAAATAAAGTGTTGTTGGAGTTACCATGTGGTTCGTGTCAGGTTTATATCGAACCAAAATAAATCTATAAATACTACACATCACAATAACTTAAAGCTAATCGTTTTCGAGTAGGTGCTTAGACTTAAATGCTGTCGATTAGCGCGGAGCTCAGAAGCGTCTTTGTCTTTATTGAATATACAAGTAAAAATACATGCCTATATCTACATATTATTAAGTTAAAATGAATATTTAAAATACAGTCTATTAATAAAACTAGCTTTAAAACGTTCCGTGTTAACACAAGGTAGTAGGCTTGTTTGAGATCTTAGACGTTTTGAGGATTCTTTAACTCTGGGCAACAAATTATACAGCGGATGATTAGGTAAACAACTAATCCTCTTGGAGATTGACCTGTCTGTTTTTTTCAAGCAAATCGTAAATATCTATAGCATAGGATATAAAACGGCGTTTTGACATCTGCGAAGGAACCGCTGCACAGTGTTTAGTTCACGACGGAGGCAGCATACACCGATAAACCATACGAGATTTTATAGGAAAATTCATTCCTTGAATCGCATAATTGAATAAAATAAGAAAAAAAGAAACCAGCAATAACATTGTTTGGTTTTATCCTGAGCGCGCGCTCCAGAAAGCCATTTCAAAGTCAACTGTCAAAACTGTCACTGCGTTAGCAAATAAGAAGCAAGGTCAGTCGTACACGTTTGAACCTTCAACAACTTTATTTGTTCCCCGTGCTTGTTTTTACATTTGTTTTCAAACTTTTTAAACAAGCTTCGCAGTAATCTTAAGGATATATAGTGGCAAACCTGAAAGAAATGAAGTGTCCAAGCGAAAGCACTGAAAGTTTAACACCGCGATTCAATATAAGGTAAGTACCTTGAAATGTAAATACGTGTATTGATCAATATTTTATTCCTTAAAAGGCAAAAAGTGTCTCATTAAAAGTCCAAAAACTCTGATGCTTTCATTTGTAGAAATTCACTGCGGGCAACTGCCATTGACAGAATCGCTGGGATAAACATTCGACTGCAAGTTGATGGAAATATTCACCGTGTTCACAGGGTTTTTTTGCTTTCTCGTTGTCCCGAGCGAAAGAGGTTTTTTATGCCTCTCCAAGAAGTTGTAGTTCAGCTCAAAGCAAGGAAGAACCTCCGGCTCACTTTGAAAAAACGCGTTTGTTTGTTTTTGGCTCTTGGAAAGGTGACAATGGTTTTGAAAACATTTAAAAATGACATAGTAGAAAAACGTTTTTACAGTTGTTGTGTTACAATTTGACGACAGTTGTTACGTAGATGCGAAACAATATCACTTAGCCTCGTTTTCAACTCGCAATTGCACGCTAAATACCTCGCTTCGTTACCAATCAGAATGCAAAATTTTATTCAATTAATATAATATGCTATTCTAGGTAAAACTAAAGACTGAAATAAATGATCAATTTCCACTTGGTTATATCTTTCCTTCCTTAAGCTCCTTAACACAAAGAGACACTTATTCGCTTCGAAGAGTTTTCTTTTAATGTGTTCTGTAAATCTGCCATTTCCCTGAAAAGTCACACCGAGTAGCACTAGAAATTCGGCCTGCTCTATATTACCAATGGGGCTAGGATTTGCTTGTCCTTTCTTTTTCAAAACTATTTTTTTACAGTTGGATAGATTGCAAGGCATATAGTTTGTACTTGACCAACTAAGGTATTGCGAACTTACATCACTAGCACAATCAGTTCCGGTCTTATTTACAATAACTTGCATCATAGTATCATCGGCATATTTATTAAGAGAAGCATCAGGACAGTTTACAAGATCGAGATCATTAATAAAAAGGTTAAACAAATAAGGGCCGCTAACACTGCCCTGCATTGTGCCTTTGTTTACATTATACCAGCAATAGCTGCTACCCCTGAACACTAACCGTTGTTTACGATCTCGAGATACCAGTTGGTAATATACGGATTTAAGTAAAGGACCTTCAGTTTATCACTAAGTATACTGTGCCTCACGTTGTCAAAAGCCTTAGCGAAATCCATAGTAAACAATCGAACATATCTACATTCCTTATCATCCAACGCTTTCAAACAGTTATACTGCATATCGATCAAAGCATCTGTGCAGTTGCATCCTTCCAGGTAAGCATATTGAGTCGGGCCCAGATTTTTTTCAAACGCACGTTTACTGAATTTGTGGTAGACAATTTTCTCAAAACACCTGGCAATAACAGGGGTTACGTTAATACCACGAAAGTCCTGGTGTTGCAAAGGTGTGTCCACCTTAGGTAGTTGACTAATATTAGACTCTTTCCACGCCTCAGGCCATGTATAGGAACACAGCGATAAGTTCCAAATAAAAGTAACCATCGGAGCTAAGAGTAGAGCATTATCTCTCCAAACCCAGTTGGGTATACTGTCCGGTCAAGAGAACGCCGGTTTCTTGTCGAACTGGAGTTCTATTGTACGAGTTTTCTATCCAACTAAAGGCGTTCTCTTGACCACGATAGGCTGGTCGCTAAAGATAGGAACATTACATCATATAATTGTCAGGAGATGTCCAGCGTCATTTTGAGCGATGCCCCCCGTGTGTTAGAGACGACTGGGGACAAGTCAGATGACGTCTTGTTTGCCTGGGACTGAGAGCAATGCAGTCTTGAGAAGTAGTTATTGTCATTAGGCATAAATAGATTGTGCTCGGCAACTTTGAGCGTTTTCAGCAACTTTTTGCACTGCGAGCAACCTAGAGCAACTTCTGCCTTCCTTGGCAACTTTTGAGTCAAAAAATAGTTAAAAACTACGGTGGCCCATGGGTGTCACGGCACAACCAAATATCTCACGGCACAACCAAAAACTCTCACGGCACAACCAAATAACTAACCGTAAAACCAAAAACTCCCACGGCAAAATCAAATAAATCACGGCAAAACCAAAATCCACTCACGACGGAAGTTCTTCATACATACATGGCATACACTACAGCTCAGAGGTAAAAGGGTGCCACGCATCGTTGTACAAGAGCTCCTCAGGGAAATAGATCCCGAAGGCAGTGAATTACGAAAGGCACATCACCTTAAGAAAAGAAAATATCACAACCCTGGCCCAAACTATGCTTGGCACTGTGACGGCTACGATAAACTTAAGCCATATGGATTGGCAATTCATGGCTGCATTGACGGCTGGAGCCGCAAGATTATGTGGTTATATGTAACGCGATCAAATAATCAGCCAAACAATGTGGCAGCCTATTATCTTGATGCCATTGAAGAGTATGGAGGGTCCTGCAAGAGCTTCAATTTCTAGAAAACGCAAAATTCACGTCAACGAAGGCAAATACAAACAACGAGGAAGCGTCCTCAGGGAAAGGAAAGACAACATGCGCTTGGGATTGCGTGAAAGACAATCGAAAACAACATTTCGCAGTGGTGAGTGGCAATTTGCGTTGTAAGGCTTGCAGTGAGACCCTTTCATTAAAGAAAAGCTCAATAGACAAGTATATAATGTCAAGCAAGCATACAAACGGAGTTGCTCGCATCGCGAAAGACAAGAAACAAAGCCATGCAGTCAATCATGGACTGTCTTAAAAGACGAGACATGCGTGAACACCCCAGTGGATCGACATTGCCTGCAGAAATCCGTTTGTTCCGATTTGAAATAGTCGAGTGTATTATTTCTGGAGGTATACCACTATCAAAAGTGGATATTCTACGCCCTCTGCTGGAGAAATATGGCCATAGATTAACCCACAGCGCAGCCACAGCTGCGTGAAATCGTTCCAGCGGTATTGGAAAAAGAAAGAGAGAAACTCTTGAGTGAGCTTGAAAGTGTGAAAGAGGCCAGTGTTATTTTTGATGGAACAGCCAGAATGAGTGAGGCCCTTGCTATTATTGTTCGTTTTGTTCAGGATGACTTCATAGCTACACACCGCCTTATAGGACTTGAATTACTAGCAAAGGCATTGAAGGGAGATGAGCTAGCCCAGAGGTTGATGTCTTGCCTTGCTGTGAAGCATAACTTTGGTCCTAACACGATCATTGGTGGAATCAGGGATGGGGAAGCAGGGATGGGGCTTCAGGGATGGGGCTTCAGGGATGGGGCTTCAGGGATGGGGCTTCAGGGATGGGGCTTCAGGGATGGGGCTTCAGCGAATGGGGCAGCCTTGCAACAACTCTAGTTTTTCTACTCTAACCTGTTTGACGTTGTGTGTTTTTCGCACACAATAGACAACGTTGGTAACCATTTTGAGTTTCGAATCTTGGATTCATTCATCCAGTACTGGGTAAGTCTGTTTGCCCATAGTTTCAATGCTCGGTTGCTTTGGAAGGAGAAAACGGGTCAAGCCATGCGTACACATAGTGATACCAAATGGTGGAGAAAGTGGGACATTCTTCAACAAGCTTCATGTTACTTTGGAGATAAAACGAGAAAACGAAGAAAACGAAGAAATGTCCCCAGCAATGCGTCGACATCTACTGGAGATCTTTGATGATCATCAAGATACCCAAGATCTACGTCTGGAGGTTGCTGCAGTTTTTGATGCAGATGTACATTTTGTAAGTGCTACCTACTACCTCGAAGGCGACACACCGTTGATATTCTCCTGCTACGAGAGTCTCTGTTCTGTTGCATATGCGGTGGCTGTTGAGCATTACCCCAATACTACAGCAGTTGCTCGTGAAATTGCTGGTGGAAATGTAGTCACATACAACCAGCTCATGACGCAAGCTAAAGCTTGTATCCAACCAGGGCTTAATTTCTATCAGCACAAATTTAGCGTTCAATTTCGTACTACAGTCGGTGCTTTTAAGGTTGCACGGCTCTGTTGTCCTATGTAAGTACAAAATCTCAACCCAACGGCTGCCTCCGTGGAAGAATTCAGAAACTTTCCATTTCTTGACAATGACAATATTATTGCCAACTTGGCCCGAGAGCTACCTGACTATCTTGCTGCAGCTGATGGTGTTGTCATGGCAAATGAAAAAGAAAAGCTGACATGGTGGGCAGCCCACAGTGACACACTTCCACATTGGGCAGGTGTAGTAAAGAAGTTGTTGGTCATCCAGCCAAGTTCAGCATCTGCAGAAAGAGTCTTCAGCCCTCTGAAGAATGCGTTTAACGATCAACAAGATAATGCCCTAGAGGACTACCTTGAGGCTTCAGTCATGATAAGATACAACAATGCAAAGAGGCTGTAAATTTTAAAAGTTTACAACCTCTTTGCATTGTTGTATCTTATCATGATAAGATGAGATAAAGGCTGTAAACATGATCACTGTCTAAAGTGTATAGTCAGCACTATATGTCTATAGCAAGCGTCATAAGAAAATACTTTCTATTACTAGTTACGTTGAGCTTAAAGATTATATTGATCACAACAAATGATGTCAAATTACACATACAACGTCATGTTTTGAGTAGTAATCTAGAACAAAATGACTTTCAAAAGTAAGCAACTTTTCTAAATTTGGGTGGCAACTTTAAATTTTTGAGCAACTTTAGAGCAACTTTTGGGTGTATTGTCAAGCAACGTTTGCTGGATTTACTAGCACAATCTATTCATGCCTAATTGTCATAGCAAAGAAAGTAAAATTAATTGAAGAAATGATCCTCACACTTCTTAGACAATTTAAGCAGTTGTCTCGTATATGCACTTGAAAAATTCAAGTGACTTCAACGGGATTCGAACCCACGATCTCTGCGATGCCGGTGCAATGCTCTTACCAACTGAGCTATGAAGCCACACAGCTGAGAGCAGGTCAATTCAACGGGAGTCACTTGGATTATTCAAGTGCATATATAAGACAATTGCTTAAATTGTCCAGGAAGTGTGAGGATCATTTCTTCAATTCATTTCTAAACCACACTTCACAGTCATTTCTTTCAAAGTAAAATTATTTGTGAAATGTTGTTATTGTATTTGATCATTGGAGTCACGGCCATGTTCTGGATTCATTCGGTGACATGTTTGTTTTTATGAAGTACATATGAAATAATTCATATGTGAACTGCGGTTGTAGATGAAAGTGAAGAATGATCATCGCAGTTAATTTTCCAATTTAAGCAATTGGAAGGAGAAGCCTGAAAAGATCAGGGCTTCAACGGGATTCGAACCCGTGGCCTCCGCGATACCGGTGCGATGCTCTACCAATTGAGCTATGAAGCCACACATTAGGAGCGAGGTCAATTTAGTGAGTTCATATCTCCCGTGAGGAGTGAAATGATGTGAAGTACATATGAAATAATTCATATATGAACTGCGGTTGTAGATGAAAGTGAAGAATGATCATTGCAGTTAATTTTCCAATAGCTCAATTGGTAGAGCATCGCACCGGTATCGCGGAGGTCACGGGTTCGAATCCCGTTGAAGCCCTGATTTTTTCAGGCTTCTCCTTCCAATTGCTTAAATTGGAAAATTAACTGCGATGATCATTCTTCACTTTCATCTACAGAATACAACAGAATACAACAGTGGATTGTTCAACCCAGGCGTACGCGCGTCGGAAACGATTTTATCGCATGATTCGAAATTCGAGAAATTGAGATCACTTAGCGACAATATAAAATAAAGTCACGATTCTGTGAAAGCAGTCACACAATCACATAACGTTCTCTACACACGGGAAAAAACTTGACCGATTTCCCAAATCCACCATAACTTGAACTTCGCTTCTTGCCGTAAAGCGAACACAACAGCGGATCTCTCCCACTAAATATCTCTAAATCTGCCGCACG
>BLFK01000353.1:16495-30179 GCA_014634185.1 Astreopora myriophthalma | reverse complement strand
GCCGCGTAGCGTTAGGTATATGAGGAGAGAGTTAACTATCAAAGGATACTTTGTAGTGCTAGAAGTCCCAGGAAATCCATCTGAGCGTTAGCGACACAACTAGCAAAAGTATGGAAATTTCCGCTTTTACTCTTTCGAGTTACCCTGGCAGGTCTGCCCCGTTAGAGTGTCGTAATACGTTTTTATTTTTGACTTAACCATTGCTTTATAGAAAGCCACTAGTAGCAAACTGAGTCTCCAAACAGAGTCATGGAACATAAGGTGGGACACAACGCATTCTTTATGATGTACATCGTTTCCCACATGTCCGTTGGTGTGATTGCTGGACAACAGTGTGAGCCGACTGAGGTTTTAACGCCCGGTAAAGCTCTCAAGAAGCACACTTTCAGATCGGCTGAGGTCACACACGCTTTTGACTGCCACGTTCTTTGTAAGAATGATCCTAAGTGCCAGAGCTACAATATCATCATTCGGGGAAATCATATATGCGAGCTGAACAACAGCACTAAAGAAGCGAACCCGCACGACTTTGTATCCGAAGAGGCCAGTTTTTACAGGAATGTCAGGCCTACTACAGGTAAAAGTAAAAGTTTTTCAAATACATCGTATGTGTGGAACAGAAAGTGGCGATGTATTTAGGAGAGACGGGATGATCACGGACACTAATTGATCGGACCCGAAGGGCAGCCTCTGAGCTTCTCTCAAAAAATTGCCAGGCTCTAAACGAAAGGTTTACCCCATTACCGGAAATCAGCTTGCCGTTACCCTTTACATTTTTTTTCCCTTTGATACGCGATCGTGGCATGAGACAAAATGTTGAAATGACAAGATTCCTATTTGGATCAAATTCCAAATAAAAAGTCCCTTTTTTGTTGACGTTAAACATGATAAAACACGGGATTCTTTTTAAACGCCACGTGTTGTAAGTTTTTTAAGACTTCCCAGCATAAGATGCCTGACTATTAATATAGATCCAGAATTCTTCTTCAGGAGTACGGTTTACTTTAGTAACTACATGTGTGTAGAACCTATTTTGAGGTTTTAACATACTTTCACAACCGATATTTTAAGTTATCATTCTATATTGGAAATGTTTTCCGGTTTTAGACCTCGCTTTTGTATACATATACATATATACACACTAAAGAAAATCAAACAAAACAAAGGGAAACACTGTGCGGCCAGCAACCACGCGGAAAATTGCGGGGGAAGTCCACGTATTTAGCGTACGCGTTAATGTTAACGAAAGATAGAGAGTAAAAACTTGGCTAAGTTGTTATGTATGAATTTGTATCATCAATCAACCAAACAAATCCATGTTTTATAAATCAACCGTTTGCAAACAGTGTTTTACAAATCCCTTTTTTCACAAATTTATGTTTTGCAAATCTACGTTTTAGAAATTCATCTTTTACAAATCCACGTTGCACAGCTCTGTTTTACAAATCCGACCTCTTACAAATCCAGTCTGTGCTTTACAAATCTAGTTCATGGTTTACAGTATCCCTTGAAAAGGGGTGCTAGGATTTTCAGTAGATCGCCAAGCGAAGCTACTTAACAATTATTCTACGAGGGCGCGCTGGATATGAAGTGATAGATAGCCAGCGACGCGCGTAGCGCCGAGTTGGTTATAATCATTTCATATCCAGAAAGCCCGAGTAGAATAATTGTTTTGTTAAAAACTCAGAGCTGCAAAATGTTATCAGCTCGCTTTATTGCTGACGCGTTCCTTGACCATATTAGGTACAGCATGTATGTGAACTGGTAGCCTGTGTCCGACGAGCCAATGAAAATGCTGGAAATCTGGTATCCGTAGTTCAGTTTTTACTAAAGGTGATTTATTCCTGCAGTTCCTCGGCAATATAATCCACTTATAGGGTCTTTGCTCGTGATGTCCCTTCTAACTTCTTTACCTGACTGCATTTTACAATTTTCGGCAAACTTTCTGTATAACAATTGCTATTAAAGTATTGCTTTAATTTAGTTAGTCATTGGAATTTTCTTCTATCTGTAAGTTATTCCATATTTTATAAATGTATTCTAGTATTTTCAATATTAGAGGGCCTTATGTTAGAAAACTGTTCTAGGTTAATATGTTCACCATCGGTAAATATATAAAGAGTATTGCGATGCATTGTAGAGTTGTTTTCAAATGACTGTCGAATGTACGCGATTGCGCGATTGCAATTATTCAGTCAGTGAGAAGCAAAGTCAAAAACCGATTACAACTTGCACGCGCTCATTTTCGGCTGCGCTTTCAGCAGGTTAGAAGTAATTGGTTCGAATTCTGATTGGCTCATCCCGCTGTTTGCGCAACGTGTGATCACTTACTTTGGTTTTAGTTTTACGACAACAGGAGACATAAAGGGCAGAGAGGGAGTCTCCTAGTCTGGCCCCTTTGGATATCTTAATGTCTAAAAATCTATTTCTAGAAAACTAATACTGACGTAACAGGAACCGAAATGTCCGGAAAAACACTCGTCCCAGGGCAAACTGAGTAACAGCCAATGATAGAGTCACGTATCATGGCGGCTGGAAGTCAAACAAGAAATGTCTCAATTTCTTGTCGATAACAGGAGCAACGCGAGAATCAATTTGCGGTGTGGGGGAGAAATGTAAGCTACCGAGGTGTGATTCCAAAAGTGTTGCAGAATGTGGTTTAGTTCTGAAAAACATGTCGCCAACTAAACCGGCAGGATTGAAGAGGTCCGGTAGAATCCTTGGGAGTTTCTTTGCATTAATTAAAGAAAACAATTAGCAAAACAAAAAGAAGGAAGCTATATATGAAGAAACACATGTAAAGGTTGTAGGGCTGAGATTGATTACTGTTATTGTTATTATGTAGAATTAAGCTCAGGGTTTTTCCCTGGGGAGAAATATCCAGTCAAGTCTCATCCCGAGGCCTTAAACTTTCAGCACTTTTCTGAGGATATGTGCCGATCCGAGGAGTGCTGACTTTTGCATCGTTCTTGTTCGGTCCTTAATTCCTAATTGCTCCAAGTGGCCTGCCAGCTTCTTTGACACTGAACCCAATGCACTTACTACCACTGACACCACTTTTGTCCTTGATTTCCAGATCCTTTTAATCTCTCTTGCCAGGTCTTGGTGTGATATAGTTAGGTCCTAGGCCCCAAACGGGTGTAATTCCCCCATAGGCCCTTGTGGTCAGACAATAAACGAGAATGCACATGGTCAAAATATGTTTGGTTTTGCTGCACAGCTCGCTGTGTTGTTAAGGTAAAACCGGCTCCCCTAAGCTTTATCGAGGTCTAGAGTTACATTGGTACTTTTCATACTTTTCAGTTTCTTTCTGCAGTACGTTGCTATCTCCGGGAACAGCTATGTCCATAATGATTGTTTCCTTTGCCTTTTTTTTTTCTGAATTACAATGTCTGGCCACCTGTGGTGGATTTCACGGTCTGTTTGGATGGTAACGTCCCACAACAGTTTTCTTCCTCGTTCTCTTCTACGCTTTTGGGGGAATGCTCATACAATTTGTCACTGCACTCAACTCCATATTCCTTGCACACCTCCCAATGTATGACCCGCCCAACAACATCATGCGGGTCATAGGTTGGAAGGTGTGCAAGGAATATGGAGTTGTTTTGTTTGAGGGCTTACGAGGACCTCGTCTGACCAGTTGCCCCCCCCCTCCCCCCATAAAGCATAAAGGCAGGAAACTTCAAGTTACATTATGCTGTCGTTCCACGTTTACTTTACAGACTGTGTCAATTCACAGTTCGCATTTCTGTCGTCAAACTGAGTGCAAGCACTAGAAGGGATATCTGTTTTTCCCTGCCTTGAAAGAAAATAATATTTCTCCCATGTTCGTACTTCTAACTAGAAAATTCAGTTTACCACTAAAAGAAAAAGTCAAAAATTGAGAAACGCCGTTGAATTTGTGATTGCCGTGAAGAGCTAAATGTAAGCAGTCTATTCATATCCAATGGCGCTTTTCTTGCATAAGAGTGTGTGGCCTTTTATGTTTGTAAAATGAAAGAAATTAAAAGAAACAGACCCATGCAGCCGAATCAAGTTACCCCTCTCGTACTTCACTGTGACAAGCTAAGGTTTGCTCTTGAATCACAAATATCCGCTCATCCATTTTCTCATTCGTCATTTCGACTTGCCTGTAAGGAAACTTTACAACAAAATACAAGCGCCGAAGGTGAATAACGCTCTGACTAACGTCTGTCCATCCTGAACAGGTGCCATCTCGACCTCGAGTCTACCGGAAGTAGTTTCTAAAATGTGTTTCTAAAAATATATTTTCTTTTTTTTTTTAAATTAAGATATCCCACAGGTACAGCGCAGTCTCCCTCTCTGCCTTTTATGGCTCTCAGTCAATCGAAAACTGCTCTATTGTACTCTATTGTACAGGTAGAAGGTGGGAAATTTAAAGGTGAGTCAGAGGCGCGAGCGCGGAGCAAAGTGTACTGAAGAAGAAAACATCGTTTATTAAAATTTCAACAACTAACAGTCTTCCGACTGAATTACGTGAGATTATTTACAATAAATTACAGAATATATAACTTATTCAATTAAATAATACAAAGATAAAATATAATAACTAACAATAATAAACTACTTTATACTACCTTAAAAAAAAACGAATACAGTTCATAAAAAGGGGAAACTGTCAACCGCTTGGGCTGCAGATTCCTGAAAATTACTAGTATAGATGGCTAATGATGAAAGAATTCTTAAAACGGTCCGATGACAGTGATTGACAATCATTTGGTAGCTTAACTGATTCTATTCCAGACTGTACAGGTGATTCATTTACTCTGTATGACTCACCCACGTATACTGAATCACACATGTACACTTCATTTCTAAGTTAGTAAATGACGCCACTTTCTCCTTGATACAGCTCTCTGAGGTCTTATCGGTCGGAACCGCACCAAGTAACGGCGGACCTTTAACGAAAAACAATGCAATTAAAATAAATGGTCTTTCTCTTGAAATAATTGCACAAAATCTCGCATGCCGAGTACATGCCGAGTAGCTAACGTACATACTTTCGAAATGCGAAGAAAAACGAGAAGTGACCAGAAAAGGCAAGATGCTTATTAAGTATAGAGGAAACACAGGAGAGCAGGAGCCACTAAATAGTGAAAGAAACGAAACTGACAAATGTTAATAACACAATTAGATCGTATATTACCTTCTTCGCCTTCATAAGCTCCTGTTCATCATCATCATCATCATCATCATCATCATCATCATCATCATCATCAAGTCTCCCCGCGCCAGTAGGCTCAAAAGGCCGAATGGGCTCCTGTTCCCCATATCATTAAACTTGTTCGTTACGTGTGATAACTTAGTGCAGTATATTAGCTTTCCCGCACTGCAAACTTGCCCCTCAACGATATACCGTTCGCTATGAATACTTCACATGTCCACGTCTCGACAGACTACTCCAACCCAATCCCCACCCTCTGACTCGCTTTTACTTTTACGCCTTCTCATATTATAGAAGGCAAGCATGTCGAACGCACTCCTTTAATCTGAGATTTTTCCTCGCAAAATAAAATAAATTAAATCAAAAACAAAACGAAAACAGAATTATGTAAGGTAGCTACGTACATGACCTCTGACAGTACGTGTTAATTTTAAGGAAATGGTGTTCACTAATATGCAAGCCATTTTGTACAAATTTTTCTTCCAAGGGTCTTGTGGTAAGGAATTAGTAAACTGATATTGACGCGAAACTTTGTTTTGCAGATGTGAAGTCATGCAAAGAGCTGTACGACGTATTCAAGTCAGTCTCGTTTATTACTTACGTCACCTATTTTTAAGACATATTCTTTGTCTGTACTGCAGAGTTTTTTGCGTTGAATATTTGGAAATATCTAGAGGGTATTAACCGACCGCTTGCCTGATTGTCTGACAGCATGTCTCAGTGTCCCTCAGAATATCTGACCGACACCTGTGGCTAATTGTCGATTTGCCTGATTGTCGACCTTGGTTGCAATGTGAACCTTAACTAACCTTATTTTCGAGAAAAATGTGGTCAGACTGTTGTTATAAGGGTCAACCGGTTCGCGAACAACAGAGTCCGTATTGCTAAGCATCGCAGTCATTTGTTTTTCAACCATCGGTGCAAAGAAAATAAGTTCCCTGTTAACAGAGACCTCTGCTAGCAGGGAAAGAAAATAAGGTGCTTCCACTGAGTTTGAGATTCTAGCCTCCTGTGTGGATTGCCTAGTGGTACAGACAAACTTACGGGACAACACTTTTGTTTTATGGGAGCGCACAGAACACGGATTACTATTCCATATGGATTACCTAAAATCGAGTACTCTGAAAAAAATTTAAAAGTCAATGTAAGCGATTTTTCCAAATTGGAAAGTCATTTGCTTGTAAGTACCCTTCTTTACTTTAAGCTCGCCTAGTTCAAACGATATTTCTTGCCGTTCAAGGCTGTCGTTTGGAAAGGCTTCAATTCAATAATCCGTTGGTTTTGTTTTCAACGTTCTGCTGAGTGTATACGCTCAGCTCAACGTCGAACACAAAACCCTCCAAATGGCTACACCTCGTCATTTTCAGCCACAAGGACGACCATGCACACTCTTTCAGGTGATGTAATATGTCATTAACACAAGTTATCATCGAATTCTGTTTAATTCGTTTCGTCGAACTCCATTTGCAACTAATTCTTGTCGAAAACTTACTTGCCAAGCTTCGCAGAAAGATTGATTAAAGTCTAATGTACATTCCTTCATTAAAAGTTCAGATGTCATACAAACAAAACAAATTTTGAACTATCCAATTTCAAAATACATAAAAGTTCTCACCCGTGCCGTTTAATTCTTGGTTTGCACGTCAAGCAAATTTTATAGTTTCACGTGACGCTGATAAAAAATAATATCGCTCACCATTGACAATATATAGTCGAGAAATTGAGATATTAAAGAACAGTGATAAAGAAACAACTTGTGAAAGTCTCGAGCTCAGGCCTGTGCGATACTTCGTACTTCAGTTAATCGGGGCAATGGACCACTCAAAATTATAGAGTTTAGTGTGGATACGCCTAATTACTGTGCGCTCTGCTTGGATAGAAATAGTGTACCACTGTGGGAAAGCTACAGCGTTTGCGGGATTTTAGCTGTGTTGTATTTAGATCAAAGCACATTTTCTAGAATACTTGCATCAGTGTAATTTCCTGTTATGTGTAATGGTAAACCTTCATACGTCGTTTCAGATTTAAAGAGAACAAAGCCTATAAACTGCACATCGAATCCCAAAACATCCTCGTCTACTGTCACATGAATGACACCGGACTTGGCGCATGCGGAGGAGGAGGCTGGACGCTTGTCATGAAGATTGACGGCACACAGGTGTAATACTTAACTCTCCTGATTAGTCGACATTCCGTTAAATGAATAGTCTAGCTATAGAAGAATTAGCACATGAATGAAAGCCGGTCATTTAAGACCAAGTGCCCCTTTAGTTTGTTTCTATACTTCTTCCCACGCTTGGTGCTAAATAAACGCCATGTTTACTTCCAATTCTCTGATACGTTCATTAAATTTTACACCTGTTATGATTTGTGAATTTAAACTTTTGGTAACAAAAGTGTCATCTCACAAATCTGTCTAATTCCCACTCAAACCAACTTCCTCATACGGCTTGCTACAAATCTCTTTGTGATTATTTCTCTTCTCTCTATCCTGTTTATGTATATATATATATATATATATATATATGTCTGACTGAATTTGCAAGAACATGCCTGCTAACTTTTTCAGCTGTGGCTGAAACTTGAGGGGGCTATCTGTCTAGGACTAGTGTGTGACTTAGAACAAGGATAGGCTAACCTGGTGGTTGGTGTTTTGGGGTTGCTAGGTAAAAGGCAGATAATTCAGGGGGTAGTGTTGTGTGTGCAAATATAGGCCTCTTCTTGCTTTTCGAGATTGCGATTAACGCTGGAGCCGTGCGTGATGACGCTGACTGTTTGCGACGACAACTTCACGCTGCAGTGACCGAAAACTCTTGAATCGCACAATCAAGCGTCAAACGAGGCAAAGAAACCACAATAAAAAGGATTGAAAAGCCCTCTTTTATGAATGATAGTCTGAAAAAATCCTTGGTAACAACAAAAAGTTTCTAAAAGAACACCTATTATTTATCCATCCATCCATTGGTCTATCGAATCGCTCAACACGGTTTTTGAATTTTCAACTGACTAAAAACGATCACTTGACTCTGAAGATGGCTTCCGCACAGGTTGTCGAAAGGTCAGTCAATAACAACAGTCCTTCTCAGGACTCCAGTCACCCAGATGATCATTTTCAATAGAAGTATGTATGGTTCAAACCATTTTCTTAAGCAACACTTAGGCGTGAAAAGCAAATTTCCATGGATGTCTTTGACCAGAAACGATTTAGCGAAGGAACAACGCACCGATGGAAAAATTGAGGTTTCATACCATACGAAACGTCAGGGGATGTGCGCGGTGCATCTTGGTTGGCAGACAGAGAGAACGATATGTTTAACAAAGAGGGAGAGAGCACCCTAAACAAGTAGGAAGAGGTGCACTAAATAGACCGTTTTGCCGATACGGGGGACATACTGAATCGTATTGTTCTGCGAAAGATATGGGATGCCCAGGGGAAAAATGCAGACATGTTAGGGGCATAAATTGTGTTTTCCTTTTATAATTTTGAGGCACTTAGATTTTGACATCTTTTGTTTCACAAAAGAGATCATCAAGCTAAGAGAGTAAATTCCCCATACAGCCCTCATATCCATCCTTTTTCCTCTAAAGTTATTTTTAGATCAAGCGCTCAGACAGAGAAATGCTCAGCAGCCGATCATGTATTGAATGTAGTTCGCGTAGTGCACGCTTTGCGTGGCTTTGCGTCGGAGTTACGCGAGAAAAAATGGCGGATAAACTTGTGGAGGCTTGTCTGAAATACATTTTGTCGATGAACGAGATTGCAGAGACGTGGTAGGTGGTAGAGGTGGAAAACGAAGTCGAAAGAGCAAATTGCAACACTGGTTGGTATTAGAGCATAATTCAAACGAAAGATCGGGTTTTGAGTTAGAAAGTTTTATGAACAGCAGTTACGACGGTTAAGAAGACGAGTAAACAGACTCAACAGACGCGCGAGGCACTGGTAACAACCACGATGGATGTGAGGGCTGTATGGGGAATTCACTCTCTTATCTTTATGATCTCTTAGTTTCACATTATAATTAATCTAGAAACAAAGGAAATACATGACTCTAAATTGTTTTTCATTCAAAAGTTTTTTGCTACCGTGACCTTCTTAAAAAAAAGGGGGGGTAGGGCGGCGGTTTTTCCCATTTCCGACTTCTCTTGAGGCACGGCCTGACGAAATACCGACGTCCCGTTGACAGACCCATCACTTCCTCCAGACCTGATGCTGTTTCAGATCCAAAACGCAGCCCATGCATCTTATGATATAGAAATCATCCCAGTAAAACTCGTACTCGCAAGTTACGAGAGGTGTATCTCATTGACAGGGGTCAAACACTTGAAACTAGAGTATACTCAAACGGGAAGAATTGTAAACTACAATCTTGGACAGAATAATAAACAAGAAAAAAAGGAAATTAGACCCCTTCTCTCCCAAAATCAAGGATGAATCCGCGCTCAGACCAGTGAGCGCTTACTCTCCATTACTTGAATCGGGGCTTGGGTGATCTTAATTTCTCATTTGAAAAGCCCAGGATCGTAGGTAATTTATTGCAGGTATCGTTTTCTCTATCATTACGTTTTTTACTATAATGAATTTTTTTTGTCTTGATGGTTTCATTGAATTCTGAGGGTTAATTAGTTTACTTCCTCAACAAGTCAGGCCAAGCCTAACGAAATATTGAAAAAAGAAAACAAAACAAACAATACAAAGAACAATAATAATAACAGCAATAGCAATGACAACAACAACAATAGCAATCATGATACTAAGAAAACGCAACCGTACGGCCATCCTTTTCTCAATGCGAAGTTCCATGTGTTACTTGAAAATTTGGTACCGAAAGAGTTTATCAGGTAAATTGGTCATGGAGTAAGGAGATTCAGAAGCTACCGTTTGAAGAAATTATCCTTGGTCGAAGTGGATCACTAGGAAATTGAAACAGGGCTGTGCTCTAACGTCAGCTCGTGTGGCCTGTGAATCTAGACTTATAAATGTCTTTTTTTTTCCTTTTGTTTAAAACTTACGTTTCTGTTGTTGATCATCTCATTGCAGACAACATTTCATTACCACTCTTCTCTGTGGAACAACAGAGAGACTTTCAATCCTATAGGCGGAGAGACTGGGTTTGACACTCAAGAAACAAAGTTGCCGACCTACTGGAAAACCTCTTTCACCAAGATTTGCCTCGGTATGAAAATTGGACACCAAATCAAATTTATTACCATAGATCAACAGGCCAGTTCCTTGCATTCACTGATTGCCGACGAGCAATACCGTAACACATCATTAGGTCGTGACACATGGAAGTCTCTCATCGGAGACGAAGCCTCCCTTCAGACCTTTTGTGGCAAGGAAGGCTTCAACGTAATGGATGACAAACCATCGAATTCCAAAGCACGTATCGGCATCATTTCTAATGATATCAATAACTGCTATGGGTCTGACTCAAGAATCGGATTTGGTACCGGAGGATCTCCTGACGATTCCAATACGTGTGGAAACGTTGCTTCATGGACACCAGATAATGGTAACAAGTTCATCAAGGCAATTTGTTATATCCTGGTGCAGTAATGAAGCAAACGAGAAAACCAAAAGCCAGAAAAAAATGATAGTAATATGGTAATAATAATAACAACAATAATAACAACAACAGCAACGATGATAATAATAGTGATAATAACAACAGCAACACCGCGTGTGATCGCAAGATATTTATGGGGTAGTTTCCACTCAATAACCAGGTCCCAGAGAGCACTGTAGTATTACGGTAAAAAGAACAGGCCATTTCCAAGTTCGCTTCAACCTCTATTTCTCAAAACGATTCAGTTCTGTGCATTTTTTGTGATGGTAAATAGTTTTGTCGGACGCACCACGAACGCGGTAACGAAATTACCGATTTCGTAGGAATCCTACGAGTATTACTACAATGACGTCACGTTTTTCACTTTTCATATGAAGATGACCTATTATTTCAGTGCATTCAAACCAGTAGCCCATGTCAGCATAAAATATAAATAGTGGCTTAAATAAATACAGGTTGTGAAGCACATTTTAGTGGAAAGTTCCCCCGGAATGCATGAAGCATTGATCGATATACCACTGATGCCCTAACTTTATACTTAGGAAACATGCGATAACCATAAAGTGCGGATAAACGTTTATGGTGAATTCTTCCAATTTTCCTAGTTTTTAGAGCGTTTGTTTTAACCACGTGACTCACCGAATATGCTTGTGAGATGAGTCAGACGAAGAGATGTTCAACAGAACATAGAACACGCTTGGCCAAAAATTATAATTGCAGAGTTGAGGAGCCGCCAGAAATGACCCTTTGCAAGGGCGTACCTAGGAAGGGGGGGGGGGGGTCATGGGGTGCCCGTGCCCCCCTCCTTTGTTAGATTTTTTCTATTTAAGGCAAACAACCTACAATATTCAGGTACTCTCACTGCTCATCAGAAAAATGTCACATTAAGTGAAACACGGCGTGGAGGTCGACATGACAATCTGGCAAGTACCCTCTGTTTTACACAGTGTGACCTCCCCTTTGAAAAATCCGGGCCCTGTCTTTCTCAATAAGCTCCAGTTACACTGCAATCGTAAACCAGGGAGTGAATGACGTCATTTCCTCTTCGATCCAGAGTCTAGAGCCTGACGGTCAGTTTTAAACGTGATTAACGGGTGACCGTTAAATACATAAAGTGCATTCAAACAGTCATCTCGAAATTAAACGATTCAAACATAAGTGCTGGTTCTCTTTAGTCTACGTTGCCTCATAGCGCTTTTTTCAGCGGCTAACGATTCAAACCCAAGCTGTCGGATCGTTTTAGTAAATATTGGCTCATAATGCTTTCACCGACCATATACACCCCACATGATCAATATACTTAATAAATGAAAGCTTGAAAGAAAATTTCGCCCTGGCCTAAATGCAGTAAATGTCATTAATTAGGTCATAATTACGCATGGTAATAAGAATAATTAAAGTTCACCTTACTCAAATTAATGATGACCTCAATAAAACGTAATCAATAATAAAAGAAAAGAAAAGGAAGGAAAGAAATAATTTATATCTCACGTTTGCCTTCACAGAATTGTTTCCATCAAATTCATCTAAGCCAAAATTAACGAGTGGATTGATCAAGTTAACATGTTACAGTCAAGACTTCTGGAAGAAAAGTCAAAAATCGTGCCTCTAGTTCGAATACTAAGACGACGACTAATTATGTAAATTACCAATTAAAGCACTCAATCAAAAAAGAAAAGAAAATGAACAAGAAAGAAGTCAGAGATTGCACGCTTTGAATTTTTCCGGTGGGCAGAGGTCGATACCAAGTATTCGATACTATCCGGATCGATGTCTTACAAATACTGTTCAAAGCTGCATACATGTTTACATAAAGTGTACAGTCAGTTTGACGAACAAAGACAGACAGACAGACAGACAGACAGATAACACAAATATTTGCATACATGGAGTAACAAAAATAATGTGATTTCGATTTCGACGATCATTTGCATGCATTTTGTACAAACTATTTCTAAACAGTTAACTGGTTTCATTGAAGTTGACGTAACCACTGCAGCGCCATCAAGGGCTTTCCGTTGAGTACAGGCTAACGCTTCTTCTTCTTCTTCTTCTTCTTCGTTTCTGAAAACTTACTCGGGTTTTCCTGGCTCTTGCGTTTTTCCGTTTTCATGTTTGTCTCTTGAAACAACAACAACAAAAAAAAACTATGATTCAGTTTCTCAGAGGTATCCTATTAAGTCTCAGTTATGCCCAGAAATGCAAGTAATTTGATGCATGCTTCATTTTGATACCCATCGTCTCTCTTAAGCCCGGTTGAAACGTCGAACTTCACATATGCCGAATCTAATGCAAATGAGAAAAATCTATTGATTTCAGCTCCACCACCACGCAGTACACAACATGAGGAAAAACCATTAGGTTTATTTTGGCAGTTAAGACCGAGCACCAGTAACTATAACGATACGTTATACTACAACCTATAACAAGATCTCAGTATAAGGCATAAGACAAGAGACAGAGCTGAGCGACAGTTTACACGACTACTACTGTCAGACGGAAGCCAGAAAAAACCCGCCGGAAAAAAAACCCGTGAGGCTATGATGAAGGAACAAAAAACAAATTAAGACATTCGCTTGAAATGTTAACATGGTGTGCCACTAATAATCTGTTAATATTTTGCAGTAATGGGTTAAAACAGACTAAAAGGATAATTAACAAACCCAAAGAAATAAGAGGTCACCTTCTTTGCTTGAAGTTTCCCCAGTATCTTGGGTTGAGTCTTGCTTATCTGTAATTCAAAACAAGTAATATTTATAGTTGAAGAAGGTTGCAGGAAAACCTCCTGTGGTAAGTGACTTTTAATTTGGTTGTTTTATGAAACTGGGGTCAAAGTTTGCACAATTAATAAACAATGCTCAAGTTATAACTCAATTAATGACCTATCCTAAGATGTAGTCAGAAAATAACATAGAATGGAGGCAAGAGGATT
>BLFK01000352.1:554256-584256 GCA_014634185.1 Astreopora myriophthalma | reverse complement strand
GTGACACAAATATATCGAAGTTGTACGCTCCAGGTTATGGGCTCCTTGGAAAATCACTGTGTTAGTAATCACTGTGTTAGTCGGTTAAAGCTATTTGACAAGAACATCAGACTGCCGGTCATTTAATACCCTGCGAATACAGCCGTTCTTCGTCGCTCGCCAGCGCCTTCATGATCCCGAGCACGGTGAGTGACGAGGTACGGCTGCATTAGCAAGTTTATAATCGTTTAGAGATTTCACCTCACTCACCTCACTCACTCACGCACAATATCAATTTACTTATCTCAAACATATTCCCGTCTCACAATGATTTAAATAAGCGAAATTTATTTAAGGACAGTTTCGATTCGGTCAATGATCACATTCGTTTTTGATTTGAAGTGTTCGCTTTCTGAAAAGGAAAAATCTCTGATCGGCCAAGGAAAAGCTAGGAGGGGATACCTTTGCAGGCTACACGAAAGGCTACCCCAATCTCCATTGCAGATGTGTTTTAAGGCATGTGCGCTATGTCTCGTCGTCGTCTTTGCTTTAGACTTAAGAGGAGGAACCAAACTAAGGGGCAGGGGATGGGGGGGGGGGAAACGGGAAGAAAGGTGGAGTCTCCTCGCTTGTTCTCAGCCAAAATATTGCTTCGCTTTTGATTTGATAAGTGTAGGCTGTATTTGGAAAGAAAATCACCCAAATCCACTACTGAAGTAATAACTTTATTCATGATTTTTCTCTCGGTCAGTAATAGCACTATAAAACGAAATTTTAAAAATTGCAAGAATCGAAGTAAGCGTCTTGAGTAAATGTCATTCAAATCAAAGTTATAAACTATTGATCGGTGTAAGCCAGAACTCCCGCAGTGATAATACCCATGACCACGAAGAAGAACAAGATCTCATTGGAGGGCGCCAATTTCCGCTGTGACCTGGTACCGAAAAAACACCTTTGGGCTGCTATTTACTCTACCTTTGACTTCGCCCTCGCTTCATGCTGTTGTGCGCGTATATTGAGTTATGATGCACGTAAGTGGATCATACCTTCTTAGACGCATAGCTCAGTCAGTATTTATAACAATGTACGATGCGTTTTCTGCGGAAAGCGATAAGTTGAGTTTGTCGGGATCATCAGCGCCCTCAGCAAGATTATGATGCACTCTCGAACGTGAGGAATTTGCTTACTGTAAATAGCTGTTATCATTTATCGCCTGTCTAGAAAATCAAAAATGAATGCGCTTGTTCTGCGGGCGTCATTATAACTACTACTTTTAGATAACCTAGCATTTCCATGAGTAGAGCAGTTTAGGTACATGTTCCAAATTTTAAAGCCGTAAAGCGGTTCGTTGTTCTCGTTCGAGCCAAAATCAATTAGATGGAACAAAAACTGAGCACCAGCCGTCGAGCAATTCTGCTCCTGTGAATTGAAAAAAAAACATATTGCATTTAGAGTTGAATTGACAAAAACACAAATGGTCGTCCCGATCATGGTGTACATTTGGCTCCTCCCTTTTTAGCCTGCATGGATCAAACATTTATGCGAGGCCAAGGATAACACGTTTATAATTTAAATAATAAATTAAGACAAGTAGTTAAAAAAAGTAACTTTTGGTGTGTTCAATCAGAATCGTACAAGGCGTGCAAATTCAACATTGATTCCTTTGCTCA
This sequence comes from Astreopora myriophthalma, assembly GCA_014634185.1. NCBI lineage: Eukaryota > Metazoa > Cnidaria > Anthozoa > Scleractinia > Acroporidae > Astreopora > Astreopora myriophthalma. The sequence continues at coordinate 582,607 of BLFK01000352.1, read as the reverse complement.
CAATCGATTGAAGACCAGATCATGCTCAACCGCGGTTGGAAGAGAAAGAACAGACTAATAACACCTATTATACGAATGAGCGTTGTAACTAGTTTATTCTCGCGATTCCGCGTGACTGCGGCACTGACTGGTAAGTGACGGAAACCATCCGATCCTTTTTACTTTGACTCCGTCAAACTTAGGCAAGCGCTCATTCTTACGACTCAGCTTACGATTACACTGATTCATATTCCGTCGCTAGTGAAAACCAGCGCTCAACGAGACCTCTATATCTGATTCTGAGAAACACCTTGTTTAACTGCGTAATCTGCGAAATTTTCGACAAGAACGTTCATAAATTTACTGACCTCAAAAACAACCTTGAACTCATCGCTTCCATTTACTTTGCTGGCCCTTAGAGCATATTTTTCATTGCTCGTTTCGTTGTGGAATTGAATGCATAGTTTGCCCTTTGTGGAATTGAATGCATAGTTTGTTACGAGTGTAAACCCTTTGATGAGACAAGCAACAACAGCACAGTTTAGTATCGAATCAACGTTTTAAACACCATCAATAATCACTGAGCTAATAGCAACTGAAATAAACTTAACTTCATCTTTGATTCTAATCACGAAGGGCTTTTGTGAGGATGCTTGCATGCAAAAATGCATGCATGCATGGCGGACGGACGGACGGACGGACGGATGGATCGATTGACGGATGGGCTTGCAGGTAATAGTACTGCTCACTATACTAGTCGATGAAATTTGCTCAGAATCATACACATCACTAACGATCCGAGAGACTTACTTGTCTCCTCACTCCTCGTCGTGTGACCATTGCAGTGAACCTTTCGTTCTCCATTAGGTCTATAGGAAATTTTAAGCAGATTACCCGGTCGCTCCGACAAATGTCCATTCAAGTCACTAATGCTGAGTCGACGGTTATTAAAACGTTCGATCGACTGCTGGCCATGGCTTCGTGCATGTATGCTGTCCAACAGACATACTATTAAGACCTGAAAGTCAAACAAAGAAATGATATTTCTTTTGTTGTTGGAATACCAAAAAGTGCTTTGAAATCACGCAAATTGTTAAGAGTGCTGAAAGTAGGTATCAGTTGAAAACTTACTATTAAGAAGTCAACAACTGAGAGAGACACGCTTTTTTTTTTTTTTTTTTTTGCCAGGATATGAGGTGATCAAAATTCCTCTCGCAAGCAGCGGGCCATTAACATTTAAATATGGCGGGCAGCAAGCATTGGGTTGGAGCTACTTTGAAGAGTTTTAATCCAGCAACAATCTTTTTTGATGCACGTTTTTATTAGAGAGCGCCTAGCCTGTCTGACTAACAGTTCATCGTGCTGCATCTTATCGCCATCCAACCAGCGATCCCTTTGCAGGAGCTAGTCACGTGCCTGGATATGTTTTGTTTGCCGTGGCGGTGTTGGGGCGCAAAGCGTCCTATCTCTGGCTCTAGGGACTCGTTTAAAAAACAACAACAACAATAACAACAATGGTTTTACAGCTCTCTTCTCATTTTCTGGGGAAACGGTTTGCCTATCCAACAAAACAAGAAGCCTCGCTGGGATTGCGTCCCAGCATGGTGTCGATTCATTTACTCACCGGGCTTAAAATTCACCAACTTCTTTACCACAATTGCGAGAATGGCCGTATCCAGGGGAGGGGCCCAGAAGGCCAGGCCCCGCAGGGCCCGGCCCCGCCCCCTTATTTCTGGACTTAAAAGCCTATACCCATAAGGCCTAGGAACTCTTATATTTTGTTATATATACATATACATACATACATACATACATATATACATACATATATACATACATACATGCAGTTAGATATAGCTCTTTGGCATTACAAAGCTTTTGCTTTATGTCCAAATTGAGCACTCTACTGGGATGAGTCATTGCCCCTAGCAATTGCGCATGCTCACTAGCTCGCTAGTTTGAGCACTCTGGCATGGCTTAGATGTACCACATGTGTGGGACATTTGGGGTGGCTTTATAAGCTTAACCTCCATCCCAGACATCAGCACTGCACTGATGAGGCCCAGAAGGCCGAAACAGTACTGTCTGCAGTTACATACATATATATATATATTGTTTGTTTGTTTGTTTTTGTTTTGAAGAATTGCCTCCCCCCTCCCCTTAGCTCTGATGTGGATCCACCAATTGCAAGAAATGACAAAATACAAGGGATTATAGGCTACACCGAACAGGAACGCACAAAAGAAACGTTGCCCTTTTTTTAATTGAAAGGTGCAAATTAAAATTACCTATATATTTGGCGTGTACTCTAATAACGCCATATGCTTGGCTGATGTAAAAACCACGTTTTATTGCCTCAGGTCCAAGCCTTACCTGAGTGCACATACTGTGACATGGAATCTACGCAAGAAAGTTCGAGAAATCGAGCAAGTTTAGCGTAAGAATTATAACCTCAATTTCATTTGAAAAATGCGCAGATGGTTGCCGATGTTAACACTGGTTGGGTGTTCCTGTTCCGCGTGGCTGCGTTGGTAAGATTTAGTCCTAAAACCAGGCCTATCTGCCGGAAAAGTGGGGGTCTACCTAGTAGAATAAGTTGATAGCCTTTGTTTGAGCTATTTTTAGATGTTTTCGAATTTTCTTCATCCAGTTTGCAGTGAAATGAGTGATGCCTGTATTGAAAAGCGTAGCTACTGTGTATCAAGAAGGGAGGGAGACTAATAATACCTTGAGATTTGATGAACGTCCAGCTAATTTCTATTGTTACGGTTTAATTGAACAGCAGGAAAAGATACATAAAAAACTCTGTCAAACACAACTGATACCGAGTATTTAATGTTAATCTACAAAGCTCAATTCTTACTTATCGAGGAGCGATCGCTAAATTATACAGTATACTATGCACTTCTAAAAAAAAAGGCAGTCTAAAAGATAAGACAAAACTTTAGCCGTTAACAGTAAGCCACCACCCATTGGAGACCATCCTTCACTTAGCTGAGACCCTCCCTGGCTCATTTAGCTAGAGACCGGGTTTATAAATGTGGTGACAAATCTTCCGCATTTTGAAACAACCGATTGGATTCTACATGAGTTAAGGTATGGGCTCATTTTACATGTCAAAGGGATTGGCCACTGCAGACTATATAGTCTGTATTAGCTTAATATAGTCTCTCTCTATCTATCTCTCTCTCTCTCTCTCTCTATATATATATATATATTTTTTTTAACTCTCTCTCTCTCTCTCTCTCTCTCTCTCTCTCTCTCTCTCTCTCTCTCTCTCTCTCTCTCTCTCTCTCTCTCTCTCTCTCTCTCTCTCTCTCTCTCTCTATCTCTCTCTATATATATATATATATACATATATATTTTTTTAACTTAAGGAAATCGAACAAAACTACCGTAAAAGTAGGATAAGAAAAGTGCCTTTTAAATTTGTCTTAAACATCAAATCAAAGCAAACATGCCGCGTCCACTTACTGCGAAAATAACTTTATACTCCATAACGATCACTGTTATCCGATCCCTGCTGAGAGTGCTTGCTATTAGAGAGTACTGAGGGAATATACCACATTGACCAGCGAAACGCCACTGGCCACTATTTATACGTTTAGCGCGTGCAACGCAGTTTATTGATCTCATGCCACAAGAATTTCAACTCCGTTTTTAAGAAATTGAACCGCCTTGACTTCAATGCAGATGGGAGGCTTAAATTCCAAAGATTTTTACACCACCGATACCTTTTTGAAGTACAAATTTTTACGTTATGATTAAACTACGGCATATTTACTTGAGCAACGGAAGCCGTCTAATGGGAGCACTCCCGGAACTGCTGTCCACTTCTATACTTAACACTGTATAATACATGTGTAACCACATTTTCTATGGGATCAAAAGAAAGCAGCAATTCATAAAAAAAAAGAAGACACCTTTAGGACACTGCAGCTTTCATTACTATTATCATTAATTATCTTAATAAATTTATTTATTTATTTTAATCATGGAATGACTTCTGCTCAAAGCGCCTGTGACAAATCGAGAATATTCGGCACTTTTTGCTTGCTCATGCAAATGATTTCCCCCGGAAAAAAGCTACTGATATATGCTGACCAAAAATCCTGTTTTAATGAAGGATTAGATATAGTGCGTTTGAACTGAGTTAAGCTACTTGCGGACATTTTCAGGGGTGCGAGCTGTGAATTAAAATTAAAAAGAAACCAACAAACAAGTACAACTATGCCATAGGCTTCGTGCTAAACTTTCACCCACCCAATTACAAGCTTTGCTGATCAAGCGAACAGCAACTCTGAAAACAGACTATCAAACCAGAAATAGCATACACGTGCGCACTAATAAGACTATTTGTCCGATGAGATCTTTGCGTTAAATTGGGACTCTTCAAGCGAGTTGCAAGATGCCAAGCTAAGAAACCCAAGCAAATAAAAGTTGACACGCCAGCTCGAGTTAAGCGAAACTCAAGCTGACATTTGTAAACTACGCAACAACTTCAAGTTGGTTGAAGAAGGTTGGTTAGGTTGGAAACTATCGGAAGTATTTTGAGTGTCAGTGAAGGTTTCATAGCGAAAAGATTGGGTTTGGTACCTTGTTTGCCACGTGAAAGCATTTACTTTTAGAAAAAGAGCCTTTTTGAGCAATTTTAAAGGGCTCTTACCGCTTGATCAGCCATTTTCTTGCAGGCAATTAAGTGACTGTATTTGTGATGCACTTAAGTGTATTAAACCACCGTGACCGTTTATGTTAGCTCTCTACGGTTCACCCGCCTTCAAGGGGACGGCGTACGAATTAACGACTTTTCGTTCACGTTAAGCAACTGAAATTGTCACTAAGTTAAATTAGCGGTTGATATAGGATTTTTTTGCGAGTATTGCAACATTTGGATACTCGTTTCATTTTTTTGTGTTTGCTACTGGAAGTCAGCCGCAACATTTTTAAACCCACACAACTATGTTTACACACCAATTTGCCCGAAACAATTCTCCATACAGCTCGAGCTTGCCGGCTACGCAGCGTCAACTCAGATATTGAATGCTACAGCTGTTGTAGTGTCTCCTGCCCTCGTCTTTGTAAGGAGATGACTGATTTCATTACGAGTCAAATCAACATCAGAATCAGGATGACCTGATGCGATGAAAGTCGGTGAAAGCACAGAAAATCGTACCCACAAGCGGGAAATTCAATATGCATGCGTGGTTTGAGAAATATAGTGACGGAAAGGAGTATTGACAAATGTAAACGTTCATGGAAATTATAAATGCCATCAAATTGTCATTGAGCAAACTTTGCTCAATGACAGTGAGCTGAAACTTTGCTGAAATGAAAGTGAGAACTAAATAAGTATAAAAAAATTAAATAAATTGGTGTGATAGGAAGCCACATCTTTGCAAAGGAATGGTTAAAAAAAACATTTGCTAACCGCCGCAATTTTGTAAATATATCAAGACGGGGTGAGTGGATGTGTGTAAAGAGACTCAATGAGCTGGTGGCCGTTGTAGAGATTTTTGGCCGCGAGATTTGAATTCGCTCTGACGAATATTTGGTCAAAGCTCGAATCGTCAAATTTGAAATCTCACTACATCACCTAATGTACCCGGTCAGTTTAGCTGATAGCCAATTGTAAAAGTTCAGGTACGCACTACACCCCCTCCCTATGAGATACCGGAGGAAAGTACTAACTGTGGTCTAGTCGTTTTAAAATGAGGAGATCGACTACCCGAGAAAATATGAGCCAAACAAATTAACCAAAAATGACAAAGGCAACGTAAAAAACACGGCTGGAAAGCCTTGAGGACTGGGACAGAAGCGGCGAGTTTACCAGTTAAGAAGAATACCTTAGATATTGCATTAGACCAACTGTGCGCAAATTGATATTACACGCCGAGTTTGCATAAACTCTTACCCAAAGAAGAAGATTGTAAACAATCAGTGCAGTTATCGTTCAAAAATGAAGATAATGTGGGGAATTTGCCTTTCAAAAATTTCAGTTCAGTGGTGCAGACATGAATTCCTCCGGAAAGAACAATGTTTCGACTATAACTTCCTGACACCTCCGCAAGGTCACACCTTGTAACATTTCAGTTATCCATTTAACTGTGACTATTCAAGGAGTAACTGCGCACACTCATCTTATAAGGACTACACGTGGCGACTAGATTTACCAGGTGTTACTGACTTTTCATTTATGCATCTACATCTCAGGGAGCATCCCCACTGGCTATGAGTTATGAGCGACGTCTACCGTTAATGTGTGATTTTCTTAAATTGAGTACATCATCTGACAGAAGGGGTTGTTGCAAATTTGAAACTAACCTTAGAGGGAAATGGAAACGAATTCGAACCGATCGTTTCTTCCTGATTCAGTCCTCTGTATTAAACTTATATACATTTACCTCTAGAAAAAGGGCGCTTTAATTGACTTAGTAAACATTCTAAAAAGCCAGTTCACTTGCTAAGTTGCACAAATGAAAAGAGATATTGAGCTAACTTCTATCGAGTGAATTGGTCGAGTTTCGTGGTCGAGTTTTCGGGGGAAACTCAGTTTACCGTCCTTGTTCAATTCTTTCAAGCGCCCAGTCTGACGTCCATTGCAGAAATAAAATAACTGATCACCGTTAAATGGAAACTAGACAAAGGAGCAGCTATTTAGTTTTCATTTAACCGTCATAATTTATTTTAATGGCTTTATTTAAGCGCAAGGCAGAGATTTGTCGCGTGTTCCACCTCACTGCATAGCTGTTGACACTAGTCATTATTTCTAGATCTTGTTCATGCATGTTTTGTTTCTTTTGTTCAGTTGCACCTCATTGAACTCCATATATCTCCGTATAAGCTCGAGAGCTTGCAAAAGTGTTAATTTACCATACAGTCCAAATATCACAGCAATAAAAGCATGTCTTGAAGGATAGACCTTTTCACAGTTAATGACGCGATATTGCATGGTTGAGGGGCAAACACGGCTAAGAGAAGTGACAGTAAATGCATAGGATTTTGCCGACTTTGAGCCGCTGGAACGCCACCAGAAAGAGGCGAATTTCAAATATTTCTCGCTATTTTGAACAATTTAATTGACACCATACATCCAAAAGAAAATCAGGCCATTAAAGGGGGCATAGATCTTATCACGTAGCCTTTAATTTCGCAGGATTTTACTTAATTTGAATACAAGCATTTCTACGAAATCTCCAAAATACGTTTACGGTCGTTGTAGCCTGAATCTGTTCTTAATGCTTCCTGAAAATAATCTCAGTACAAATTCTTTTGAAAATACATTTTTGCTGTCAATATACTGCTTCCGTGGTGGAGTTACAGAGTTTCAAAGTCGATCAAATCCCCGGCATACATTCTCTGGACCCATTTATTCCCTTTTTTCATTCCCAATGCAGTTTAGGATTTTGAAAGTATCTTAGCTTTTCTAGAAACAGCCTTTTGAATCCGGTCTTTATATTCCATGGATTCCGAAATAATTTCAGTAAAAAGTTCCTTTGAAGGCCACTTTCCCTGTAAAGAAAAGTATGCCGAATTTAATGGGGTCATAGCGGTTTAAACAGAAGCAGTGTTCGCCCACCAACCAAGATGGCGTCGGAAGCCGTAAACGAGAAGCAGTGACGAATACCAATCGTAAATCGACGCAAGAAGTGGGGTAAGTTACCAATAACAACTTTTACAGACAGAAGTGATCAAAAGAGATTTTTAAGAAGATTAAGTTCTTGCAATGGTCCAGTGGAGCCTGTTTCCTTGAACAAGTGCGTGGGTTGCGCACGAAACGATTACGAAGCATATATTTCCTTCAAGTTCCGGCGGTATTCTTTGGACGAGCTCTTTTTCATTCAGGATTGTTAGGGAGTTTATTACCATCCAATCTTGATATGTGTTGCCTTTCATGGCATGTCAAGCAGTACATATATTCGTTGCAACTTTTAAATCCAACAGTGAATTCTAACAACACCGAACACTGAATCTGAAAAACTGAAATCCATGCCAGTGAGGGGTATTGAATGTGCCACTGATAGAGTTTAAGCGTTTATTAAAAAACAGCGCCATTTATATATCTGTGTAGCTGTAACAGCGAAATTCACCTTAGAAATACTCGTTACTATAGTATATACTTCACTTAGAAAATCAAATATATTTTTACCATTTTCGACCATGGTAATCAGTTTCTATAGTGTAAGTCTTGTTTTAAATTCTTAGTCCTAACAGGGTTGTTTTTTAAAAGGATTTTCATCCACAATCACACTTGTCTCTTCCGCGGGAAGGAGCTCGAGTAGTAGCCGTCTGTCTGGCTTCCAATATTGAAATTTGAAAGAGAAATAAAATACCTGAAATACTTTCAATTTTTTTATCGAAAACTGCAAACTTAAAATTGTTTTCACTTTTGCAAATAGTGCCAAATAAAGCTAGACCTTTTTTTATGTACAGTTTTTAAAGGCGTACTGTTAGCGTTGACACGTGATTTTCAGTGGGCTGATTTCGATTAAATCGTACGGGGTAATTCTGTGCCATGTCATTGTTTTGGGGGGCTTTCACAGGGAAATTAAGATAACAGCCACAGTTCCATGTATTCTAATAACATATTTCACGTCAAATGTATCACTTTTGCGAGCACGTGACTGTCTTAAGGAACTTTCGCCGCTTTTCCTTCGTCACGGTCTCCTTGGCAGCGTAGCATTCGTGACAACCCAAGGAGACTAAAGGTGGTGGGAATGTTGACAACTGACATTAGTTTCAATGTATTTCTTTCTAACATAGCCATCGCACAAAAATGCTGTGTCCTGTTAACTTTAACGATAGGCTGTTTCTCGTCATAAGACCATGAAAATTCTCTTATTTTAGCTTATTTCTCTCAATTTAGTAGTTGCTCGTTAGCTGTGCGGGCTAACAGACAACGGATTAACTGAAAATAAATATATTTCATCAGTTAATTTTTTGATAAACAAATTTCAGTCTGACGTTTACCAAGTCATGAAATATTTCGTTCTGTGGTTGGCTGAGAGCTCTACGTGACTGGCTCTGTGTTTATTTTTGGTTGTTTTTGGTTTGACGACATTCACTTGAAATCACAGTTCCGTTACAGTTCACTTGAAATACCAGCTCCATCGTCCATCGGTATGCTTAAGTTAATCAACGAAGCCTGAAGGCGAGTCAGTAGGAGTCAACGTAGACAATATGTTTAATCAGTGTCTAACTTCGACTGAATTATTTACTTTAATTGTAGTTTATCGATTCCTAGGTCAATGAACGGGAGTCACAGCTGGTAAACAATCACCGTCGTGAAATCCGGTTGCACAATTTAAACGGTGGAACGTTACATAAGATCGTTTTGTGTGTTCAGTATGTTCACGAAGGAAAGGAGTCCATTTACTAGGTTATTTCGGGTTGCTCTGGGCCTTCCCATCAATAACACCACTGTTTGTACCACCAATATGGGGGCAATGATGCAACAAAGTTGTTGTTATCTGTGTCTCCAGAGATTTTTGTTTACGTCAGTTTGCAATCCAAGAATTGAAACCAAGCACGACTTATCGTCAATCGGTCTAATTCTATTGGGGGAAAAGGCACATTGAAATAAGCTACAAAAAACGCGCGATAAGCCCATTGAAATGCCTCATATACGGTGGCTTCTCGACTTAATACAGCCGTTTTGAATTAAGCGTCGTACAGCCAAAGGTAAAGTAATAGCAAAGCCAGTCACGTTGTGAAGGAAATGCAAACTTGATCCGTCCAGAAACCGGCTAGCACTTGTTTCTATCGCTCAAACTGACAATTCCCTTTTACTTCAAGTTACATGAACTAAAAGCTACTTCAACCTCTCTCGTGGTAAATCCAGTGTCACGTGACAGTCTAACGATGCAACCCGTTGAACTTCGCCATTTCTTTAAAGAATTCAAGTAGCGAAACATCGCTTTAATTGTCTGCTAACCGTTTCCAAATCGCTGCTTAGACCTAAATGCTGCAGATTAGCACGGGGCCAAAAGTGTGGAATAGATTCATCATACAATGGGCATGTACCAAAGAGAGATTTGTATCGTTTGCTATTCGTTGGAAAACGCTAAAAATAAAAGCGCAGTGATATCGTGCCCCTGAGGCCGGATTGCACAATGCCGGTGCACAAGCACATGAAAACTTATGTTTCAGTTTCAAGCCAAGCAAAAGGACAACGATACTCGATTAAGGTAATCGCAACAAAATAATTTGGACTCAGTTGAGAAGGGCGGCCTTGAATTCAGTTCAAAGTACTTTTGGATTGAAGCTTTCTGTTACATTCCACAGCTTGTGACATAAGTTTTCTTACCTTCAAACCTAAAATAGTTCCCTACGTTCATTAACTACCTCGATAAATACTGCGAAAAGCAGTCCCGATTTAGGGGAAAAAAAACATACAGCTCGGCTGGTGATCTTTATTGTTATGCAAAAATCTTTTCATTTAAGTTCATAATCAAGGTATTGAATCATTCCCCAGAATTTCTTCCTGATTTGGAAACAGTGAGTGGGTTTGAAAGTTCAGTTACTGAGGTCGTAGCGCACAATGTCATGGTGCGTAATCACAATAAGCGGTTTCCGTTCCACGCGCCAATAAGAAGTGAAACGGAACTCGTCAATCATAAAAAAACAGATCCTACTCGAAGGAGTGGCTTTTTTTTTTACACTTGGCTTCCCGTTTGCATTCCACAGTTTAAAGCTGATTTTCTTACCTTAGGAGCTGAAATACCTAAAGCGTTACATAGATCGAGTTCCCGTCGCACACTGACATACTAGATAAATATCAAATATTAGACTTGAGGTTACATTTGATCAGTGTGATATGACATGATGATATATGCGACACGGTAGAATCATCAGCTAATATTGCAAACAATGTTAAAATCTAAATATGACTACAAACTACTTAAAAAGTTCCTAATGCAACACAATCAAACTATTTTTACTCTAAAGATGCTTTCCATGAATGCAATGCTTATTAATAAAATATGTCGGTAATCAGATTTTTGAGCCGTATTTCTGTAATAACTTGTCCGCGGTAACGGAACATCAAGTTTTCCTTCAGAGTCTCTTCAAAACTATAAACAAATTTATGTAACAGATTCGCGGTTTGTAAATTTACAACATAGCCCCTGAATGCACTTGTAGACCATTGTGGCCAGCACAATTTGTTGCTGGCGAGCTAGATTTCTCCAACCTAAAATTTGGAATATATCACTAGCACTGGCATCAAAATTTGCGAAAGTCAAAATTCGGGCAGCTCTATAGACCGAATTCATAAATGGCGACTAATTTTCATCACCAGCCTCATTTTAAAGCAAAAATCATTTTCAGTTTTTACAAGGTACAACAGGTTGCAAAAATAGTGGAGACACTTTATCTTCTTGGGGCGGTATTAATTCACCTCACCTCTCGCACGTTGTGGCCCCCCTCCCCCTCCCCCCCCCTTGACAATGTTGCTAGCAATACAAAATCATTCTGAAAACTTGAACAGTCAACATTGAAAGGGGGAGAGGGGGTGGGGAGGTGGAAAAGGTTCAAATTGTAGATCAGGCGGGTATTGAAAGCTAGAAAAGGTGTTTTTTAACGGGAGTGTCTCACCACTTTTGCAACTTGTTGTAGCAAGGCTAAATAGGAAAATTAGCATGAAGAGAAAGGAATAATTTATAAATAGCCGTCATTTATGAATTCGGTCTTCAGCGGGCAGTTTTTGTAGTTTATCGTGTAAAACGGATACCAAAATGCATCTAATTCGGTTGAGAAAGAAAGCATTTTAATCTTTGGTGGACGCTATGGTTAAGCAAAGGTTAGGGTTCGTTATTTTCTCTTGGGGTAAGGGGTTATGTCTGATTTCGGACACACTTTACTTGCTTTAATTAAGTGATATTATGTCTATTGATATCATCCCAAGAGTAAAATTGTTGATGATAAAAACCAAGCTCGAATGAAACAAAAAAACAAAAACAAAAAGGAGCAAGAGCGGGTTTGAGAGGCCGTTTCGGAGTTGACTTCAGTCTCGTTTTCAAAGCGAGTGCAATTCCGATAGTTATGTCATATTTTACGACATTATTATCCCCTTTACATAACATGAAATCACTAATTCTCACAGGAAAGAGACATAGACTCGATTTACATAGACTCGATTTACAAACGAGGCTGAAGTGATCTCGGAAGTGGCGCGGTTACATTTGATTGATACAACTTGAAAACTAAATGAAGGTGTTTAGAGCAGGACATAGCGCACATGCAAGGATTAAAATTTCACAAGGGCAAATTTAAATTCATGGAAGAATCCAAACAAAATACTGAACTATAGGTCAACACGCGTGAAATGAAAAAATAATATAATCTACAGTTGTATACTGTTTTTCATCAATCAAACTGGCTTAAAAGTCTTTCAGGGGGCAACCAACAAATGAGGACAAAAAATTATTGGTTGCATGATTTTTCCACATTGTTTATCACCTTGTCATTGTTTTACACAAAGCCGGTAAACTCTTAGTTTGCTTTCGATTGGGAAATCCGGATTTAGATCTTAAAATCCGGATCTTCGGATTTCCAATCGAACACAAAATCCGAAAACGGATTTCGCCGCAGATTTCATTGATTGAAATCCTTCCCTGACATGGATTTCAATTAACAAAATCCGTCGCGAAATCCGTTTTCGGATTTTGTGTTCGATTGGAAATCCGAAGATCCAGATTTTAAGATCTAAATCCGGATTTCCCAATCAAAAGCACCCTTAGTTTCCTCGGAAGATATATTTTTAAAAATGATTTTTCCTTGAGAAAAAACAAGTGTTCTCCTGGTGGGTGATTTCCTAAATTTGCGAAGGCTTGGGTAAAACAATCCGCTTCCTCAGCTCTTCATTGATTTGTCATCAATTTTTCTGTCATCAATGTCTCAGACCCGTTACGTTGTAAAAATAAATATACTTGGGAAAAGGGAGCTGAAATTATTAACCTTAAAGGCTTAGTCGCCTGTATTAGAGACGGAGACGCCTAGTACGTCATGAACGCCTGCTTATATTTAGTGTAACTGAGTTGTTATATACACCATTTTCAATTCCTCTCTGTGCATGCGCAACTCGTTCTGTTCGCTTGCTTCATTTACGATCAAAAACCGTGTCGTTGAAGAATTTTTTGTTTGTAATGAAAATAATTTCCAAAAAGGATTAAGCCATGCAGTTTATTTTTTTAAATCGAACAGGTGGAGCCAGGTTATATTAATTACAATCTTTGGGAACTTTTTCCCATAATCCCAAGTGTTGATCGCGGATTTCTTTAGACTTCAATGGGATTGACTGTGGCTTTCCGCTGACCTTGCCAGCAAATTTAGCCGGCAAATTTTGATGCAGGCAGACAGCACAACTTAGTCATTATTATTTTTGTTTGCTTTATCGTTTGGGACCGCCCAAATATTAAAACAAGACAGTGAGCCAAAGCAATGACTGTAATTAAAATTAAACACAAAAGATCACATAGCACTGATTTTTAGTTCACGCATTTTGGGAGCTATTACACGATCTTATCATTGATGACAATTTCTCTTTTACTTCTTTTATGACAGGGAAATGTACGAAAACATTTTATTTATTTTCAGTTGGCCGTTTTGAAGATTAGGAAAGTTAACAAAGGCACCCTCTTGTTTTGAAAACGAATCAATAACAACTGCCGAAAACCAATGAAAGACTAACTTTTTGGCAAGTGAACATATAACGTAATTCTCACATTCAATTATTTGGCAAACAAGCTCTTGAATTATTCACAACAAAGATCACTTATACTTCAAGGCTTCTCAAGGAACACGACATTTCACAGGTCTTATAATACCACTTAGGTAAGTAAGTCTTCCTGTTACTCTGTCAATCTTGTATCAATAGCTGTAGACAGTAGGATGGATAGGCAGTCATGCTTGCTAACTTCCTTTTTTTTTATTTAGGAATAGATATTTATTAGAATCATCAGTCCGTTAGCTCTACCACTCTCTTCTATAATTCGGTAGTCTAAACCACCTGATCAAATCAGTTGATGATAGACTAATAAGAAATACAGCTAAAAGTCAACCATAGGTTTAGAAAGGGTAGCCTTATTTTTTCTAAGTTGAGAGATCTCAATAACTTCAAGCCTGTAGATAAAAATGTCGTCACTTAAGGTTGTCGTGAAATTATTAATATGAATATGAGGAAGAAAGTGTGGGTTTTTGCCTCCAAATGAATGCAATTTACTGATGATATTCCCTAATCATACTTGATTTCGAAATTTGGTCATAGATGTACCCTAGCTTGAGCAACCGTTCTTATCTTTTTTTACATTTTTTTTAAAATATTTGACAGTAGACAGGTGATGGTTTTTTGAAACAACATTATAGGCCATTTGCACGATGGCGTCATTTTACTAGCAAGACCAGAACGCCTTTTTAAAACGCCTCCTTATTCAGATTTTTCTACTCTCCTGGTAATAATGAGACAATTGGTACAATGTACCTCACAACAGAATCCACTCAAAGCATTCTGGTCCTGCTGGTATATTACACCATCCTGCAAATGCACTACTGAGCTCCCTCACTGAAACACACGCCGATGAATGTTTGCATGGTTTCTGTTTGTTTGTCTGTTTGTTTCATTTTCTGATTCTCTCCAAGGCAATATGAAATTCTACCTACTTCTGTGTGTGGCAGTGATCTTAATTGCTTCAGTGGCCTCACGGTCCATTGAGGATGGTAAGTTATTGTATTGTAACTATGTGAAAGGGACATAGAATCCACAAGTGTGATGAAAAATGTGCTTGGTGGACGTGACTCAGTTATGAGATATGATCGATCAGTAACTTACTCAAAGAACCCGACTAAAATCTCCCCACTTAGGGATAAAACCTGTTACAGTTCTCCTGATCATTCAAAATACATTGGCCTTTTCATTTCCTGCAATAAGGCAAATGGAAGCACCAAGATATTCTAATATTTGATACAATAATTATTCGTTCCTTTTAGGAATTGCACAATAAGGTATTTTTTAATGAGAACACTCTCTTTTGTACCACAAGGATGCAAGAAGTTTAATTCCCATTGATTAGCTAGAACGATGTCTTTTATTCCAATTTCATAAAATCTCCACACCCGGTGGGGAGGTGATTGCTCGTCGTCTTGCCTGGGGGTGTAAATTTCCGATTTTGGACCCACTTAGGGTGTTATGGGAAAAACGCCACTACATTTATCCGTGAAGGTCTCGATTAGAGTTGCACGCGAGTAAATTTACAAATAAAAGATATGTTTAGAATATAAACAAAATGTCCTCTTTTAGCGGTCAAGGAAAGCTTGGGCCACGCCCAGATTGGTCTCCTTTAGGGGTTTAATTCAAAATTTCCGACGAGCATCCCCGGTCCTCACAATCAAATAACCGACAAATGATGTTTGGTCATGACATAATGCGTGTTCATGCTGTGTTATCAAGAATTACTACCAGGCAATAACCCAGTAAAAGCAAACATGACATCGGTGAAACCATTTTACGAGACTAAGCGCAACGTCGCAAAAATTCACTTAAAAGTTATCGAACCCACTGACTTCTGGCTTGTTAATCAGCTTTGCCACTGGCAAGTTCCAGTTTATTTATTTTCCGTTTAACGCAACAAAGTAAACATGTGCATGAAGACAAATGGCATAATCGACAATCATTTTTAGAAAGGCATTCACCGTCAACAATACAGCAGCAGGTCATTTGCATAATAGCGTCATTTTACCACGTAGACCAGAATGCTTCTCCAAAATGCTTTCTTATTTAGATTTTTCTACTCCCCTGTGATCAATGAGACAATCTGTAAATTTGGTTGAAAATAAACGCCAATCTTGGTAGGAAATGACGCCCCATTCCCCTCGCATGGAACTAACTAACCACCTTGACACCGCTACAGATAATAAGAGAAGTTAGGTGCCGATCAGTCGGTGTACGCTGCCCAATGCCCGTGAAACCTTTGTCGCTCAGGCAGGTGAATATTCTGTTCTCGCCTGCACCCGACAACAGCGACCCGAAAGCACCAATATTTTCCGCAGTTCTGAAACTTGTGGGTATTGAGGACAAAAGGAAATCAAATCAGTTCGTCCTTAATAGCGATTTTCCTATTTTGTGATTGAATTCTTAATTAAGCCAATCGTAACTGGTACCAGAAACTATCTTTAATTACGCGGATGCCAGGGGCAGCCGCGGTAAAGTTTGCGTCGATTCTCGGTTTTTTTCCCACGTAGTCGCAAATTGCAACGCTTGTTCCCATTGGCTAGTTTGATGTTTTGACCAATGGTATCCACTGTAATATCACGCTCAAAGCCACGCTCTTTTGTGATGAAGACATCGCGGCAACATATTGAGGTATTAATTTTGCATCTCGCGAACTCGATACAGTTTTACAGTTTGCCGATAAACATTTTGGTCTTGTTTTGGTGTCGTTTAACGATGCCGCCTTAATTGGACTGGGGCAGTTTAAGTTAAGTTTTGTGTAGACACGTTGTTTCGAGCGCGGATCGGAGTGTTTGTATGCAATTGTCACAAGTTTGAAATGGTGTGCGATACTTTGAATCATCTCAATATTTGAGTGAAAAATACTGAAGTGCTAGGTCGACTAGAAGACCACTTGATTGAAACGATCTGAACTGCGGAAAGCTGTAGGAGAAGGTATTGTATAGTATTTTCTTCGCGGCTTTAATAAAGTCATTGAATGTATCAATACTGTGAATAATCGAACTTATTTGAACGACTTCTCTAACCAATCGGTGTGATACTTGTTCCATTAGAGAGTCGCTCGTGCAATGTTGTAAATTTTTGTGGCTACAACAGTTCTCAGGAGGAATGTAGTTGTCAATTTCATGAGTGCAGAGGAATTCTCTTTGCTGATCAGCTAATTTCTGTTCACAATTGCCCAGTGGTCCGAAAGGGTTTTAATCGAACGAAGTTTGTAAGTTCAGTAGAATCCGAAATATATATTATCGGATGTAGGTGTACATTCGGCCCCGGCCAACAATTTGACCTTCGTTCACATTCAGCGGACAAATTACTCTTCAGTGAAATAGACCTTTTCACGGATAATGACGCCATGTTGGTTCGGGGGCAAACACGGCTAAAATTACAGTGAATGTATGGGATTTTGCCCGATTTCGAACCTCTGTAACTTCGCAGCGGAAGCAGAATTTTGACAACGAAAATGACTTTTAAAAGTCATTTGTACTGACATTATTTTTATGAAATATATAGAACAGATTCAGGCTACAACGACCGCAAACGTATTTTGACGATTTCATACAAATTCTTGTAACCCAAATTATGTAAATTGCCGCGAAATTAGAAGCGACATGGAAGACTTATAATTCCAATTTACGGAGGTCATACCTCCTTTACT
This sequence comes from Astreopora myriophthalma, assembly GCA_014634185.1. Lineage (NCBI taxonomy): Eukaryota > Metazoa > Cnidaria > Anthozoa > Scleractinia > Acroporidae > Astreopora > Astreopora myriophthalma. The sequence goes on along the minus strand of BLFK01000352.1, from coordinate 565,250 downwards.
GGCCTAATCTTCTGTTGGATGAATGATATCAATAATGCTAATAAAAACACCGGGAAATGTTGGAAATCGGCCTTTTCATAGCGGCGTCCCATTGGTTCAAAGTCGACCAAAATCCCATAGTACATCCGCAGTGTAATTTTAGCCGTGTTTGCCCCCCCCCCCACCCCCCAACCAAAATGGCGTTATTAACCGTGAAAGGGTCTATTAACGTGATTCATTCGTATTAAAAGTACAATTTTTGTAAACTGTGTCGTATTATCTTCCAGAAGACAGTGGAATGAGTTTTCCAAGTTAAATACAAAAAAGGTGTGCATTCTCAAAGATACTTGACTGATATTATACACAGGTGTTTACACTGTGGAGTTTCAATTGAGCGGAATCTCTCTCGTTTCTGTTCACATTTGCCTAGCGCGTCTGAAAAAAAATGTAATATTTTAACGAGCTCAACTTTATCTTTAAGCGCGATTTCGAACAAAATTCGTACGTTAAGTAGAACCCAAGATATAAATTGTCGGATATTTTACATTTGGGTCGACCGTTTGAGTAATATTGACGTTTGTTTACGTTATATTCTTCGGAAAACTATAACTGCTCAATGAAATTGTCATTCATTCGTATTACGTTTGAAAGCATTTTTACATGGAAAAAGTAAAACTGTCTCGTATAGTCTTTCAGAAGACAGTCCAATGAGTTTTACGCTTAACTGAAGAAAATGTGTTTTACCGTCTGTTCAAACAGATCACATTGTGCGCATTGTGGTATTCCAATCATGTAGCATTTTCATTTGATTTGAAAACAACACTATAATAGGGCTACCTCGGTAAATATTTTCGTTGTTGAATTTGGGATGTCATAAATCGCCAGTTACCGAATAGTAATATTGTATTCTTTGCCTGCTCTCTTTTAGGGGTTTTATCCTCACTACATTGATTCATTTGTTTGTTTTCTTACCAGACCGTCCACAGCGAATAAAGGGAAAGGAAATTTATTTAAGTGTCTAGTCGTTCTAGCGCTGGAGCACTAATTGGGGACACTGTAAACTGAAATTAACAATTAACTCAAATAAAGTCAAATGTTTGTTTTTGAAGAGAGGGGAAACCGGAGTACCCGGAGAAAACCTCTCGCTGCAGAGAAGAAAACCAACAAACTCAACCCACATATGACGCCGAGTCTGGGAATCGAACCCAGGCCATATTGGTGGGAGGCGAGTGCTCTCACTACTGCGCCATCCCTGAAATCCCTACCTTCACGGTGACTTAAAGTTATGTGTCCGCGACAACGCCTCCAGGCGTTTTGTTCCAAATAGAAAGAGCACAACATTTTTTTTTTCCGGAAATAAGACTTAACAATCTCGGTCAGTTCTAGAAAACACTTCGAGACTTGTTTTGAGCCTAAAACACGAAAGAAGCTCTACCAGATTTTTAATACACACTGGACTAAAAAGAAAGCCAAAACGAAGGATATAGTTTCTGGTCCTTTTTCTTTGAAATGATTTGTTTGAAACTATTACTTAACGCCATTAATTGCATCGGGCAAAATCTTACTTCCCTTCGTTTTTTGCCATGGTACGTCTTGGAGTCAAACTTCCACGAGTATTAGTTTTAGATCTGATTTCCCGCGTAATACATTTTTCATTTATATCAAAAAATATATACTTACCAATAGGCAAGGGTTTACTCAAGAAATTAATGGACATGGAGGCTTCTAGACACAGTCTCCTTGCCTTCGACATATGTAACTAGAGCACAGTGGTAGGGCAGACGAACCATTGTTCGGAAAATCACACACTCGACTTTTGTTAGGAGCAGAAATACTTTTTAGAACAAATATGGCCGAGTCACTTCGATGCCTACATCATTTCGTTCGTATCTTGTTTTTCAGGTTCGAAGAGACAGTGTTGCCCTCCTCCACCACCACCTCCACCACCTCCAGCGCCATTGGCAGGACCCCCTGGACCCGCTGGACCTCCTGGTGCCCTTGGTTGTGCTGGCCCTCCAGGAGCTACCGGATGTCCCGGTTGGAAGGGACCCCCCGGAGTAGCTGGACCCCCTGGACCAGCTGGAAGACCTGCCGTTGCTGGACCCCCTGGACCACCCGGACCTCCCGGAGGTCAAGGACCTCCAGGACCCGCTGGATGCCCTGGTCTTAAGGGATGCCCAGGAGCACCCGGTCTCCCGGGACTTCTTGGACCCTCTGGCCCCCCCGGACCACCTGGACTTCCAGCTGCCCCTTGCTGCAGTGGTTAAAAGCTACGTCATGAAAAGAAGCTTAAGAACCGATTTTGAAAAAAAGCGACCTGCTGAAACAGTAGAAGTGATTTACATCCAGTTTGAGATTTTTGGGCTCAAATGTTTCCCAGTTTCTTTGTATTTGAAAGGAAATTTGTCATCGCAAAAGTTTAATAAATGATCTTCGAATTGCACGGTTTTGGTTCATTTTCTCTATTTAATTGTTGGGGTAGTCTTTTTTATGATATGAGAAGACTTGCAAAGGGTTACCGGAACGAATGTGTCAATTTCGAGTTCAGTCTCGCTTTCAAAGCGAGCCCAGGTGCTTGAACCGGTTTTCATAAGAAAGACTTGCGCCAGGTCATCGCAAGTGGCGTACTCTATTGCTCTGTGTTCCTGACGAACGGTCCTCGTCATGTTTCAAGTACTTTGGCATTGACCATACGCAAGGGTAACAGACGAATTTGAGTTGGTTCTTGACCTTGATGTAAGGGTTTCTTTTTTTTTCTCGGAGTGCTCTAGTTCCCTTAGCAAAATCTAGCATGCAGGTTATCTTAGTTGGATGTAAGCCGTGCTCCAACGTCACGCACAGACCACATGGTGACCATCCCATCAAATCTGTCAACTGGAGAGCAAGGTTGGCTTAGTAGTTGGGGCTCTCGCCTTCCGTACCACGAAAATCACCAAAACGAGGAATGAGCCCAAAATAATCGTACTACTGCCCTACCCACCATGCTGTACTGCCCCGCCCCGTTCATCGACGATTTGACCGTGCCGTGGGTAAGTGATTTGTTAATAACAAGCCACTTTCTGTTACCACAACCAAATTCTAGGAATTCGTCCATGAAAGTCAACGGGGCACTGAGTAAAACAAAGTTGGTGCGGCAGAGACATGAAATTTTGGGCCCACTCCACACCTCGGTGATTTTCGTAGTAACGTGTCAAGAGTCCTATTCCCGACTCGGCGTCACATGTGCGTTGAGTTTGTTGGTTCAAATTCCCCGCTCGGAGAGGCTTTTGCTTTTCTTAGTTTGAAATTTCAGCTGTTTCTACATCTAAGCAATTCAGACTATTCTTTTCTCTCCCCCTCCCATGAAAAAACACACGATTTGATTTCATTCCTGTGGTGTCACTAATCCGTTCCCCAGCTTTATTGTTATTATTGTTCTTCTTTATTTCCCTTTGCTTTACGTTGTTCTAGCTTTTAGAAAAACAGTTCAATAGTAACAACAGACACCTACAGAGACAGCGTGGAAAGTTGTTTCTTTCCACTTGTCCTCGGCACTCGATGGACACGGTACAGGATGTATCCTGACCGGATGAGGAGATCGTCGGTAAGCCTCCAACGCAAGGCTTACCTCTTTCAACAAGGGCGTTGAGGCCTGGGAAAAACAGCTTTATTTGCTTTACACAGTGTTTCGTAACCGGTCTTTTTCATGTCACGAACATGGACGCACGTGACAAAATGTTAAGCAGGGGAAGGTCTCAACGTCATTTATCCACACGAATAAAAAGCGCTGGAGAGACGAGAAATACCAACGGAAAGAGCTTCTTTATCCCAAAAGGATCTTGCGGAAAGGAGTTGGGGCGAAATGCACACAGCGTGGAATTTCGATCCGTCACACATGGTAAATGAGAAAGCAAAGTGTACCTCCCCACAAAAAGGGTTTTTCCTACAAAAACAACTGCAACTATGGAGCGAGCCCTAGTTTCAACGTCCGCCATTTTTTACTTCAAGTTACTCATCGTGTAAGGTGATGCACGAAATTGCCCATTCAGCATCAATCTGCATGTAAATCGAATGTAACGGGTTTTTTTTTCTTTGGGACTTCAGTTAATCCACGCGCAAATCGGTTTAAATCACTAAAAGTTGAAATATCTATGAAAGTTAATATAGAATTCAATGCCGGAATTATGTAGAAAAAGGAAGAAAATTGTAGCAAAATTAAAGGTGGGTTTCTCGTTGCCCTAACTTTCAACAGAACAATTCTAGAACGTTTTCATGACAGATTAAGTTCCTGTTGACTTTTTCTCTCGGAGAAAATTTTAGGAGTGTGTAGCTAAAGAGGACTGGGTAGGGATGTCCATCAGGGCCAAGTTACTCGAAGCAGCGTTAGTGCTAACCCGGGATAAAATACAATGACAACTTGCAGGTTTTAATTGGATTTAACCCGGGGCTAGCGCTAACCCTGCTTCAAACAACTCGACCCAGGACATCATAACGATCAAAAAGTGTCATTCATTTATAAAGGCCGTACATGTGATAGACACTGCGCGGTGTACTGTTAGAAATGTCCATAGGGACTTGGAACTACTCTGTAACTCAGCATCCAGATGCAAACGCGACCAAGCGCGTGCCATCAACGTGGAATGCTTTAAAAGTGAAGTGATCCGAAACGACCCAAGAAGAAAAAAAAGGCCAAGATCTCATGTTCAGCTAAAGTAAATACATATATCTTGAGGAATGTCGAAACGCAGTCAGTACTCTGAGAAAGTGTAACGTCAAAAACTGATTACGGGTGCTACTCACTGTGACTAGACTCGATCCGCCTTTGTGACAACGTATTGAACACAGCACCGATACACACTCGTGGAAGGTAGGCCATTAAACTAGGTTCTGGTGACAAACGTCCTGCATACTACTACTGAAATGTCGAAATGATGGTAAAAGCTGGCTTTATGTCGATTGCGACGTCTCGTGAGTAATTTCCCAAGGTCCACTTAGGGCGTTTCTGCCATCCGGGACTTAATTTCATAAGATCCCTTATAAGGCGTGCAAAAAAATCCTGACTCTCCTTTCGCTCGCTTCACCAAGCAAGTAAACATCAATTTCCTCCCCCTTCCCCCCCCCCCCCCCAACCCTACTTTTCATCGTTTGTATATGACGGGTGCGCCCTCATCTTTGCTGGGATTACGTCTGTCATATTTGGCTTTTCACAGGTTACCATGCCACTTTGCCCGTCACGGCTTGGCCAAAATTTATTCTGTACGGGTGGTTCAATTATTGGTGTCCCAGAAAATGGAGCTCGCCCAAAGGAACATCTTGCCAACAGCAGTTAGCTTTCAGTTAAGGAGCATGAAGCATAAATGCGATTTATGACTTAGGCTTGTTTTAAGGGCAGTGTCACGAGGATTGGACAGAGACATAGTAGAAACGTTACGCACATAGCTAGAGCCGAGGTGGCATCTTTACTGTTATAGTAAAGGAGATGCCCAAATCACGCATAAATTCATCATTTTATTCAGTTACAACTCACCGTCTCCTTTACTATATTTACTCAGGATTGTTATAAATTGTCCACTACTGTCCTTCAACCATCCTGAACACGTGTGTCTATGATCTGCTCTCAGATTGCCTGGATCTGAACGGAATTTAACTTCTTTTTTATTAATTTTTAAGTTTTCACATTTTGTTTCTAAAGGGAACCGGAACCAAGACAGTCCGACACGATTTAAACTTGTTCTTTCACTATTCTATCCATTTACTTTCTACATACCATATTATTGCGTTATTACTGTTAAAAAATGGTGCAAATCTGCGTGACACTTTCCCTTTAACCACAGGCACCGGTTGAAGTTTGTAACAGCTTCAAGTGCTTAAGTCGGAAGTCCTAAGCTACCAATTGCGAGAGAACAAAGCTCGACTCAAATTCGATCTTTCCTTGGGTTACTACGAGCGGGAGAACATATTAAAATAACCGCAAGGCTAAAAGTGATATATTTAACTTCAGGAAAGCACTGAAAATAACATTTCTTCCAGACTAAAACACGTCCGTTTCCAGTCAATGATGTTCTGATCAAAGTCGTTATCGTTCGCGCCTTGCGAATCGAAACTACAGCCAACCAAAACTCTATCAGTATAACGGTTACTTGTACTGAAATTAAGAAAACTAAAGTTAATTTTTTCTTACTGTTATCTGTCATGCTCCAATAAACGAAGATACAATGTTCTGCAAACATAATGAGTTTTTTCATCAATCATTAACAATCCAAGAATGATGTAACTTATGATCAAGTCAAAGCCGACCAGCATTAAGCTAGACACTTTACACGTCTCAAGGAACGGAAAGAGCCGTAAGTAGTCTTTCTATGTATTCATTATCGACCAAAAAAACGTGTTGTCTCCATTCATGATACGCATATATTTAAAAATACACCTTTATCAGTCAGTTGTTCGGAAGGATAAATTTGAGATAGTACACAAAATGTTCTCTTTAAGAGAAACTTAATAGACTACTGTCCACCCGTAACAATAGAGTAATTAGTAAGTTTCTCTCCAACTACATTCCATGGCAAATGTATAGAATAAGATATCTAATACTAACAATTTCTAGACCATAATGTACCATAGTGGAACTAAAACGAAACTCAGTCCACAAGCAAAGAAAACATTTATCGAGAAGAGGTCTTTCAACAAAGGCTAAACACAACGTACGCTGGTTGTCAGAGATTCCAACACCACAAGAATGAGAAAATTCGATTAACGACTGTCTTTCTAAACGCACCAATGTCAGTATCTTAAGCCTCCACGTTATTTGAAGTCATAGTTGCGAGAGGCAAAGAGAAGACGCCCTGTACCAAATTGATGGTACCTCCTTCGACGTATGCTAATTTTGAGAGAATATATAACTTGCGTTTACGTTCCGCGACCCCAGTATTTAAGACTTAATGCTATTTCTGCTCATAACAGGCGGCGGGATGAATCTTCTACTTGTTTTGTGCATCACGGTACTCTACTCTGTGGCGGCAAGGCATATTAAGAAAAAAAGTAAGTAGAAGCTGGCAATTTTATTGCCGTATACATTAAAGTTTGTAATTTTTCACGTCGATTCACTAATACTTCTACTGTGGTAGAAATTACCAGAACAAACTACTTGCAATAAAAATAGTAAAAAGTGGTTCGATGATTTAGGTAGTTGGTTAAGGGGGCGAATCTCACGCTATATTTAGTAAATCCAAAGGACACTTTTTGGTTAATGGCAGCGCCAAGATAGTGGCGAAAATTCCAAGAAAAGGCTAGTTTGGGCCGATGTTATCAAGTTATCCATTTGCAACTTGCTAAAAATCGGTTGTAACATATTTCGGCTCATTCCTTTGCTCTAAATTCACTTTATTTCTCGAAATTAATGATTTACAAACAAGTGAACTCGAATATTAACGAGGTGTTTAAAGTGTAGGTTTTGAGAATTTTGACCCAAAATGGCCAATAACATCCCCCATGAAACTGCCCATTTAACTCAAGGCAGTAAATATTACTCTTCCTCGGTTGGCTGGAGCATATGAGTAGGCGCAAGATCTGTCAGGTTCACATTTAAGAGGACAGTACGCAACGCATAACTCACTAGGCAAAGCAAAGCTTCTTTTGAACGGCCGACTTTAATTTGACAGAGACATTACAAATATTCCATAAAGTTACGCAAAATATCAAAGCATAATTAGAACGTTACGTGCAAATGAATTTCGTGAGAATTTAAGTTTGAATTTCGTGCAAATGAATTTGGCCAGCACCCCCACGGTGTAAGATAGAATAATAAAGTGTAATGTCAATACTGGGGTGTAAATAAAGTCTTGTTGTCTTGTTGTGAGACAAGAATTGTATCTTCTACTTCTGAAAATCACTAATACTGTTTCATCATCTTTATTTTTCCAGCCACCATAGACTGCTGTCCTCCAGAGCCTCCTAGCTGCACAAACCTACCCCCTTGCCCTTCTCCTCCACCAATCCCTCCGATACCACTTGTTCCCGGACCTCCTGGACCTCCAGGACCCCCAGGACCCCCAGGACCACCTGGCTGCGGGGGTCCCCCTGGAACAGCTGGATGTCCTGGTTTAAAGGGTCCAGGTGGAACGAGTGGACCTCTTGGACCTCCTGGACTTCCTGGATCACCTGGAAAAGCTGCTCTTCCCAGTCCCCCTGGAACGCCAGGATGTATGGGACCACCAGGTTCTCCTGGATGCCCCGGACTAAAAGGAGTTCCGGGACCACCTGGTGCTATGGGACCTCCTGGTAAGCCTGCTCCCCCTGCTCCACCCGGACCGGGAGGATGTATGGGACCACCTGGGTTAGCTGGATGTCCTGGACAGAAAGGATCCCCAGGGTTAATGGGACCCGCTGGTCCTCCTGGAAGACCTGCTCTCGCTGGCCCTCCTGGAGCAGCCGGTAGCATGGGACCACCTGGCTGTGCTGGTCCTAGAGGATGCCCCGGTAACGTAGGGCCCGTCGGACCTTCTGGACTTCCTGGGCCTCCTGGACCACCGGGGCCACCCGGACCCCCGAGCCCACCTCCGGAGAAGGCACCTTGCGATAGCTGGGACAGATCACATTGCAGCTAAATTGCCTTGTTGACCACTTTGACTTAGTTTTGACTTGTTTTCTCGTTCTACAATCAGTTTTGAAGCAAATGAAGTGAAATAAAGGGATAAAATGGAAAATAGATTGTCTTCCTCAATTCGTTTCTGAATCATTTAGGCAATCAGCGTTATTATGAGGATATTCTTCCATACTCGATGCCTTAAATACTTAAGTTTCAGCACCACATACTAAGTAACATTTCGTTACAGCAAACGGAATAGTCTCATTTTTTCTACCGGAATCACTGGTAAAGAAGAAGTACAATCATATAAAAATGTAAAGTAGGTCTTTAAGGACCCTGTTTGATGATTCCTGGAAATCACGGCTTTTGACGCAAAAAAATGTACAATAGAATTTATAGTGAGAGCAAGTTCCCCCCAAGACAATACCACGAAACCACTTCGTCGCATTGTCAACAAACGTTGAAGAGTGCGATTAAGATTACGAACAACCTTTCCAGGGGGGCCAAAAAGCATCATGGGAAGTTACCACCAGTCACACGTCACAACTTCTATTGGAGTATCTAAGATCCACAAAGTAATAAGACATTAAAACTATTACGCGGAGCATGAATTTCGCTTTTTTGTAAACAAGAAATAAAATACGTCGAGACAACACCAGAGGTGAAAAACGGTAGCATAAAGCTGTGCAAGGAACTAATCATGTATAAACGAACGACTCGTAGTCTGTGATAAGCGTTTCCGATTTGTTAAGGAATAAAGGGGACGGACAAAAACGTAACGTCTGTTAATGGATCAAAGCCCACAACACGAGACTGTTTTAAAATTTCAACTCGCAAGGTAAGCTTTTGACCAGCAAAAATAGATAGGAATGTCTAAGGGATAACACTAAAAAACAAACTTCAAAAACTACAAAATAGAGCAGCCCGTGTTAAAACATTTTCAGACTATGACACAGACGTTGGTTACTTGTTTGAGCTCCTAAAATGGAAAAATTTAACTCGCCTGCGCGAAACTGATAAGGCCACGATGGTTTACAAGTCTTTACACGGGTTGGCTCCCGAATACTTGTGCTAGGTTTACGACACAAGACCTCAGGGACTCTGAGAATAAACTTTGCATGCCATTACCACGGACAGATTATTACAAAAATAGTTTTAGCTACAGTGGCGCTATTCTTTGGTATAGTCTCCCGTGTAATGTGAGGCAAACAGAGTCCCTTAGCAAATTCAAACGCCTTCTCAAGCAAGCACTCTAAGGCACGGCATTCGTGGAAGCAGCCTTTTATTATTTAAATTTTTTATACTGTAAACAGTTCATAATGATTGTATATTTAAATTGTAATGTAGACTTTTTAGTTGATGAATTGTCCGTGGATAAATAAAGATTATCTATTTATCTATCTATCTAGCCTTACTAGATTAAAATGCCACTCGATAATCAAATTTTTAAAAAACGGAAATATGAGATCTTCATTATGACTAAAGAGACTCTGAAAAGACATTAATTTTCAAAGAGCGTCAGTTCAGCCTGTCAAGTGGATCACGGGTGCTATTTAGCTTCGCCGGGTGTTTTAAATGCGACTGATAAGTAAAGAGACAGTTTCACAAAAGCGGACAAATTCAACTCACGGGTTACATGGCGACATGCCTCTTCTTCTCCGGGTGGAGTTGACATAGAACAAAAGAAGTTCTAACTTTTCAGAACCTTCCAACATATCTTAGCAGCATATCCTTTTGATGGAAATTCAAATGATTCTCTAAGGTAGCTCAAGATGACCAGTGTCGGCTTAGTCTTGAAGTTTACAGATCGCCAGTCTTCATTTTATTGCACCTTCCTCTGATTCTCGCATAGTAAAGGCACGAAAAGAAAAGAAGGCCAAAAACGCTAATCAGGCTTTCAAATGAGACGTCAAAAATAACCGAGTGAGAAGAAATCGTACTGAGTATTTTTGTTTTCGCCATTCTGAATGGTATAATGTGAGAATGAAATTTGAGGTGTAGTCAAACCCAACTTAATTATAACTCTACTGATGGTCTCCCTGAGGTGTTGTTCGCCTTCAGTATGCGTGCAAACTCACTATCCAGCTCATGGAGGGGTTGATCCGGACTCCGTCTGTCTATAAAAGTTCCAATTGTGGTCTGATTGTTAACTTTTGCCAGGTGGTTGGTCTTGGTTATTCTGTTGTTGTTTTGTCGACTAATTTTAAAGTAGTGCGGATCCTGATTTGAACGAAAATAGCGCCGGAACGACGGATCGGCCGGTGGAAAATAGAGGGGAGCTCACCGAATGACGACGACGGCTGCGAGGATGTAAAAAGTCATTGGTCTCACTACACCACTATTTCGTGTCGTTCCGAACTGAAAATGTGTAGTAACTGTCGAGGAATTTAGTTGGTATAGACGGGTTACAGGCATAGAAAGAGAACTGAAAATTCATCGTCATGTGCTAACC
>BLFK01000352.1:484441-554246 GCA_014634185.1 Astreopora myriophthalma | reverse complement strand
CCCCCCCCCCCCCCCCCCAGGGGAACCTCACATTTGGTCATTGTACGTCGTTACTTAGCAGATGACGGCAAAGAAACGTACTAAAATCTAAAACGCACGTGCAGAGCTTGCAGAGCCATTGCTTTTGCTCAATAAACCTATTGTTTTGTGGCCTTCTTGTTGCCGTTGGCGTCCTCGTTTCGTAAGCTCCCTGATAGCACGGATCGGCGGATTTGCATATACCCCTCTCCGTAAGAAATATAGCTCGATTAAAACATTTGCTCAATCTTTTTTTCTCATTTCAGTACTTACCTATGCATATAGGTGGTATATTCATGATTCAATGTAGTCACGTGGACATCATTTCCGTATAATGAAACTGACGCGAGATCCATTGAATGTTATGTCCTTGAACAACTAGGCCCCGGAGTGGAAGGATAAAATCACAACGCTTGAGCTGATTGTGCCTGCCATTACGACGTTGCAAGTTTAATCACCTGTCCCCTCTGAAGTCACGTAACCGAAAAGGAATAAGGGAATTTTAAGGTGGTGTATTCATGATATTCTTAAATTATTTAGAAGGGTCAGACAAGAGAAAAGCTCAGCTGCCTGAAAGAACGAAGCACTTCTTAGACCTGAGAGGATCCAGTCGGTAAGGTTAATGTGCGTCCGGCTATTAGTGGACATTGATTACTAAACTAAAAATATCATAGTTTAACTTAAGTGGGTTACACTGAGAGCCACGCCGTGAATAAGAAACCTTCTTAACATAAACTTGACCAGATCGACAGAACCAGGCTTAAACTGAGAACTTTTGAGATGAATTCAGAAGTTAGCTTTACTTTATTTTCATTCTTGACCTCAAAACATGAAAGGGTCATCGTTCGATCAAACAGAAGGTTTACATTTCTGTGGTTTGTTTCTGTTTTTTGTGTGTGGGGTTTTTTTGTTTGTTTGTTTGTTTGTTTGTTTGCCTTGGTTTTTGTATTGAAGTGGTAACCTGATTTTCTTGTCCGGAGTGATGGAGATGAAGAAAACTAATCCAAGAATACTAAAATAACTTGGTATTAACTTAGTTGAGAGTGAACTTTCGATTCAAGCACGCAAATAACCAACTAATTTTCTTTTCTGTATACAGTTGTTTTGGCTGAACCGAGTGGTTCTAACTCAGTTTTATATGTGTGAGTGAAATCGTAAAGTTAGGCAGTTCCTAGCCGAATGCCATAAGGAACATCATTGCGGCGGTCTCCTGTCTCTTGTCCTACATGATTCTCCTTCGACCGGCCACCCAAGTGAAATCGAAAACTCTATGCATAGCAGGACTTTTTGATGACAGGAAAACGGATCCTAAATATTTTACTCCGCGAATATTTAAAGTTAAAGAGTTATTCCTTGAATGATATCATATGTTTCGTTTTCTCAACAGAACAAGAAAATGAATCTTCGACTGATTTTGGGAATCATACTTGTGATTGCGGCTTTGGTGGCCTCAAGTTCCTTAAAACCAAAGAAGAAACATCGTAGTAAGTAACATTAATTTTTCATCCGATATGAAATAGGTGATGTAACAGACACCGATTAGGGCATGCTATCATGGAGGAATGGAGGTACACAAGAACGGTGGCAATTTTGTGCTCAAACTCGCAAGCCCTGTGTCGGTTTCCTCCAGTTGTTCATTAAACACATGATATCGTCAGTACATTACAATAGTTCTTGTTTTCCTTCTTTTTCTTCTTCAATAGTTCACCTTTACCATCACAAACAAGGAAAACACGGAGCTAATAAGAATCTCCAAGACAAACATACACGAGAACAGGGCGAGAGGACAGGTGAAAAACAGAACATACTTGTAAAAACTTCGCATACTGGAACACCAATGCACCTCTTGAAAAGCTGACTAAAAAGCTGTCTTTTCCTACTGATCAATAAAGGAAGCCTTGCGAATACAATACTGCTATAAAGAAAGCATGTTCTTTCATAGGCCATGATCCAAGGGTGAAAAGTTCTCTAATCGCTCTACGCATACCCATATATATATATATGGGCCTCATAAATTCACACCTCGTTCCTGAAACGCAGAATTCCCCCGCAGTTGCCCACTCGTTTGAGAGCGAACCAAAACTGAAGTCTGCTAAAGGACAACTGTATTCACACGCGATAATCTCCACTGAGCTACTGCCTCGTTAACTTTGCTGTTTTTATTGATTCAGGATCAAAGAAGTGTACATTTGCAAATTCTCAAGGTTCTTCCACAAACGCGTCATCAGCTGGGTCTAATGAAACGTCTTCCTCCCCTTACGGCGCCGCGTGCTTTACCCCTTGCACGGCCCCTTGCAAGGCACCCTTGCACGGGAGTTCAAACAATTCTACTTCAAACGCGACTCAGCCTGGACAACCTACAGAGCAAGGGGCCCCAGGAACTCCTGGACAACGTGGACCCCCTGTGATGGGTCAAGATGGTCAAGATGGTCCCCCTGGACCAACCGGGCCACCAGGACCAGCGTGTCCGCCAGGTATGCCTGGAGGAGTTCAACCCACTGTTCCAACGATAAAAACGACTAGCACCCCACCAACAGAACCAACAACCAGTACTCCACCAGTTCCAGTTGGTTCTGAGAGACCCTGTGTTCCTGGATCTTCTGGCACTGATAAGCAAAGTTCGCCATGTCATTCTTTCACGGCAGGTGTTAAAGTGTTAGTAAAAGCTTCATCTGGTTGAAACATCATATGCCATACAAGCGGGATTCATTAAAAACCAAGACGAAGAAATAATGAAAATATACCCATCAAAACGAACTATTCATTTAGACCTATATAGATTACCTATATCCTCTCTCTTCACAGAAATAACACCTCGGCATGCCTAGGGTAAATGAACTGAATCTCTTTCTGTATGGAACAAGATTTCTATCGCTCATCAACGTACGTAAAGTAAGAAAAAAGCAGAGGATTTGAAAATGCAATTTTACACTTATAATAATACATTATATGTAAGACACCGTGTTCTTGAAAAAAGGAGCAAAAATAAAGAACAGCGGATGTTGCCGACTGAATGTTCAGAGTGCATTTCCTTAGCATTAAACAAAGGGCATTACTAAATTAAATTTACTCAATGGAACTCAGTTGTAAGGGCTGGCCTGCTTGCCAACCTTTGCACACAAAGAAGAACTCGACTAACTGAGGGTTGCCGATTGCCTTCCCGCCATAATATTTTCCATTTAACGCTTAAGAGGTGATCGACACTGAAAATGAACATGATGTCTTTGGCTTTAGGTATTTACACAGTGCTACACATCCACATTTCACACCTAGCAGGAAAACACTGAATTGGCGAGAAAACTGCGATAGCTTCAGTGGAAAAGCTCCTTAGTTCACACTCCTTTAGAGTACCTCACAAACTTTATTCAAAACAGAAATTAAAGAATACGCAGTCTCATGGTAATCTAATTCTTGCTAATAAGAAATGGAATGTTTTCGCACACAACTAAACGATGAAATTTCCTGTAATACAGCATCCCCTTCATCGACATCATTATCATCATCATCATCATCATCATCATCATCATCATCATCATCATCGCCAAGATCATTACCATCTTTATTTATCCTCGAAGTTCGGAGTGGCTTACTTGCTTAATATCTCCGAACTGATTCCCTCATCCAACCACGACACGACACATAAAGGTCAGGCCCCCGTGACCACACCGGGAACTATACCACCTACTCTTTTCGAATAGCGTATTAGACAAGATAACAAAAAAAAGGGACCGTCATTTACACGTGGTCATCCCAGCCACAGAGAAAAGTCAGGGCTTTCTCGGTTTCTTCAAACAGAACCCTAAGAGATAAACAAAACTTAAAAGTAATAAAAAGAGGAGTTAGATACCTGTACAACTAACAAGGGAAGAGAACCAATCTCCACCCGCCTGAGGGTGGAGTATTTGACACGACATGCAGGTTTTTGTCTAGTTTATATCGGGAGCAAGTCATTCTTGACCTTCCTTTACTTCTTAGATGCAGGGAAAATGCGGATTAAGACGTTTCGAGTTGACTTTTTACTACTATGAGTGACCACCGTTGCACCTCGCTCGCGCAAAAAAATGAGAGCTGTCCGGCGCCATTGGCGACTTTTCGGGCATGTTTCAAAATTTGCCAAGCGGCATTCTTACAGCACTCTGAGCCAGAATCTTAAGCAATTGATTAAGTCTGATTTACAAGAAAACTCTTAAAGGAAGCTTTCCATAAAGACTTTGAATTCAAGAATCTCGTAAGGCCTCCTCCAATTGTCGTTCATTGTCGAAAACTGTTGGTGTGATATGGTTGAAGAATTCGAGCCGAATTTCGACCTCCTCGAAACGTGATTCATTTTAATATTACCGAATAGCTTTCTTGAGACGTAGACGTAGACTGTGTTTTATTAAGAAACATTGCAGTAAAAACTGAATTGCGCCTCTTTACAATGATAATCAAATATGCAAATACAATCAAAATATATAATTATCTACTAAATAAAAATGTTTCATAGTCAATAAAGCGCTTCTTTCGAGTTCTTGATAATGAAAGATTTCCCAAATCTTTGGGTCTTAACAATCGGCTGAGCAAACCTCCTCTGCCTTCTTAACTCATATGGACTATTACTTAAGGTCGGGTAGGAGGCTAAAAATCTTGCTAGAAGGATTACTTATAATAGATTGGAATAGCAGTTCTGTTAAGCTCTTCTGGTGGGCTCTGATGGGCTCCAAACCTGAAAGCTGAAGGGCGTCTGAGTAATGCACCCTGGGAAACATACATGGAATGGCCCTCCTTTGCACTCTTTCTAGCTCGACTTGAAGGTACTTAAGTAACAAGTTGTGGCAGACAGGGCAAGCGTAATCAAGCGAAGACCTAACACATGCGCAATAATGCTGTAATAGGTTACAAGATCTACTGTTGGAACGCGCGCTCGCTTTAGCTCTACGAGAAAACACAGTTTCTTAGACGCGTTCTTAACAAGATCTTCGATACGGTCGTTCCACGTTAACGTATCATTTATGGTCAAACCGAGTAACTTTGTTCTCTGTGAGGCTTTAATAGGAGTTCCATCTATACACAGCCTAGGAAGCCGCGGGGAATCACGACTAAACGTGATAGTTAGCTCTTTGGTCTTATCACCGTTTAACTGAAACATATTTTCCTTGTACCAATCATAAATTGCATCTACTGTTCCCTGTGACTTGTTCTGCTGGCAAAGATGTAATGAACAGAAGTGACACAGACAAAGCCTTAAAAAAACCAGTTCTTCAAACAGCAGTGAAACCCATTGCCTTCCGATTGCTAGTTTGGATCTCGATCGAATTCACCTTTGTGGCGCAGGATCTCCTTAAAATTTGTCTTGCAAAACGCAGCTTTTTGTGTAACAGTTTCATTCCAAGAGAAAGTTGCCTTTCCGCGCTACCAAAGTCAGTTATCTTAGAAATGGTATTTCTGGATAAGGTGCTGATGAAAACATTGAAATATTTCGTGGTCCAATGAACCACAAAATATTTCAACTTGACATTAAAGGTAAAATCTTTCATATCGTTGGTAAACCCAATACGCTCTAAGACATTAAAGTGTTTTCGACATTCAGACAAAATATGGCACCCGTGATACACTAACGACAATCTCGAATTTTATCAGTCGCGTAAGACACCGGAAAAGGATGGGAAATTAGTAATATTAGTTCGAATGGTCACACCAGGATAATTTTTCTTGTGAAGTCGTGAAGAAATCTCGAAGTGAAAGACTTCGATCACATGGAGAAATTCAAAACTTGGAATTGAAACAATTTATTACGTCGACATTGTGTTATGACGGGGATTACTTTATGAGTCCTTGGGGTATCGAAATAACAGTGTGGGCGAATACTGTCCTGTCTGCTCTGCCTTTCAAGATGTCACATCAGGATTTGTCTCTCCAAGTCTAAGAATAAAAAAGAACTGAAAGGATGAACTGTAATAGAAAAAAAATCAAAAATCGTACTCGAGCAAGTCATCAGCCCAGCAGTATAGATCCTCTTGGCAAAACTGTATCAGGAGTCTCGACTGATTTCTTGCTAATGGCTCGACGAAACCGAAGCTAGCTAGCAAGTCTCAGTTCATGAACATGTTTCGAATTCATCATTCAACACCACTGCCTTAAGCATTTCTTAATATAAACTGAGGATGAAAGGCTCATTTTATTTAATGTAACATATTTCGGGTATAAATGGACTTTACAAAAAAAACAACAACAACACAATCATTCTTCTAGTGGTACATTATCCATTAGAATAGTCCATTTCAGTTCTGAGGCCTTCAGTTAACTGGTCCGCTACAAGGGAGCAAGATTTGCAGGTTCTTGTTCTACGTTGCAGGGGCCATAGGGGCCGTGCCAGGACGTCTCGACCAAAAAATCCTCTCTCGTCTAGGGTTTACATCACAGATGCCACCAACGAGTTCTTAACTTTCTCGTTTTTGGGGGTTTCGTCAGTTTAAATCATTAACTACTTCTATCAGCAAACAAACAAATGTCAGTTACAATCTCACGTTTGAATGAACAATGTATTGCCATCCGTTAAAAAAAGCTATCTTTTCAATTTCGTTAAACGGAACACATAGAGAGTAACATGGCATAAGCTCATTCATAATGGCTACAAGTCAAGCGTGTAGCATTACAATAGCTGGACAACCATCCACAGCCCTGCCCTTTTCAGTGTCAGCTAACGAGGCGTGTATATCACCTGGGGTCACCCGCGTACAGAACGTCTCCGCGCCAATCACGTTCCAACACCACACACAATAGAATGTAAAATTAATTACTTTCAAATCGCTAAATGGATGAGTCTCGCAAGCGAAGGTCACATCGTGCCAAGTTTTTTTGCTGGAACGGAGAGCGGAGGTAAGCTGAAAATTCATGTTTTTCTTTAAGTTGTTTTTGTTTTTCATTTCTTCATTGTAAAAATTGAAAACTTTAATTTGTAATAACCAAGGTAGACCAAACACTACTGATCAATAGACAAAACATTGTCGTTATTTCAATTTCAACAAATATTGCTGTTTGCTAGAAACGTAATGTTTGCTAGAAACGTAATGTTTGCTAGAAACGTAATCATTTAGGGCTTATAGCACGTTTTAGCTTTTCAGTCACGTTATCAAGGGATATGACGTTGAAACATTTTCTTTCCTTTTGGCAGGCAAGATGCACTTGAAAATAGCAATCCTAATAGCCTTGGCTTTCTTGTGCTACGCACAAGCTAAATCCACCAAAGGTGAGATTATTAATTACTTGATCAGTAAAGAACTAAATGTTGTCACCATCCCTGAAAGAGGACATGAGAACCCCACGTACTTTTTCCAACCTTCTTGCGAAAGTCTCACAAGGACAAATAGCTCTTGACATCTATGACTCGTACAAGCCCAAATTTACTTCTTCGTTTAAAGATAATATTAATGTTACACAATAATAAGGATGTCTACAAATTGAATAGTCTAAGAACTCAAGGAAATTTCAGGTACGACTCCTTTTCTTTTCTAGCTTGTAACTATACAAAGAAATCTAAGTAGAAAGTAATACGTGTCGAACAGTAATCTAAGGGAAACCTTATAAGCAAGAGCTGTTTAATTAAACAGCAAGAGGGAAAACGCCATTTTATGATTTATCGAATTAAACTCATTAAAGTGAGTTTAATTTGATATTTCATAATAAAGATGTTTTTGTTCCTGTTGTTTCCGAGCTAATCTCGAAGTTTCGCATTTATCGTCAGTTCTCGTACCGTCCCGCTAATGTCGAGACTAGACAGTTCTTTTTTTTTTTTCCTATTCCAGTTTGGCTTCTCATTATCTTACTATCATATTACTATTCATGTGAAAAACGTTTCGCTATAAAATGAAAGACATTTCTCGTTCTTTGCTGAGGCGTAACCAAATCAAGAATACTCCATATTTTCTGAAGTATGGTAGCAAACTTGTCTGAGAACAATGGAACCCAGCGGGTGGCTGAATGCCAAAGTCAGTTTTTTTCCTCAATGCTACTTCAATAATACATTTCCCATGGGCGAATAATGATGGTGTTTCAATGCAAACACTTCGTAAAATTCTGTCCACAAAATGAATTTTCACTCAAACCCGAAGATGATTTTGTTGTTTCTTATGTTAGTGTCAAGTGTCATCAAAAATCTCTTTTTTTTTGTCAAGGTAGTCATTAGTGCGCTTTGCAAGGCTGTAATATCGTGTCACATTTCTCATCAACCTGCTTAATGCAATGCTGTCACAGAAAACCTTACGACCAAAGCTTAACCTTACAGCATTTTTCGTATTGCCCAGCCAACTAGACGCGGATATTGACCGTGAAATGGATAAAATCTAAACAAATAACCGTTACAGAAAATGACCTCTTCAGTGTTACACCTGACTCCAATTGACATCATCACTGAATCGATTAGCGCACTTTTCAATTGAGTGTCAAAAGTAATTACCTGATTGCTTTTGTTGTTGTTTTGGTTTGTTCTTTGATTACATCAAAAATCTCGCGCGAACTTTCAACAATCCGATGCAAAACTAAAACCAATTGCGACTCAGTCACTCTGGTTTTGTCGTGTTTGGCGCCGACTGCGTTTAATGCCAGTCGTGAATTTCTTCAATTTATGGTTGGCTGACACTCAGTTGAAAACCGCTCTAATGAAAAAAAAAAAGTTGAATGCCACTTTTGTGTAGGCACCCAACTAAAACATTTGGCCATCACAGGCCCTTTAAATCAAAGAGAAGTGAAGGGTCATTAATTTGACTGAAACAACACCTATAGCTTTCACCATGGTAATATTTTCCTGTCCATTCAATCAGGAACCAAGCGGTGCTGCCCGTGTTGTCCACCACCACCTCCACCCCCACCACCAGTGCAACAGATCGCCGGACCGATGGGACCCATTGGTCCACCCGGATGCTCAGGACCCCCAGGAGCCCCTGGATGCCCCGGATGGAAAGGATGTGCTGGACCCATGGGTCTTCCCGGACCACCAGGCCCCGGAGGGCCTATCGGTGCACCCGGACCAATGGGACCTAAAGGATGCACCGGAAGCCCCGGTCTTCCAGGATGCCCTGGACTTAAAGGTTGCCCGGGATGCGCAGGACCCCCTGGACCTCCCGGACCTCCTGGACCCCAAGGACTTTCCGGAGCCCCCGCCCCTGCTCCATGCCCACCTCCACCACCACCACCATGCTGTCCACCTCCCGCATGCTGCAAGTAAATGGCTTGCTATATTTAGACATTGATTAATATAAACAATGCTTTTAATAAACTTCACTTTTGGAACCAGAGAGAAAACTTGTAGTTCCTTTAGTCTCATAACTCAGGAGGTCAGTCGAAGCGTAACATTAAGACGCGTGTCTTGTATACATCCACATTAAAACAAAGAATCGCATCCTCGTAAGTTCATGATCAGCAACATGAGTCACACGTAACTGTTTTTTTCTTTTTCCGAGAAAACTACACACCAGAATATTAAGTTTTAAAAGTACATATTTTAATTAACTATGTTAAAGAATAAACTCCCGTAATAACAGCCAGTGAAGTCGCACGTGGTAAGCACTGATTTTTTTTTTCTCTCTTAACGAAGGAAAAAATAATCTCCTTCATTTATCACCATTCTCTTCCTACCGGCCTCAAACATTACGTAAACTAGAAAATTATAAAGAAAAACACACCAACACAGCCTCCACATTTTAGCGAATAAAGGACGTTTTAAGTGGAATAAGGCATTTTTATTTAGAAACGAGAGGACGCACTTGACTGGAGAAGCCTTCGTGCAGGTGAGGTCGTATAAGATGGATCAGGGAGTCCTCCATTCATTGTTCTCAAACCTCATTGTGATCAGCTATTTTTCCTTTTAGTAGATCCAACGGGCCGCTGCAGACCCCGACGCAACCCAAATCGAAAGATCAGGATCCACCCAAGAAAGCAAAGGAACCTAACTTGAAAGTCTTAAAGCACTTCGACGTGTTTTTGCTTAAGAAAGCCCCTCAGTGAAGTCGAAAGTTCTCAGCATTTCCGAAATCCTTCTCTGTCTGTCATTCAAATAATTGTGTGATCAAAGTGTTATAAAAGCGAAAGAATTGACGTTGTTTTAGTGCTCCTTTTCACGATAATAAAAAAGTCAAATCTTTACTCATGAATTTGCCGAGTTTGATTCAGCTCGACTTGACAGCAAACTCGCGACAATTCACAAAGTAAGCTCTTATTCAAACTGGAATTTAGCTCCGTTCAATAAAGTGGAATTCTTTGGGTAAGCACACGATACTTTGAATGACGGCAGACAAAAGCGGTTTTGGGTATCACAATTGTCTTAAATATCATGGCCGTTAGCTGAGAAAGCCACATATCGTTAGGAAACCGAAAACCAGCGGCAGAACTGCTTATGCAGTTTGGTTTATAGCCTTGACCGCTTTGCCGCTTTCTTTCACTGTTTCATTTTTGCTGTACGTGCAACATCATGATCACCACGATCACAATCAGTGCCATCATCAACATCATCCCTGATTTTGCACGCAAATGCATCATTGTAGAAATGCGCCTGGGTACGAAGCTACTGAGGAACATATCAAAAAATGCCCCAAAAAGTAGCGTGAGGAAATTTAGAGAAAAGAAAAAGAAATTTGACGACGAGTGTGCCTCTTAACGGCCGTTCAAAGAAGTGTTGAAGTATAGTCACATCACTTACAACAAAATTCCCAAGGAACATTTCAGTGCTTCAGCGATGTCTCTGTCGTGTTAAAGAATAACAAAGATCTGTTGCGCAGAAACCAAACCAAACTACACCAAAACTGATTTAGACCACCACGCGGATTTACTAAATCGAACAAGGAGCCAATTGTGTTAAACGAGGCATTTTACAACTTTACAAACACGTTTCGACGGATTTTCCGTCATCTTCAGTGTAACGATACACAATAGCCTGGCTTGTTTATATAGCACTGACCTACCATACACGTCGCGAGTATTACGAATGACGACGAAGAAAAAGATCACAACGATTGGACCACGCATTGAATACTACGTAATTAACGTAATTATGTGATTGACCTGTTGATTCAAGTTAGGCTTCCACCATCTGATGCGCATAGATTCCACAAGCTTTTTCCCAAATCTGGTGGTGGCTGAGTCAACCATTTTCCTGGTTGCTGTGACAAAAATGACAAAAATTGAATTAGAAAGTGAATGAGATTGAGAGGTGTATTTAGAGATCACAGTGCCTGAGACAAGGATTCCATAACATAAAGAGATCACGAGTAATCTGAAAAGATTCTCAGCCATCATTTCTCCATAACTCCGAGACTAAAGCCTTGTTTTCACCAGCGACGGAGTTGGAGTCCGATTCGTAATCGGAACAGTACAGCTTCAGAGCCTTACGATCTGGTGAAAATCACACATCGAAGTCTTAATTCTTTTGATTACTGCTCCGACTCGGTCGCTTACAATCAACTGAAACCATACTGTCGGAGTCATAAGCAGAAGCGGAGGAATAAAGCAATCATAACTTATGAGAACGAGCATCATTATTGCTTCATTTTTTCGCATCTGCTTACGACTCCGACATCGTAGTTTACACGAGATCGTAAGCGACGTAGTCGGTAGAAAATGGAACCGTTCCGATCCTTCTACTCCGATTCCGTCGAGCTTACGACTCGGCTTACGACTCGGCTTACGACTCCGTTATTTGGTTTTGACTTGGTCGCAACCCCTAGAAGGGGTTTATTGTAGCTAACAGTAAAAAGTTCGCTGTAAAAAATGAATTAAAACTTGACATAAAAGTCATTGCTGCTTGACCTGGGAGCATCTTGTTCCAGGCTTCACACAATTTCCAGGCCTCCCACAAAGACCGAGAAAATGGCAATGTCATCAGTAGCACCACTTTTGTACTTTCAGTTATTTATTTTTCTTGTTTCATTTACTGATCTAGAACGTTTTGTAATACCAGTTAACAGTAAAAATTAGGCCTGTATGAGACTTGTTAAATGATCTAAAATAATATTATAGTGTTAGCATTCGATGGTTATTTGGTAATTTCATCCTTCCAGCAGATACCACATAAATTTCTAGATAAGTCATTTCTCAGAATGGATACTAAGCAAACGAACCCCTCTGATGACTATTGTTCATGATTTGTTAAACCGGCAAGGAACGCACTGTTCCTCTTTTCTAGTGAACCAAAGGATCCTAAATTATAGCACGTGAAGCTAGCCGTGGAATTGAGACCATGAAAAAGTTTCTTAACACATCGTTTACCATATTGAGATTTGCATGAAATCAGTCACGTCCATGACTTTTTATGCACGTTCAGAGGCTGAGAATTGGGTGCCATTTTGCTTGGCTAATAAATCACTGGGGGGACTAAAATTCTGCCAACCCGGTTTTTGTTTGTTTGTTTGTTTTTTGTTTATTAACAAATCTCGCTATGCATGGCTGTATTCCAGTGTAAACATTCAATGGCTATCATTTAAACTTTCTAACCCTGTTTTAAAAACAAATAAGGAATTTTCATTACTCCTTCCCCTAAACTAATGACACTTCATGGCAGCATAACCATCGCCCCAAATTGATTTAATGGTAATCAGGTGTAATAATAAGGCATATAATAATTCTCGATTTTCCAAATTTTACAGGTTTTCGAGTCTGTAAAATATATGCAAGGCCATTTTTAGGTCGTTTAAAACTGAACCGCTGTTACTGCCTGTTTTGGCTATTTTCTGCAATGTGTGCGTGTCTAGTACTTTTTAGAGACTATATTTGATTTAGATGCACGCTAAGGACTAATCTTTCAAAGAGAAACAATTTTCTTCCTTTTAAGGAAAACTTTGTTTACTGTTTCAGTCGAGATCGAATCCGACCACATAGGTTAATATCAAGCAATGAATAACGCGAAACACCAGTCATGTTTATAAACAGGGGTGCTGAAAGAATATTGTCAGACTTTTCAATTTTGGGTGACAGGTTAAGTCATCCGCGGTCGTCGAAGGCAGATCTTCAATAGCCTTTTCCTTCGGACGCATTTCATTGGAGGTTGAAGATAACTTCAGCCATTACAAGGGTACGTATTTGTCACAATCGTACCTCTGAAATTTTATTTTACCTTTCCAACTT
Organism: Astreopora myriophthalma; assembly: GCA_014634185.1. Lineage (NCBI taxonomy): Eukaryota > Metazoa > Cnidaria > Anthozoa > Scleractinia > Acroporidae > Astreopora > Astreopora myriophthalma. The sequence goes on along the minus strand of BLFK01000352.1, from coordinate 541,136 downwards.
GCATTCACTTCTTTTGTTGCTTTATAGGATAGAACAAAATGGAGATCAAAATAGCAGCTCTTCTGGTAGTGTTTATATCTGCGTCATGTCTTACGTATGCCAAGCCTACAGAAGAATTCGGTGAGTCAGCTTAATCTGCTATCGTGAAAAAGAATTTCGTTTCTCTATTGTGTTGTTAAGAGGAGGTTCCAGTGCAGTTCCCGAGCCGTGTGAGGACGCCTTGGTAGCCCCCCCACCCACCTACTTCCCCACCCGTCCAACTGTCCTCAAGTGCACACCACTCTTTCCATCCATTGTTACTATAACTAGGGAAGTGAGTCATGGCCTAATACCTCAGAAAAGTAAAAGTAAATGAATGACCAAAAGGCCTAAATGGCTTTCCAGTAACGATGGACTGATTTCCTGTCCAAAACAGCACTAAGATTGCGACAAGTGTGTGCTTCCGTCAAAACGGCAATGTTGGGCTGTGATCACGAACTTTAAGTTCGTTTTACAGTTTAGGTTGCAAAGAAATTTCGCAGTTGCCTTTCTGTTCATCGCTTTGCTTGGGCCATTACCAGAATTTCGTGTTCTAATTTCTCAATCAATCGGGGGCAAAAACAAAAACACGTTTTCCGACGTTTTACGCCGCCTACTAGTATTTGCTTTAGAAAATGGTTTCAAGCCAGGAGTGAAAGACCTTGATGCAGTTTCATCGTCCGGGTGAGCGTAGTCCTGAGAGGGACTGCATGTCGTTGGTGGTGACTGACCTTTCGACAACCTGAGTGGAAGTCATCGTCAGAGTAAAGGATTGACTCAGGTTGTCGCGGAAGCGTCAGTCACCAACACTAATGGTCCCGGACGATCAAACTACATCGAACTACATCAAAGTAATTGCTTTGAAATCGTATTGGTTCATCTGTCGTGACTCGGTCTATCCATTGGCAAAGGTAATTGCTTTCGTTCTTGCTTGGAACAAACCGGAATTTTCCAACCTTTCTGAAATAAGCCATGAAGACCACTGGCTATCATAAACTATATCCTACCTACTAGCTTTTCCCATATATTGACCATCACATATTTCGTACACAGATAGCTAAGTTTCCTTTTCCCCCTCTTTTGATTTCTTTCAGTTAACAGAGTCTTGAGAAACAGGCCTCTACCTTGCCCAAAGTCCTGCTGTCAGAAGTGCTGCACGAACGTCTGCAAAAAGGGTTGCATTTTCTCCTGCTGTGCCAACCGCAATATCGGTCCCTATCCTGAACCCCCTCCCCCGCCTCCTCCATTTCCTCCCCCGACGGCAAAGATTATCCCAGGACCTCCAGGAGCAGAGGGTTTGTGTGGGTTGCCAGGGCCTCTAGGACCCGTCGGGTGCCCGGGATGCACCGGACCTCCAGGACCACCTGGACCCCCCGGTCCCCCAGGCCGCCGCTAAGTTCTTCAAATTGTTACGTTAAGACATGGGCCGAGCTCCTCGAAGCAAGATTAGCACTATTGAAGTTATAAGTATCGTCATAACCACTTATCGGTTTTGGTCTAACTTAAACCAGGATTTCTTTTAATTGGTCTTCTAACACGTGACTCGGCCCAAGACGAGAATATTCGACGATTCGGATCAAGAGCTTACTCACTCTGAGAAATGAGCTTTCTGTTACTCATTCTGTTACTGTTCACGTTTTCCAACAGTTTAAGAAAGTGTTCTTTCTTATATATTCAGCAATATCTGTTCACTCATTCTGTTACCGTTCACGTTTTCCAACAGGTTAGGGAAGCGCTTTCTTATATATTTAGCAATATCATGATTTTGTTGCCTTTTCATCTTCAAACGCAAACAGAATATAGCTTCCCCGTAGGGGGTGTGGAGCTAAGATCTCAGTTAACGTTTTATTTTCAAGAACTTTAGTCTATTCAAGTTTATTTAATTTTTATTACCTTCAAGTTACTTCTTATGCTAACTTAAACCTCTCAAGTAAAAACAGCTTAGCCGTCATTGCAATGCTCCAATTAAAAACCCAAGTAAACAATTTTACACATTGTTTGTTTAAGCGTTCACTTAACAAAAGAAGCAATGCAAGGATATCTACGGCAAGTTTACTCCAAATTCCACCAACCAAGTTCTGTTCCGGTTACACGGAGTGTCTGAAGAACTGACTATAATAACTGAGAGCAAATGACATTTGTACAACTAGATAATTGAATAATTTTCAGCGTAATTTGGACTAAATAAGCAAGATGAAATTGCTAACAAAAATTGCACGAGCTAGTTGAGCTTGTGCCATTTTTGGTCTTTCAAAGAATTCACAAGTGCCTGTTAATTCCAAATTGCATGAGAAAAATCACAAGATTAATAGTTTGTTTGTGATATTAACTTATCAAATGAGAGGTACCCTCACTCACTCGCTCATGCCATTCGCTGTTTGTTTTGCGAAGAATTCAGCTCTCCCGGCTTGTAACTTTCGATGTAATCGGCTTTTTCCTTTTCCAAACACCATGTTTTCCAAATGGTTAACCAAAAAAGCAATGCTTTAATTTGAATAGTAGTTTCTTTTTTCAGTTTTTGTTTGTTTTGTTTTGTTTCCACTTCTGTCCAGAAATGCAAGTAATGAACGCTCAATTTTTATATCCATCACGAAGTGTCCCGTGAAGTCTAAGCGTCTAGTGCCTATTTCTAACAATAAGGTTAGGGTTTGCGTTAGGGCCATTACTAGGTTAGGGTAAATGCAACTGTTTATGTTTAGTTGAAAAAGCACAATTTGGGGGACACTTTGTGACGTTTATTGCCTGCATTTCGGGACACAAGTGATGTTGAAGTTGAGAAGAAGAGCAAGGGGACACTTCGTGACGCTTATCAAAGTCAGCGTGCATCTAATTACTTTCATTTCTGGACATATCCGTTTATTTCTGTTTTCCAAGAGATATTTTATAGGATCGTCGAGCAAACACTGTACGGACGTACCTACTAAGTATTTATGCTAAAGGAAGGGAGCCTAGTTTTAGTTCATATTGACCCTATGGAACGACGACCGATGAGGCCAAAGCTGAAATTTCCGCCTCGCTCAAAAATCCGCTAGAGTGCAGAAATAAAGCCTCTACACATTACTCAGCGCTCCGTTCGTTGTGGGGCAAGCGTTTCACCCCGCATTGATCATTGGTCGCCTCTGAGCATGCGCAGATTAAACCTATGAGTCCCATATTTACAGAGTTACAAAACATTTCTTAGAACGGTTGATTCAAGTCCGATAATCAACAGGAGTAAAAACTCTCGCTAAGAGTGGAAGAATGGTCTCCTAAGAGATCGATGCGCAAGCGCAACTGCGCCACTTTTCGCGTACTGCAGTTGGATGTCATTGGCGAATGCATGACACTAAGAAAGCCGAAGAAAATATTCGATAATTTGAGTTTGGCTCACGATTGTCAACAGAAAAATATTGTATCCCACGCAAACATCACGGAGTTAGCACAATCCTTTTTATCAGCCGAATGAAGACAATCCCTACGACATTTGCTTCGCCAGTCTACAGCCTGACCCTGCCTGCGTGCTCGAGGGTGATTGCTTTCGTCCGTCGAAACTTTTTTGACACAAAAATAGACTTTTTGGATAACAAATTATCTGCACGTAAGGCAAAATCTCAATTTCCCAAAAATAAACGAGTTAACAAAACCAACATCGTGCAGAATGCCAATAGCTGTAGTGACCCTTTTGAATGGAGAGATTCCGTGGGTTAACACGAATTATCCTCACACTGGATTTGATGGAAGAAAAAAGATCAAGTGTTGGATTTACAATGAAGTTATGATTGAATGACACACAATGCTCTTCATACACAGATATTGCCTCATGAGTGATACAACGTATCTAGACCAAGATTATCTACAAGCATCATCTGACTTGGTAGCATAGGCATGACGGAACACAGGCGGAGCGAGTAGGGAGGAGCTAGGCCAAGAGTTCTTTTAGTAAGCTCTCCACAATTTCGGCCTTTTTTGCCTTTGAAAACGTTTATAGAATCACAGTTCAAGTGCTGTTTCTGATAGCACCTGTTATTTATAGATATTTATAAAATAGTAAGGATAGTACGCGCGCTCTCATTGGTCAATAGGTGTGTTTAGATGAGAGTATGTAAACACGGTTGTGATATCACACGAATTTTGATTGGTTGTGTTGTCAAACGCGCGTTTTGAGCGTGTATCGAGAAAACCTGTTTCAATCAAGAAGTAAAACAAACAGCATTTTCCTTCATTTGTCGAATTATTTTTCAGAAATATTTTATAAAAGCTATAGAGGACTTTTTTCCGTGTTTACATAGCCTCATCTAAGCACTCAAGGGGTTGGGAGAATTCTCGACAGTTATGTAAACCCTCGACTACGTCTCGGGTTTGCATAACTGTCTCGAATTCTCCCAACGCCCTCTCGTGTTTAGATGAGGCTATATAAACACAGAAAAAGTCCTCTATAGCTTAAATATAATTTTTTTTCTAAGTCGATCGTTTTTAACATGAGCCCTTGGCTGAGGGTCTCAATGGGGTTAGCCGTTAGCCGTAACACGTCCAAAAATCTAGCCGTTAGGCGTAAAAATTGAAGAAAAATAACCGTTAGCCGTAAAAAATGTTAACCGTAAAAAATTCTGGCCGTAAAAATAAAAGTCTAAGGTCTCGTAAGAAGACTTAATGTGTCTTGAATTTTCTGATTTACGAGTCTTTATAGCGAGTAAGAAAGCCGATACTCTCACTATTCAGCAAGCCGGAAGTATTAAAAGTGTTTGTCGAACGCCAACGGTGTCCGTTGCACCAGTTGACAAACGTTTTGACAGCTCTTACTATTTTCAGACCACTTTGCGATGTCGATGCCATGGCCGTAGTCAAAGCTGTTATTAGTTTCTATCGCACTGGTGAAGAAAAACCCGGCATTGAAAGATACAAAGCGAGGATAAAAACTGAGGAAGAACACAGATCGTTTTTTCATTTAGAAAAAACATCATAGATCAAAGCCAAGAAGTCCGGGTTAGGCTCGTTTGACCTGAAACGTTACCGCCTCGCAAAGTTTGGTGGCAAAACTGGCAGAAAATCTCGACATATCGACCCAGCAGCAGCTGGAGCTGGAATTGCCCGTCTTGCTTGCTTCAGATGGAGAGACCGAGCTAAACGGTAAGTAGTTTCAATAAATTAACGATAAAATAGCCTGCATGCGTGTTTTCATTTGCAATGTCGACGCAGCGGGCGCGCAGGTTTGGCACGTGCTCGGAGTGGTCGTACTTTCGCAATCGTCAAGCAAAACCACTGGACTTTGGAATTTTGTATTTTCTTTATAATTAAAGCCAAATGCTTAGTAGTTCGACGGCGTTTTCATAGATACGTTTTCGCCGGCTCATGAACCATTTAAATGTGCTGTTACATATATCACAACATGAACGCCATGTTGAACAACGGCTCATAAAGCGCGGTTTTTTTAATCTCATTGGTCAGCGGTTTTGCCATACATAACAGTGCACTTATTATAACTGTAAAATACCAATCTATATATTACCAGAATGTTCTGAGACCTTAAAACAATGAAAATTAATTTTCAACTTTTTTAAAGAATGGTAATTAATTTTTAACAGATCCGTTAGCCGTAACGGAGAAAAATTAACCGTTAGCCGTAAAAAAGGCAAAATATTAACCGTTAGCCGTAAAAGGCACTACCCCATTGGGACCCCCTTGGCTCAGGAGACTGCCTGACCACCCCCCCCCCCCCACGTTTCGACGTTAAATAAAGTTATCTTATCTTCTTAAAAATATCATATTTTATCTTATATTCTGCTGGCAAACCACCTTGCTGAAAAAAGTTGTTTATGATTTCAACAGTTGAGACCTGCTTACGAAAGAGTAAATTAACCACGTAACCGGTGAAAAATTGATAACCCTGTCGCCGACTGATCAAAAGTAACAGAGGATCATCTGTGTGGATCGCCTCGCCGCCAGGTAGGAAATACGATTCAATCATCACAGACCTAAATGTCTGGTTTCATAGTAAAAATGTATATATATCTAAGGGTTTAAGACTATGTTCCGTTCACGCGAGGAAAAAACTGTCCGGAGCGTATGAGGAGATAACAAACGAAGAGCAATCCCGTGTTTTCATTTCATCACAGACACTCTTGCCATAAGAGTATTCAAATTTACGCTAATTTACGTTATCCTAATTCACGTTTCCATTGAAACCAATTATTGAAACTAGCTACCAAGAGTTACTCAATTTAAGACTAAAATTCTGTTGCAAGAAAGAGTACCTCAGCTTGGACTGGGCGGTTGGCGCCGTCCCTAATCAGTAATGATTTCTAGGCCATAAAAAAACTGCATTTATAACTACATTTTTCGAACGAGACAATGTTGTCAATTTTCATTGTGACGTTTTAGTAGTATGTTTTCCTTGAACCGAATATGGCCTTTACGTCAGCCATAATTCCTCAATGCAACGGTGGTCGGACTGAGCCAGGCAAACATTCAAGTCGTCAACTTCGGTCACAATGCATACCACCAATTTCTGAACACTGACGCATACATCGAATGAGAGGACTTTATACTCATTAAAATGCTCACTCCTTATATTCAAAGGTTCGACCTTTCAAGAATGCATTTCATCGAGAGAAAATAAAGGGGGAAGATAGGGCACCCCCCGTGCATGCCCTATTCCATAGGTAATATGTCTCAAGTTATTTTTAGATCGACTCCCACGCTGCACAGATCCCAAGGGGATTGGACAACAGCCGATCATATAGCGGGGATGTGTTCTCTGAGCGTGGGCTATCCACGCCGAACATACTCCCGCCATATGCATGTCTGGCTGCTGCCTAATCCCCTTGGGATCTGTACAATTTGGGAGTCGATCTAAAAATAAGATGAGGCATATTACCTTTGGGAAAGGGCATGTATGGGGAATGCCCTCTCTTCCCCCTTTATTTTCTCTTGATTTCATTCAATGTTTACCGTATGGCATTTTTGCCTTCAGGAGACATCATGGATATTCGGCTGGCTCTTTTATTCACCTTAGGCTTGGCCTACACTGCCTCTGCAATGCACAGTAAGTGACGTTATGATCTGTTAGTCTCGAGAGTCAATAGAAAGGCCAAAGCTTTGGTTATGTACTTAGTAGCCTGGCCGCCTTTTACAGGAATCGAGGCTGGAGACCTTTTCAGACAGACTTCATTAAAAAAAAGCGAGAATTACTCTCAAATAAGGCGACCCTTCTGCAAAGTTTTATCAAGCTGCTTTCCGGCGGATTTTTATGCAAACAATTAATAGCGCGTGAGAAAATCCTATCACAAGCATGCAACGAATGTGAGGGTTTATAATCACAAAAGTGGCTCGATTTAAGAAATTAAAGAAATGCTTTAACCGACTTTTAATCAAATGAGCCGATTTCTCCTTTTCCTCAGCAAAACGCGATGCCTTTCCCTGTGGAGCTAGCTGCATCGCGGACTGTGCCCCAGTATGTTCAGCAACCTGCTGTGGTAGTCCACCACCCGCCCCTCCTGATCCTCCTTTTCCTGGTGTTTCTCCCCTACCATTGCCCGCTCCGTCTCCAATCTACGGAATTGCTGGCCACCCCGGACGAATGGGACCACCAGGAGCCGCTGGTGGTCAAGGACCCCCAGGGTCTGCGGGAGCGCCAGGACCTCCGGGACCCCCAGGACCACCCGGACCCCCCGCGCCACCCGGCCCTCCATCTCCGTGTTGTGCCGTTGCCCCTCCGGGAAAGTAGACTAAATTGAAACAATTTTTACCCCCAGTTTTGCCTTAGGTGGGCCAGTAGATGATTTCTTAGTGTAGCAAACGGAACTGTGGAGAGAATTCATTATCGTTTCATCTAAATGCAACGCACATAATTGATGACAGCATTTTGTTTTTACTCGCTGTGGATAAGACGCCAGCTAAGTACAGAAAGATCTATATTTGCCTTTCACTACAATTCTTTCAACCTCTTTACAAAAGAAAAACTTATTTCGTTTTATTACTGTAGTTGACTGTCATTGCAGTTACTAGTAAATTTTGCATCAGTAATGTTTCACTGGAAAGTGAACAGACGTGCAATAAAAAAGACATTTCAATATTCTTTCATCTCAATTTAATCTATATTCCTTTGCTGGTGCAAGTCTAACTTAATGGCGAAGGTCTCAAAAGGAACACTAAAGCAAAAATGCTGCTCAGTGAAACTTGGTGTGCCATTCCGACACCGCTCGAGGCAGAAATATTAAGACCCTCCTCATCTGGATCGATAGAACAACATGTAAAGGTGGTTTTAATGATTCTGATGATAGAGATCTCGCTGACTCTCCTAACCCCATTGCCATTCTCGTGACGGTCCGGAGAGTGTGAATCTATTTCACCGAGAAACTCCCCGGTAGGGTCGTACCTCTTGTTGAACACTAAATTTCATTGGCTGTATAGTGTTGTACTTTCTATTGTTTTCGGTGCTAAATCCATTGTTAATTCTTTGTTCGTTCTATTGTTCTTTTGCCCAACCCTGAACCCCGTTCAGTGAGGTACGACCCGACCCGAGAAACTGCATTTACGAACGATCATGCTAACCATATCAACGTTTCGGACAAGCATTTCGTTCGATAATTCACTGCATGCCCATAATGTTCGATAAGGCGAACTGTCGACCTGTTTCTCTTGGTTAAGTTCCTACTATAACTAACCAAGGATCCTTACTTATCATCCGTCTAGTTAACAATTGGCGCCGGTATCGCACGGATTAACTCTTCCGAACTTTCCTTGCTCAAACTGAGATGGAAGCGACGTGTAAAAATAACGTTATTCCAGACAGGGACCGCGGAGGGGGAGGGGCTGGTAGGGCCGCGGCCCCACCACTTTTTTGCGCCCCCGGCCCCCACTTTTTGCGCGAAAAAGAAAAATAATTAAAATAATTTTTCGATTTTCAATATGAAAAAATTATTTTCAATTGTCAGTCCTCCCACTTTTCACCTTGCTCCGCGGTCCCTGCCAGACCTATCATCTTTTAATTTTGGCGCCGGTGCCACTATTTCAAGGCCAGAAACAGGTTACCTACTTTGTATTGGTTGACAAGTTCAAGTTCAAGTTTCGGTTCAAGATTTTTAAGTTTCATACACATATACAAGGACCACACTAGCCCGCCAATAGCAAAAGCTAATCTAGGCGGTTAGTGAGAAGAAAAACTATATAAATAAGTTATTTGTGAGCTTAACTGAAGAAAAACAAAGAAGGAAAGAAAAGAAAGAAAAAAACGGTTGACAGTTAAAATTATGGCCAAATGATTGAGAGAAGAGTGATAAAATCACTAAATCACTACGCGTTTCTCGTGCTCTTTTACTGATGGAGTAACTAGCAAAATACCCAACATCATCCTCAATTTCCCGTTACGATCAATCCACAGTTACAAATTCTCTCGGTTTGACACTTGGCGCGGTACCCGCTCGGGTAAAGTACTCCTCGTCTCTGCGCATGCTCCTATCGTTTAGATCTGAGTTGGCGATGAGCCAAACGAAAAATTAAAAAAAAAAAAGAATTATGATAAAATTAAGATAATATAAGTTTACCAAATTCACGGTCTCGTGATGAACAGACGATTGAATTACCGCGCATGATCAGATTTGCCTGGCATGACGTGATTTTTAGTCACATTGTGCCATAAGGTCATCGAACTGTGAAATTCTAAACAATTTGTTTCGCTGAACGCCTCAAAAGGTAAGTAATCTTTGTATAGAAGGTGTAAACAATTTTAAAATATCAAAACAGTTTCTTTTGAGAAAACAGGGTAAGAAGGGTGAGTTATCGTAAACAATGTCATTGTAATCATAATTTATATTGCGATTTTATTAGTTTTGCCGACCATCATAATGAACTAAGGCACTTTAAAAAGATCGAACCAACACGACCAACACTCTTGCTATCGTTACTCTCGCCGAGAATTTCGGCAAATCCATGATCCAACGTAGCTATATCAAATCACCAGCAGACAGTAGTAATACAGGAACAATATCAAACGCTAAGGCAGATTTTACATCCAGTCATATCTAATAACTCTTTGTTTTTGTTTTGTTAAAAAGATCGTCATGGATATTCGCTTTGTACTACTTTTGACAATTGCTCTGCTATGCTCTGCTGATGCATTTCATAGTAAGTAACAAATAAGCCTTCTGGGCTCTTTTCTCCTGGATCACGTTACAAGTCGCATGCATTTTACCGCAGGTTGGAGGCAGGTAATAACTACGTTGGCGATCAGTTAAATTCTAAGAAGCTTTTCTTGCCGATGCAAAAAACACTCTGAATCATGGCTAGGACTCTTCGACACTGTTTTTCGTTGTTTATTTGGCCGTAGCACCGTGACCAATAATCTGATCAGTGGAATCTGAGCAGTCCTTTGGACCCGCAGCACAAAGAAAGACTGTAAGGGCGATTTTAAAATCTCTATGAAACGTTCGACACTGTGCTTTGAGCTTTCGAGTTTGTGTAAGAAATCGTAAATTGTAACTATTCAAATGAACAAGGGTGTCAAATTCTTTCCTGTGGTATTCTTGCTTCGCTTTAAGCAACAATGAGGAAAGGGCTGGAAACAAAATTTAAGATAGCTTCGTAACTCCAACACATCGTATTGAGGCTTGACGGCACACAGGCCCCTACCAAAAACGACATGGATATAATTAACGGACAGCATGCGGAACAATAATGCCTTTAACAGTCTTAAAAGACCGTGAAGTTGTTTGACGGACTGTATCACTTGGTTTGTGCTGGGCATGGCTGCTGCCAGATGCTAAAAAAAATTACTTTCTTCGTTGGACAAAGAATTCAACCGGCATAGAAAAGTACAAATTAAACTTACAATCTTTTTCACGAAAAACACTATTTTCTTATGCGCTGTTGCAGCGAAACGGCAGGTAGCCGGATTAGAGGGAGCAACGGGACCAATGGGACCTCCCGGACCAGTAGGACGAAGAGGACCTACCGGGGATCCCGGACCACCCGGAGCCCCTGGAGTTCCCGGACCCCCTGGCGCACCCGCACCACCTGGTCCAGCAGGGAAGAAATAAGGACACCAGATGAAAGCTGCTGGTTGTGATGAGAAAAGGAATTCGAAGTTGTATATTTTTTTTGTCGATTCACACTGAAATCAGACTACTGTGAACAAATAAAACTTTGAAAGAAATACATGGCATGGAATCTGTTGAACTGCATTTCTCTTCGTTATAACCTTTTTCATGCAATTGGGCCGAACCTAATAGCGCACAACTACGAAATGCGATCGAGCCATTTTACACCCAAGCACGACCTAAACACTGCGATGAAGCCCTACTAACTGTGCTGTGTCCGGGTGGCCTTTGAGATATTATGTCATGAAGCAAGGGACGATAATCCAATTATACTCTCCTGCATGAAGTTGGTCTGATAAATCAGTCGGCCACGAAGACACTGAAAACGTCACTTTTTATCGTTATTCCTTCGTCAGAGTAAATACAAAGCTCGAAACCTCATCTTCCATGTGCTATTCATGGTGGCCACTTAAACAGAACACTTAACCTGATATCACATTCGATAGACAAATGAATCACAAGGCGAAGGCAACCAGAGAGGAAACGAGGTCATCCTATGCAGAGTTGGTCAGGTACGATTGGGAATAGGCTGTTCGCTGGATGAACAATGACCGTTTGACCGTTTACCCGGCTGTCTCAACATGTCGGTTTAATCCAGATCTTGATCAAACATTTTTGCGATCCAACATTTTGTGTTGCGAAAAATTGTTTTACCGCTTGATAGCCACCCTCGGGCCAGCACGGCTCGCGCCCTATGTTGTACGAAAATGCCAGATAACAATAGAAAACTATAGCTGATTCAACTATAACTATAACAATAGAAAACTACAACTGATTCTTTCTGAATAATACTCCGTGTTTGATAGGTGGTTTTGAGGAGATGAACCTGATGAATCGATCACTCTGTTGTATTTCTTATGATTTCTGGTTTTTCTTTATTTGCTTTCACTGTGAACTGAATTGTCGGAAATTGCGGCAATTTGTATATATCGGTTTCAGATCGTGACTCTTTTTTGCATACATATATAGGTACAACAACATATCCCGATTATGCGTCGAGAGCGGTTAGAGACACACTATGGTTCGACGCTTCAGTGATTCGTTTCAGTTAACTTTTCCTAAGAAAATGTAATCATAAGGTTTTCTGTGTAGCAGAAATTGTCTCGAAAATTTCTCGAGGCAGCCTCGTGCTACTTCAGACTTCCTCTAAAGAAAATACAACAGCGTCTTTCCATCAATAGAGACCAATAAGGTACGCTATATTCTAGTTACTAAGCATCCTATTCAGTGCAATGAAGGCATTTTCTCTAGGCTAAGTATGGCGAAGATGAAGATGGTTGAAGATTGAAAAACATTGCCCAAGGTTTATTCAAAAAATCGCCAAAAATTTAATATGGATCGATAGTACTTCCTGCTGAAATTTCATTGATAACGCGTGTGAACCGGCTAAAGTACGAAGTTACGAACTTTACCCAGTTTTGACCTATGAAAAGGAAAACTCTCGGGACAGAAAGTGCTCTGTTGATTGAGCAACTCTCCATGACATCGTAGGTAGACACCTGGTAAGACAGTACAAGTCGTCTCTCTTGGCTGATTAACAGCGAGAGAACAGGGTGGTACATAGTATTCTTACTCAGCGGTTGCGAACACTAAGGCGCTGTATTCGAGGCTGGTACTAACTACGTGTGTTTTGCCAAATTGACCGCCAATGGAACACAAGCTTATGGCAAAGAAGAGGCCTTCACCAGTTTCGACTTCTAGAAGGAAAAATGACCTGTCTCCAAAATAAAATATACAAATTGTAAAACATAACGATTATAGAAATTAAAAAAAATATCTCTGTCTCGCTAATCGTTGTCGCAAAGAACAGCAACCACACAGCCCGCTAAGGTCGAACCGAAAGCATTTATATAGGCATATAGCCATATACTCTGCGGTCGTTCAATTTCTGCAGACACTAAACTTCTTTCAATTTAATGCTATGTGAACATTTTGGGAGATAAACGCTTCACGAGCCTTGCGATGAAACATCTCGACATAGACATGAAGCCCAAGACAAGGTTAAACGGAACCACATTCTAAGCCGGATTCAAATTAGCTATAACTGCAAAGGTAAAGTGATCGTGTTATCATCACAGTGATCTGAAATACATTTATTTCCAACTCAAAATGAACCTCTTTATAACAGGTACGCGAGTCCCTGGCAGTGTGAGCCAAGGGTTTAAAAATGAAACAAATAGTAGAACAAACAAGTCGATGGACAACGGTATAAAATGGTCGAGCAGTAAGGCCCATGAAGAATGTTGACGTCAAGCCGCATTTTGCAAGTTGCTAATTGAAGGCCTCGTCAATTTATACCGCAATTACCTTTTCGCGAAACTATTTCCATTAGAGGTGGCCACTGCTTGATTTGGCTTCACACGTGCGTGTTTTCACTTTGTTCTTGACACCTTGGCATATCGAATGACTGATGATGAACAGAGTGAATGTTTGTTGATTTTTAAGAGCCTCGATTATTTGCCCTCTTCCAGGACAACATTATGTTCACATACTTTGTTCTGATTCTTCAACAAACATTTAAACTTATAAGGGTGGTTGATTTCTGTCAATCACAGAGCACGCCTTTTCGATTGGGCGAATTAATTTTCTGAATTTGCTTTCTTGATTGCGTTGCCGTTTATGAAAAATTCAGAGACTAAACTGCTGGGAACAATGGATTAAAACCGGTACCGTGAATGACCGGTCACAAACCTTTTCCTTATTCTTACATCATGGGTAGATAACAACGCTCCTTCTCCGGTCTTTCACTCGGCAGTAAAGTTAACAACGAAGAAGGCTTCCGCAGGCAGAGTAATCGACTGTCGGGCGAAGGTATGATCTCAGTTGATTTTCAACACTTTTTACTTTACGGTTGACTTAATTTTTGGCTCGGCGATCTTCCCCCAAAATGGACTATCAAAACGTCCGTGTAGACAAAGAAACCTTAACTCTCCAAAATCACGAACCAGAACGTTATCGAACCAAAACAATTTTAAAAACAGCGCGGTACGAGTTTGCCCTTATTCGAAAAAACAATGAATAATAATCAAAGTTGTCTTTTCATAGGAAAATGCAACTTAGATATTTCGTCTTGCTTGTGCTTCTTGGACTTGCTATTTCCACGCTTACCGCGGATGGAAAGTCGCTGAAAGGTAAGTTTTGTTGTTTATAACAAATTAAAATTGAACTAATTCCACTTTATCTGAGATTGCTTCAACTCAAAACGGTGCGCTTCATTAGGTAAAGACTCCGTCCCAAAATTCCTATCACAAACTCTCTTCTTGTCCAAAAAGCGTGTGACCCCAATTTTACCTCCAGCCTTTTTTTCCCGATACGGTTGGCCAAACTTGATCAGGTAACAAGTTAAGTGTTAATCTTGAAAAGACAGGTTTTGTTATAGTGGTGAGATTTAACCTTAGGAAGGCCGCGTTTATGCGCTTAATCATAGAGAGAGAAGATCAACACAGGTCGAATATTCAGTAAAGATAGCAAACACATTTGCACAAGTTCAACTCTTTATAGTCTTCCCCAACAGCCAACAGACTGCAGTCTTGAATTCCGGAAACAGTGGTCGTTTTGGTCCATCAATTAAAGTGCCTTTCTTAAATTTTGGTGCTCCAGAATAAATAAAGGCGATATAGATCTCGACTTTTAAAATTGTGTCCCTTGAAATAGAGAAATTGGTCCGGCACATTCCAATCGAACACTTCATACGAGCTTCATTACTAATTGTAAGTTAAAATAGCTCAAGGTTACCGTGAATGAATTATTTTAAGAATTCAAAATTTTCTTTCATCCCCATTTTGCAATCGGTTTAATTTTTCTTACAACCGAAATTAGGAAGATTTTTTTCCTTGGGGTGCTGTTTCAGAAACACCGGTATGGTGACTTAAGCTGGCCGTTCAAATCGATGTTTTGATCCGTTTCAATTCTAAAACAAACAACATCGAACAAGTAACAAAAAAGTCACCTATACAGTAACAATAAATAATGCTGTTATACATATATGCAGCGGTATCAAGCAACTTAATTAAGCAAATGAAACTTGCCTGGAGCTGGAAACGCAGGGATCACGACTATCAGTGCAATCTTATAGTCCCATGGCGTAGCTAGGGCACAGACATAAATGTAATCGAATAAGCAACTACCACATGCAATTGAAAACAAATTTAACACACATTATTTGACACTCCAAAGCGGGTATAAGTTGTTTGTTTTTGTTTTTGCTGTTGTTTGTCTTGTTTTGTTTTTTGTTTTTTTCCTTTTTTTAAAGTCGTTTAAGTCGTTTAACGCGTCGTCTAACGCTCACAGCGGCCATAAACAAATCTAAGGAGCTTCCTTAGTTTTTTGGTCTAACCTTTACCTTTACCAGCCACCCCTACGTTACGGCCAGCTTCCTTGGCATTGGATGACTTAAGACATTCACCGAGTCGTTACCGATCATTGCGGGGAGATTTGCCTAATTTTTTTTTCTTTCTTTTCTCTGTCAGCACGCAAGAAATCACACAAGCATCACGGTAAGCTCCTAAAAGCCCTCATTTCGGCGACATTTCATAAAGGTAATGTAGCTATAAACTTTAACTATCTTCACCCGCATTCTCTCCGTGCCCCTGCATGTGGATACAGCCTCCTCTAACATTTCAAGGTTTGTATAACTTGCGCTAACGAAAAATCTCCACTTATCAGCCATTAACGAACAGAATCTTCAATACGTAAACTGACCAAACTCAGTCACAGTGGCATATCAAACACTAAAATCAATAGGAAGAATGACCATGGAAAACAATGTTTGTAATAAAGTTTCCAACACTCACGATACGGCTAAAAATCTCGAATAACTAGCGATCCAAGATTTCCCAGATTTACAGATATTCGTGCGACTGGTGTAAGCGTATACCTTCAGATGTGAAATAATTTTTAATTTTCTCAATTTTCAATTGCCCGTTTTATAAGTCAATTGGAGACTAGAGAAGAGTTTTTCAATGTTAGTTTATTGTGAATTGGGCCCCTTCAACAAAAAGATCACAAAATTTGAAGTTATTTCGTTATTTGCAACCATCTAGTACCATTCCAAAAAGCAGAAAAATGGGATTGCGCAGATTAGGAGAGACATGTGTATGGAACCAGTGAGAGTCCAATGACAGCTCACAGCTCGGTTACTACACGCGATCAAAGATGCCCAAGCTAAAGGCTGGTTTCCATATGATCGCAGACGATCGCAGAACTTTCTGCGATCTGCGATCTGCGATCCGCGATCGTCTGCGATCATATGGAAACCAGCCTTAAACTATATAGTGATAGGAGGTCTTAGTAACATTTTTAACTTCCTGCAGTTTGAACAGTTTCCCTTTTCTGAGCTAAATAAATGAAAGAAGAAGAGGTGCTTTTTCAGTTGTGGTAATTTTGGTAATTTTCTCCTACCAACATTTCGGAGAAGGATAAAATAGTCTTAATCGTTTTCCAACATGGATCGTTATAGAACATTACCAATAAGTACAGCTTCAAGATCCTTAACGAAACATCGATGGTCCGTTTCCTTAATGACTCGTTCTTGAACATCTTAACCCCTCATTAAGTTAATGCTCAATACGTAGTAGGCTAAATCTGCTCTTCCCTTTCATTCGTTATCAACCTACTATACTAGCTGTAAATAGATGTAGTGATTATAATTCTTCCCGTATTAAACATTACCCACATGTCCGTCAGTGTGTCTAGCAGGGGAGGGGGACGGATTCAATCATCGCCTACTCTGAACAGAAATACCCTTTTCCAATTTCTACTTCAACGCTGCGTTCTTGCGTATCAACTTGGAAAGCTCAAATCATGTTAGAAACCGAAGCCGAATTATTCGAAAATTTCAAAATTCTACTGTACAGAAAAATTAACTTTGGAGTCACAACTTCAGTTTACGCTTAATAAGCTCATTTCACAATTGTTCTTGGGGCTTCGATTGATTTTAGATAAATGTTCGCAGTTTTCTGAAATATTTTTACAAAACCGGAACTCCAAGATCCATCATTTGGATTTCATTAAGGGGGAAGGAGGCGTTTTGCCACGCTTTCTTCTCTTGAAATTTCATTCACGTAGCTTCAGTATTGTGAGAGTTGTTGATTGGTCATGTATAACGAAAGCGACGGGAAATTTTCTTCACTGTTAATTTATATTGTACCTTCACGACCTCAGAAATAATTTTATACAAGGAATTTCCAAGAGTACTCTACGCTCACTTCACACGTGTCCTGAAATTAAGCGAAACTGTTTGATTTAAAACTAAACTTTCCCTCAATTAGCACCCATATAATAAAACCGAAATATCGGAGAGCTGTAAAAGAGAGGATGAGAGAATGCCCGGCATCTATATATATCAAGATTCAAAATGTTAATTTATTTACCGACGCATACAAATTTCGTTTGCCAATAGAAGCTGAAAAGAAGAAAGATGAGCCTGAACTTGAAATGGATGATGCCTCAGGCAGTGCTGGTAAGTGGTCATAAATATTTGGTAGACTTGGATGGCATGTACTAAAACCAGGAACACCGGAAGACCAGAACACTCCGGAACACCCCGGAACACCGAATTTGACGGTGTTGTTTTGCTTTCCCATTACAGGCCATGTAAAAAATAAAATGTCAATGTAATTTGTTTAACCACGTAACACGAAAGAGCTTAGAAGCAGGCTTTAAAAACCCTAACCCTAAACCTAACCACAAATTACATTGACATTTTATTTTTTACATGGTCTGTAATGGGAAAACAAAACAACACCGTCAAATTCGGTGTTCCGGGGTTCCGGGGTGTTCCGGGGTGTTCCGGTGTTCTGGTATTCTGGTATTCCGGTTTTCCTGGTTTTAGTACATGCTGACTTGGATCGCTGCAGATTACTGACATGCACTGACAATAGACCCTTTCCGAATTCACGTCAGCCCCTTTTTCAAAGCGAGTCTAAGTGCGAAAATCTTGTGATGGTAATTTGTTTTACTTTGCATATGAAAGAAAACTCATTTTCACAAGAAAGACTTCGCACTTAGACTCGCTTTGAAAAAGAAGCTGAAGTGAATTCTGAAATCCACTATTCTGTAAGACAAACAGTAGCTAAAGAAGAAAGTATTCCTCACATTGTTGGTGTAACTAGACTTGATTAAGAGCTGTGACTAAACTCAACTAAGAAATTTTGAGTTAAAAACGCTCGCATGCACCGAGAAATTGATAGTACGAAACCGTGCTCATGGTTTGACTGCCGCGGTTAGAAAGTGACTCGAGCACGGCTCAAGGTGCATAAATTACCAAGTTGTTGTTGCTGATGTTATTGCTGTTTTTGGATTTTGGATTTTGAACTTCACTGCTTAAAATTATTTCAACTACTGAGGGATTTCCCTCGCCTCATGAAGAAATGAATAGCGACATCCTCAAATGACCATGGAGGTTTAAATGACCTTCGCAAACAGCCTCGAAGGAAATATTATATAGGGGACCTAGAGTCCTATTGTATTATCACCTGCCCTCGGGCAAATCACAAAATAAATAAATAATAAATAACCCTCAAGGTGCGACCTGAATGTTATTGATAGCCAAATAATGTCACACAAAGACATAGGAGTTTACCAAAAAAGACCCGAAGACCTCACAAGAGCGGATGAAAATTTGTGAAACCAACCCAGTCTCTAAAGATTATAGACGATGACCAAGCAACGCTCAATAAAAAAAAGAAGACGTTCATCGCTGATTTTTTAAAGAAAAGTGATCCTTGACCCGGCAAAGTCTTCAGTATGCGGGATTTCTAGTGTTCATGCTAATCCGATTGCCTGTCCCTTTGGCAACTGCTTAGTACCGTTTTACTGTCACGCCGGCCTCTTATACCAAATCAGGGACCCCGGCTCTGGAAGACTTGCCGCTCGTTGGGCTTAGTAAAATTTGACAGGAAGGATATCAAGCACGAAACGTGCATTAACATGCATTTTTTTCCTTGTAGGTGAATCTGGCAGTGCAGAGGAATCTGGAGGTAAGTTTGATAATAGTGACATATTCTCGCTGTTTTTGCCCTTTTGCTGGGGCATTATCCCCTCTACTCCACTAATACGACACCAAAAATCCCTACAAGCAAAATCATAGTTTAAACCCACTATTATAAACCTACCGATCATTTTCTTTTCATAAAATGGCTAGCAACGCCACACAATCAAATTTAGGTTTAAGTAGGCACTCGCTTTCTTGAGCACGCTAATTGTGCAAGCAAACGCGGCCTGTTCCTTGCCTTGTAGGAAATGCACTGGCAATGGACTTTTGACAACACGGTATTTGTATGACAACGCCATGAAAGTCATTCTGGTATCATGTGAACAGCCCCCTAAATTATGCCTTCATGCAAATGCCCTATCTCTGTTTGATGCATTTGGCTGTGCCTACATCGAGTTAAAATGTTCTTGGAAAGTTTAGAGACAAGTCAACTAGAAAGAACAGCTCAAAGCACTTCCTCGCTCTCCACTCGTGCTGCAAACATCTTGTGTGCATCATAACTTGATACACGTACGCTAAAGTGTAAAGGCTGGTTTACAAATAGTACGACGCAAGCATAAGCACAATTATAACATAGCACGCATGCTTCCCTATCTAATTCCTATTGGCGTCATCATGGTACATTTCTCAACATACGCACGGCCATGCGTCCATCTGATGACGTGTGCAACTTGTAATCAAATACAAAATGGCGTGTTTGTAATCAGCCAATGAGAATCTTTGTTTTTCGGCTACGCCTCGAGCAACTCTTACGCTTCTTTCGTGCTCTCCAAACTTCCCGCGTGCATCCATAACTCGATATACGCACGCTAAGCATGAACCAATTCTTAAGTAACATACGCAGACGCATTAACTGGCTAATTAGTGTCTTTTTTCTAACAAAAGGTACTAATGAACAAAACGCTTCTAAGCCTGCGTACGCTGCTTGTGCTTGCACATGCGTGGTACGTGTAAACCAGTCCTGAACCAAGTCTTTTGAGGCCGTATTCTTAATCGGCGGACAATAGATCGTTCTTTTGTCTTTATGCAAATTAGCTTACCAAGCCTCGTTAGCATGTGCAAAACTAAAAAGAATACTTGCTTTAAATTAAGGCGAGCACGTGTATAAAGTGTATTCATTAACTGTACTGTTTAATATTTTGCACTATTTAACACCTTACGTTTTATTTTATTTTCAGCTCCACCAGTCGAGTCAGGTGAAGGTCCTCCTCCCCTTGTCGTCCCGACACCTACCCCCGAGCCCCGCCTATGCCCTGCTCCATGTCCTCAAGTCTGTGCACCTGCCTGTATGGAGAACTGCTGTAACACCCCCATACCTCCTTGCACTCCTCCAAGTCCTTGCCCTGCCCCTATGCCAATGCCCGTTCCCATGCCAGCACCCGTTCCCATGCCAGCACCCTGCCCAGTAGTATGTGCCCCTGCGAACCTTCCGTCGTGTTGCCAGGCTCCCCCACCCCCACCCCCTCCTCCGCCGCCTCCCCCTCCTCCCCCGCCTCCACCTCCTGGTCCCCCTGTAGTGCTATGCGGACAGACCTGTGTAGATGGATGCGGACCTCAATGCCCACCTCAATGCTGTAAACACCACAAGAGAGGGAATCTCAAGAAAGGGACAAAACGGCACTCAATCCACCATCACAAATGAAGATGACTTCCCACCTAGACTGTAAATAGAACAAGAGCTGGCACTCCTTGGGTTGTTTAGCGACGGGGAATTATCTCCCTTTCATCCCAAGGGTGACACATGCGAGTGACTGTTAAAGCATAGACGGGAATACTGACTTTTGATAGATCGACAATTTTAGAAAGAAATGTAAACTAAATTTAGTGCTGTTTTTGTTAGTTAATACCTTGTTTTTATAGTGAATTTAAACTAATAAATTTCAACTGGTTGCAACATTAACGAACGGTTTGTCGTGGAGTTTGGAAGCTACAATAGCTTGCGCTAAACGACACGATTCTGTTAGCTTTCAAAGTTAAGACACATCCGAACATTGATGCAAACTAGCAGTTAGCCAACTGTAATTACATTGAAAATGAATTCAAACTCAGCATGTGAAGGTTTAGGCAAATGTTTGTGTTGTTGTATGGAGGAAAGAGTCACCACTGCAGTGCGGTGAAGCCTCCTTTTCGTTTTCCTTTTCTTCTCACAAGGCTTCCCATCTTTAACTTGACTTTCAGCTTGTATATTTGACAACAACGGCTTCAACTGAAGAGACGACAAAGAATGAGACGTTAAAAAAGTATATAACTCAAGAGACGACGATCGAGAGCGTTAAAGGTCGGAAGCCTTGCTGTTTTGATAAGCTTCCGAAATTGCCACAAAAACTCAAATCTCAATTTCCAAATGTTCAATCTATTTCCAATAGTCGTGTTTTTGAATGAAGCCTTTATGTTGTCAAAAATGCATGCTAACCTTTTTTTTCTCTCTCTTTTCCTTCTTTCTATAGAAACCACTCAGCCAGCCAAACCGCTACCATATAAGGTTATTGGTCCTCTTGGAGGCCACCCCCATCCGGGACCCCCTTCTGCAATCAACCCATGTCCACAGCCTCGATACTGTGATCCCGCAAGATGCAAAGATCCAATTGGCTGCGCCCCTTCATGCGCTGATTCATGCTGTGCCGACATTCTCATTCCACCCCCAACACCACCGTTAGGGTCGAAGGGGGCACCATGTTCCGATGCATGTGCACCAAAGTATCAGTCTGATTGCTGTATGGGAGCACAACCACCCTTTGGTGCCTTGCCCGCATCCCCCCAAGCAGTATCCCAGCCCGTATATCCCCCCATGGGGCCCCAGCCAGAGTATTCAGCACCCACCGGCATGATACAGCCCGGATATGTACCACAGTCCCCTCCCGCTTTATGTGATCAGAGTTGCTATGCTACTAACTGCGCCCCACCCTGCCCTGCCAAGTGTTGCATTAGAAAGAAATCTTCAATTCATCGTCACCGAAAGACGAGATCGCTAACAACAGGATTAAGCTTGTGCCACTAAAAGTAATATCACCATGATGGACTGAAAGGACTATGGCCGACACTTTCGTCTTATCCGAAAGAAGTTTGGCTTGCGTCAGGTTATTCCAGTGCACACAGTTAAGAGTTGATCCTACAGAGGGCAAAGCGCTTTTAAAGCCTGATTCGTAATCATTAATCCACTTATCAACAGGACTTTTAGTGGAAATAAGGTCGCAACATTTGTTTAGTCTTCACAAATGCAGTAAAACGACAACCGAAGAGTCAAAAACTTTATTTTGAGTATTTGTTTGCTCTACTTTAGTTAAATTTCCGTCATAGTACTTGGACAGAAAAGATGTTTGACTATTAAGAAATTCCTCAATGGAATTTCCTTCATTTACTTTTTAAGTGAAGAGCTGTTTAATTATACTGAAATATCGCCTGAAACTGGTCGATGCTATGGTGTGGTCCACTATTGGTCACTTTTAAAGTTGTGAACAATTTCTTGGAACATTTTCTACTTCCAAAATGTACAACGGAGATAGAAATAAAACAAGCTTTACATAAGCAAGGTAACATTTCTTTTCTAATTTATCCTGACGAGGGGTCAGATCATGAAGCAGAGCGCGTGACACTCAACACATTGAAAAAGTAATTTTGAAGTAATATATCAAACACAAAAAAGAGTGAGCTGAAGAAATGATCCTCGCACTTTCTGGACAATTTAAGCAATTGTCCCTTATATGCACTTTAAAAATTCAAGTGACTCCAACGGGATTCGAACCCACGACCTCTGCGATGCCGGTGCAGTGCTCTTACCAACTGAACTATGAAGCCACACAGTTGAGAGCAGGCCAAATTGTTGGGCTCATGCGTGTTTTCCAGTGAAAGGAAAGTTTCATTCATCATTCCTTTCACGGGAAAACACACATGAGCCCAACAAATTGACCTGCTCTCAATTGTGTGGCTTCATAGTTCAGTTGGTAAGAGCACTGCACCGGCATCGCAGAGGTCGTGGGTTCGAATCCCGTTGGAGTCACTTGAATTTTTAAAGTGCATATAAGGGACAATTGCTTAAATTGTCCAGAAAGTGCGAGGATCATTTCTTCAGCTCATTTCTAACCCGCACTTCATAATCATTTCTTTCACAAAGAAGAGTGTTTGATCAGATATCCAAACATCAAGAAGCGAGTTGAAAAACGAGGCCCAAGGCCGAGTTTTTTAACCAAATTCGAAGTGTTTGGATAGAGGATGAAACACTCTTTTGAGTGTTTGATATTGCTTCTCAAAGAAATCAGTATTTTAAGAGAAATTTCAGGTTAAAGTTGCCGAAATGTTATGCTAATTAGGATAACATATTCAAACTTCCCTCGCGGTTGTGATTTCTTTTGTTTGGGGCTTATCAATTATTAATGAGTTTGACAAAGTGTATTACTGGGCGCGTTCCATTCGACCAAAATTTCCAGAAATTCTGGTGAGAAATCGAATGGAACAGAAAATTTCCGGAAATCTGGTCAAGCTCTCGAGGTTGTTCATTATCCCGGAAATTTGGAAATTCTAGAAATTTTCTGTTCCATTTGGCGTTTCCACTCCGTACGACTCGGTCTTAGTTCTCCCAGCCGTAAATGGTTCCTCGACAAAGCTTGTAAGATGGTCCGCCATTTTAAATCTTGGCGGGAATTACGCCCGAGCGGGAATGGAACCAGACCGGTGCGGTCAGGTGGAACATACCGTTCCATTGGACACGCAAAAATTTCGAAATTTCTTTTCGGAAATTTTGGTCGAATGGAACGCGCCCACTGACTCCCAGTTGTCTGCACGCGCAGCGCCTCAAACAAAGCGTAATGCCAGCTCTTAGTACTCAAGGCAACATCAACTCTATTACAGCAGTAGCTTCCACCACGGACTAACGCTCGAAAATGAGCTTATAGAACCAGTTCACAGTTGCCAATCGCGTATATCAGTACTCAGTCTTCGCCGAAGGAACAAAGTGTTTTCCTCAGAAAGCGCCGTAATTTATTCACTGGCGAACACGGCTGAATGACCAAAAGGAAAAGATTGTTTCTATTCCGCTTATACTTACATCAGACAAGGAAAACAACTCACAACATTAAGAATTGGAAACTTTGTATATAAGCCGACGGAAAATTCAACGAACTTAAAAGCGATATCATTGGAAGACTGAAAAAAACAATAGCGATCCATACTGAGAAGGTCCCGTTAAGAAGCAAAAAGCGGTTGTTTTGGGGTCCTAGTAGCCCACGAGAAGGAGCATGACCACTCCGAAGCACGCAAGTTTTGGAATGCAGTACCGTAAACAAACGGCATTGACATTTTTCAATGAACTGATTATGAACCGCGCTTTAAAAAAGAAAAATGAGAGCTAGCAAAGTAGTCAATTGTTAAACTCAAGAGCACTCCGACAGGTTTCAACTTCTGGCTTAACTGATCTCGCATTACTGAGAAGCTGACTGGCAAGAATGAAATAGCTACGAAGCATTGCAAGCTAAAAAACAAGCCTTTAACGTCAAAAGAACCGTGGAAACTAGCGTCGTTTTCCTTGAACGTTTAGGCGGTGACAAATAAAGTTGGTGTGAAGAGAAGCATACCAAATTAGCTTTCGCGCTTCTTTTTTTAATTTCAAAGGGAAATAGAAGCAAGTATGAAATGTAGTCTGAACCGCGAAGGGCACCTTTCTTCAAATGCGAGATCGACCAAGGAATCGTCCTTGTTTCTAATCATAGTGGATCGGTTAGGTTTGGAAAAATAAAATCATGCGAAAAGAAAAAAGTATGAAAATTCCAGGCAACGATTGCACATGCGTGTTACGCTTATCAGTTGGTGAGACCGCGGGCCAACATGATGAAAACAGAAGGAATGCCCTTATGAGATTATTTACGTTTAGTGCGATTAGAATGTAGCCCTACCTGTCACATAAAATCACGGTCGTTTTTGCATAGACCTTGCTTGTCATTTTGTATTATTTGCGGAATTATGCAGTCTTTTGGTCTTAGAATATTCTTCACTTCGTTGGGCAAGCGAACGTGAAACACATCCCGTAAAATGGCCGGTACCCGTCTCAAATATTATTTCTCCAAGATAATCGGCAAAGAATTAGTTCTCCAGTTACCAATTCCACTTATCGTATTGTCTTCGAATGGATGTCATTCTCAGTCAGGTTGGCAGATCAACTGAAAAGAGTGAAAACTGCCGAAAACATTGAATAGGGCACGCAACCACAAGAAACGGCAAGGTTTGGCAAGTCCGTTGTTCTTAACATTCTATTTCTTTAAAGTCTTCCTCGTGGACTATATGCCAAGCAGTAATCACAAAACGTCTTCCTCAAGGAAATAATAAATGGACGCTACAAATTTTTTCACATCGCGCTACGACTATAGACACCAAAAGTGAAAATTGTCAATAATTTACTTGTTCACAAGCAAGTTTTTCTTTGACGACAGACCTCTGAATTGCGATTGGTTCCAACGACCTAACAACAAAGCGGGTGTTCCGGAAGGAAATTTGGAGGTAAATTATTCATGAAAAAGATCTTTTACGGCCGAGCGACTAAGCTATCTCTGTGTGATTTGGCCACAAAATACTTAAAATTAACCTTTCGAATTTTCTGAAATGGTCCTCTGAAGAGATCAATTTCTGCTTGGAGGATAAATACAGAGTATCGCCGATTTGGTGTCATTCCCTTTCGTATACGAAGCAAACGAGAAAGGATGGCAATGCTGTTTTACTGCGTCTTTGTAGCGCTTTATTGTTCAAGCTTTGCGTTAAGCGCTCCCAACGATGACACCGCTGATTTTATAGACGAGACGGGCAAAGCGTTAAAGAACTTAAAAGGTAAACACAAATTTGTTTCTTACTGGTTCCAGGAAGTTAAAACCTCCAAGAATGAACTCGACTTAGTTATGTCAGAGGTCGACAACGTGAAAAGTAGCAGCCGAGTAGTCGGCAGTACCTGTCGTTCAAATGATGTTGAAATGTCGCCCTCTGGCTTAACGCTGTCATCATTCCCGGTAGATCGTTGACACCACAACTTTCTATACGTTATAAGACTTTAAAATCTCGCGAATTCTTCAGTCTGAAATCACATCAACAAAACCCAGTAACTCCCCGGCCACGACAAAACCTTCACTGAACACCACTTGAACTCGATTCTTGCCTTTCTTCCAGGAATGAGATTTAATTTAATCTTTTATTCTGCGGACAGTTTTTTTCTTATTCTTTCTTAACTTTTTTTGGGGAGGCGGGTACGGGAATTTTCAATACTGAAGAGGATTTTAGTCGAGTTCGAGGAAATAATAGACAGCGTCTGACAAAAAGCCCCCTTGTAGTTCACCAGAATTCTTGGCACCAAGTGTTCGGCACTACAGTTAATGACTATTTGGCCACACTGTGCTTCTTATTGCCCCCGCAGGGGGGAAAATGTCCGAGTACCGGTCAATTGGTGATTTGAAAACCTTGACTGGCCGCCGGTCATTTAGACACAGCTTTGAGACAACTGGGTGTCTTCGAAGACCGAAAACAGATTTTGGGATTACTTAGAAGGACAAGTCCATTTCTGATGGCTGTCTGAGGAGCTTAGGGCTTCGGCGCCGTATTTTTTTTTTTCAACAGAATCCGCTTGCAGGCTCGGCTTAAAAATTCAAAAGCGTCGACGACGCACTTTATAACTTTCCACCCTTCTGCGTAATTTTCCATCGTCACAAATTCAAATGCTTCGACAATGCAGTTTCCTGCGTTAAAAATTCAGTGTCCCGTAGAAAAGGTCACCGTCTTGATTACAATGTGGCTAACTATGAAATATTTCAAACGCTTTAACATTTTTTTTAAAAGAATATTCTATTCCCAAAAATTTTCGGGCACTTGAATTTCAGCCACGAAATCCGAACAAATCAAATTCTTCGAGCTGATAAGAGCATCTCCTTAAACGGTCTTTATTCATTACAAGGCCGACTTATAAATGTCCCTCTAAGGCTTTTAGTTGAATTTGTTCCTTGGGTGTCGGCCCTGTCAATAGCAGTTATAGCAGAAAATTCGAACACGCAGTAATGTTGAAAGGCATGATTTACGAAAAGATCTTTTGGCAGGAACGATTATCACCTAACTATTGAAGATATTTGCCTCTTCTGTGATCTTTCTGTGGTCACAAACTGAAAATGCGTATTTCATCGGTACAAGTTTACTATTATCAAACTAAAGCCTCAGCTAAAAGATTAAACATTTTCGTCCAACATACATCGTTTCGGATGGACATTAGCCGCCTGTCTCAGCATCTCTTTGATCTAGATAAAACATTTTCATCCAAAATTTTGCGCTGCAAACAAATGCCACATTTAGCCACTGTTACTGCTGCGTTTCCTGTGGCCCAGCTGGGTGCCCTGCTCTTGGTATTTGAGCCAGGCATGCGTGCAGCATTTTTTGTTGAGTTTTTTTTTCAAACTTTTTTGATACCACGGACATGTAACGGCACTGCGAGTGTTTCTAAAGGTCGCGCGTTTAATCATGCGTTATTAGTAAACGTTTAAAATCGAACAACTGGTATGATTGCCGCCGTTCGCAGCAATAGCCACACTGTTCAACACAGCTCGCCCACGATGTTGGACGAAAAGGTTTGATCGGTTAACCAGGCTTAAAGGCGCGGTGATGTACATTTTATGAAACCAAGATGTTGATAAAATAAAACTTTTGGGTTCATTTCATGATAATCCGTCGCATCTACTGATCCGGGCATCTACTGATCCGGGCATCTACTGATCCGGGCATCTACTGATCCCGGTATCTACTAATCCGGGTATCTACTAATCCGGGTATCTACTAATCCGGGTACGGCGCTGTTTTTAGTTGTGCCAGGTAGCAGAAGGAACAATGTTGATTTTCACACAGTCGAGCAAGAGGCTGGAAGAGCCGTCCTGAAGTTATTAGACGCCAAAATAGGTGAGTTGAAAATAAACCGAAGAGCTTAGTGCAACTACTTGAAGCGCAAGCCATGCTCAAACGAACCTCCTAGACTCAACATCCAACTAAGTTTCGTCAAATTCTGATAATCCATGTGGGAGGAAAGGCGGACAAATGAATCAAAAGAACATTTTCTTGAGGCTATTTCTGAGTACTGCAGGCTGAGAGTTAAGTGAATAGTTGAACATAACTTATGACCGTTGGTTTAAGCCCCGACCGGACCAACACCCAGAACCTTCTAACCGATCCTCGAACTGAGGAGAAAGTGCTGCCTTTTTAATGACACCTGCCAAATGGTCAGACTTTTTCTTTCTAGTCGGATAAGGACGATGAGCCGTGCTTGATTAAGTGGAACGTTAAAGAACCACTAAGGAAGTAATGAACGCTAGCCGTGACCACCCGTAGTGTGGAACGGCAAACTATTAATCCGAGCCCAGCTCTGGGCATGTTGTGCGACCGCCACTCCCTCGGTGAAAAGCTTAGTAAAAAAAAATTAACCGCGCATACGTAAACAAACGTCTGTTGACGCAACAATAAGATGAGTTTAACAGCTGGTTCCAAGAACCAACGACGGGAAAGCGATTCGCAAGCGAGTCACAAGAATATTCTATATTCGCCATTAACAAAACGAGTAGAGGCCTGTGTCCGAAATGCGACCGCAAAGCATGCATGGATTGTTTGGGTGGACAGAACGGTCATATTTGGTTGTTGAGATGAGCTTCACTATGAAGGAAGGGCGATGGGTCAGGACGAGTGCAAAGAATACGATACGATCGCCATTTCGGTACGATTTCGATACCATTTCGATACCATTTCGATACGATCGCCACCGGCGTAGTTCGGGATTAGTAGCTATGAAGCATAGTTTTACGCAAACAAGTATTTCTAGAACGAACATTAAGGTCGGCTGCATCATTTTTGTAGAACTAAGGCAATCAGGGGTTTTGCTCAGGCAAGTCAAACGAAATCACATCGACCCTCTTCCTGAATAGCTAAAAGCAAATCTGTAAAAAGGTTATTGCGCTTCCCTCCTTAAATAAAGTTATTGTAATGTATTGTAAATCTCGTCCATCACTGTCTCCCTTCATTACTTCAGGTAAGAAGGTTAATGACGCCGCTCAAGAGGTCACGGATTTTCTAAACGACGCCGTAGGTGAGATTTAAACTTACACTGTTGTTGATTTTGGTTATCGTTATCGTTATCGTTATCGCTATCGCTATCGTTATCGTTATCGTTATCATTGTTGTTGTTGTTGTTGTTGTTGTTGTTGTTGTTCCATAACTTGAAATTAAATTAAGGGAGCTTTTTTTTAACGTAACGGAAAAACCTAACTACATACCGCGCAAAAATTGTCAATGCGTCCATTGGTCAATTTATAACAAGCCCAGCAGAGCCCAGCCGTTACTCATTGCTGTTATTCACCTGACATCACGGGCACCACGCTTGTGTCCCTGAGCAATACAGTTTCAGTCAACTCTAATTTGATGTAAACCCAGGGCAAGCAGTTTTGGCTGTCTGCGATACAAACATGGCCGTCCTACCAAGTGAAAGAAAAAAATTGTTAAATTTTCTGGTCAGAGAGGGTGAAGAGTGATCGTCATAGTTGATAATTGGGATCTCCCTCAAACGTTCTGGGGCTTTACTTAAATCATGCGAAACTCATAACAAAATTAATTAAAACATTAGTTACTTGCCTAAATCGATTCATGCGTACTTACTGCTTCATGTTGTTGATATTCTAACGAATAGGTCACCATGCCAAGCAAAGAACAAAAACGATCCAATCTGACAAGGAAAAGGGTGAGTCAAAATACTGACTTTGAAGCAAACGGGACAAGAAATAAATGACACTACTTTTATATTAAACAGCATTTATTGACAGAAAGTATCTCTGTTCCTGGTCATGATTAATGAAACACCTGGAATCCACTTAATTGGACTTTGCTCTCTTCACTCTCATTAATAATAATAATAATAATAATAATAATAATAATAATCAACTTTATTTATAGAGGGTGACACACAACAGTAATCACTGAAAAACTAGTGGCTGTAATCACTGAAAAACTAGTACCTCCCTGCTGCAAGTAGCATATATTTCAAAAGGTCCCCCAAGTATGAATCAACAAACCACATTTTCATTTTGTTTAACAAGAAAAATGTGACATTAATTATAAGGTTTAAACTATTTTTTAGATGGGGAGGGTGATAATAAGAAAGCTCCACCATCATTTCTCATATTCTGTACGCCGCACCTCAATGCACATGAGTAGCATGAGGACCAACAGAAAAATAGAAGACTGTGTTATTTTGTCTTAAGAGAGTTAGGGCTGTTCATAAGTTTTCAGTTGGCAGTGAACAATCTTGAACCCAGGCTCTTTCTCTTTTCCTCTGCTCTTATTGAGGAAAGACCATGGTTGCAGCTGGTCGTGTGATCATATGGTCAAAACAACATCACAGTGTGGTGAACAGGCTTTTCGCAGCCATTTAATAATTCATTCACACGTAAAGTTGTGAAGGCAATGAGGTTGTATTGAATCAAGGTCAACCTCTGTCATTGCTTCTGATTCATTGAGGCAAGCCGCTGTGACGATCTGTCAATGAGGGCCAGCAGTCAGCATTACAACCCAACTTCTGGGTGGTTTTAAAGGCCACTGAGTGTGAGTGGGAGGGGTGGTAGAACTGTGTGCTCAGTGCACTCAGAGGTTTGTTCAGAATTGGGTCAGACATTGACCTTCTTTAACCCTTTAACTCCTCATTAGTGACCTCATGGGATTTTACTCCGGCTAATGCCAGACAATTTTATTCACCAAAAGAGGGACCTTAAAGGAGGTACAAGGTTAATACAAACATCAAATGCTGCCTCTCTTAAATAAATGACATGGGTTTTGTTTCTTTGTTTGCCTGCTTGTTTATTGTTTGTTGTTTATTGTTTGATGTTTATGTTTGTTTCTTTGTTTCTCTGTTTTCTTTGTGTTGTTCAGTATTTGTTTTTGTTTTTCATACTAACTGGTTTGAATTTGCATGAGAAAAGAAATAAGATTTCTGTCAAAACAAAATCAACTCAAACATCGCTTCTGTTCAAAAATGGATCATTGGAATTCACCATCAACGTAGAGTTACCTGAAAATGTGTTCTGCGTTGACGTTATTTCGATTCCTTGCATCTTCTCCGCTTTTGCTTCTTTTCGTGTTACTCAGCTATACTTTGATCAACCATAAAATCCCGAAAGGGATGCTTCTAGCTCCCCACCATCGAGGAAAACCTTGTGTTGTCGATCATTTGTATCGGTAAAACAGCAACAGTTTTGCTGTTTGTTGGTTTGGAGTAAGCGTCTGTGTCCATTAGCGTTTCCCCCATTAAAAACAGACAGATATTGAACACAAATCGACAGCTTTGAATCCATAGGTACTGTAGGTAGTCTCGCTGGCCATTTTGATTCCAATGCCTATGTAACCGTTCCTGATTACTTTGTAACCGTTCCTTAAAATGTTCGCACACGCACCGTCTCAGGTAGTCAGCACTTTGAAAAGTTCCCTCAGCAATTTCCTTCTGGAAAGACCTTCTTTTTTTTTTTTTTTTTCCAAAAACAAAACCAAAAGGCGGTGCTTTTCACACTGTTTCCGTTTTTCTGTACAGAATAACCTTTTTTCTGCGCTCCGTTTTTACCTGAAAATTACATTTCCGTTGCACCAATCAGAATCTAATTTACGGTCTTTGAAAGATTTTACCAGTGCTGATCCATTCCAAATTGCACGAAATCATGTGAAAAAAGGATTCATAGGAAACATGAGAGATGGGGAGGCTCCAAGTCTTCGCGGCCGGGTCTGTTTTTTATTTCGGCAAAAAGTGTTCAACCCCGCCGACCCATAATTTTGAATTTCCTCGGCAATTTCCTTCTCCAAAAAACATCATTTCCAAAAAAACCAGCAACAGACAAAAGGCGTCGATTTTCACACTGATTTCATTTTTGTTTAGTTGTTTTATTTTAGCTTGTTTGTTTTGTTTTTGTTTGTTTTGTTTTTGTACAGAATAAACATTCACCTTTTTTCTTTAAATTACTTTTCCGTTTGACCACAGAAAAATTTTTCCAAGTCTATTATATGAAGTTTATAAGATGGTACCTTAGCCTTAAACTTTGCAGAAATGTTGTTAGGGTTTACGTGTCATCATTAAATTATGTTAAATGATACCTAAGTTTGAATCCAGGTGAGAGTACTGTGTTGTCGTCTTTGCAGAGATGTCACTCCTTCACCTTGGTGCAAAGAAAGTTCTCACCAATAACGATGAAGGCAATAAGCCTAAAAAGAACAAAGATGGCTCTTTTCTGGTAAACTTCAAGATCCCTTACATCGTCACACCTGTTGTTAAGAAAAAGAAGCCAAAAGCTAAAAAGTATCACCATAAACATGTGAAGAAACCTCATCATCTAAAAAAGTATCATCATCGTTTTGTTCACCACAAACATCATCCTCATCATTATAATCATCCGCATGCTTTGGATGCCAACCGACCTCCAGCTGCACCACACGCCAGCTACAGTCCACCAGCACCAGGTAAGATAAGTGTCAAGTTACCGTCGACTGCATCGACCCTTCCACGCACGTGATAAAGGCCTACATTATGACATAAGTATAATGTAATTTTATGTCGAGGCCCCCAATAGTTAAGTATTTAGGTGTGCCGTTGTATGGGGCAAGAGGCGTTGTCAATCATAGAGCTTAAGCCAATCAAATGGGGTCAGATCGAATAACACCGAGGTTATAGGCAAGATCAGTTTAACTCGTGGTTCTTCTCGCCTTCATTCCCATCGTGTTAACATCCGAACACAGATTTCCGGTACTGTAGAAGAATTTCCCCGCCCCCTCCCCATGCTCTGGCCTTTTCTTCAGGCTTTTGTTGCCTTTTGATACGCACTTGGCTCTTTGACGATATTTAACCCCACCTTTGCTTAAGAGATTGCGTGAGTTTTATTGTATCAATATTCTTTATGTCGGGTGAAATAAAAGCGTCACTATTGTGTCCAATTTATCCCACATTAGCAGTTATCATTTTATCGCCCGTCAATCTCGTCATCAAACTAGTGCAACGTCACGCAGAGCTTTGGATCCCGTTTCAGTAGAGACACGCGGGTTTCGTGATAAAAAACATCTTCTTTTGGCCTATCAAACGTCAATGTTTTGACAGCAAAACTTCAAAGTTTTCCCACCCATTTGTAGCGCTATTCATTCATTGCTGCTCGGCGGGTTATTTTTCAAAAGACGAAAGAGAGGAAAAGAATCATGTCTGATCACAGAACTATTGTAGAATTTTTAGCTGAAGAAGATCCTCATTTACTACCACCATTATCAAGCTACCGTGAACGGTTGACGTTTTTCCGCGTTTTTTTTAAACGCCATTAATAATAAACTAAATCCATAGAAAAGAGGATCATGGCTCACACATGGACGATAATCAGTTCTTTAAGCGTTCGTTTATTTACAAAAGCTCACTTCAATTAAGTTTTTGAAGAGAGCGGAATGAAAAATGGCACTTGATGGTCATGTGACAACTATTGCTGACAGGCAAGTCTTGTCGATTTTAACAATAAAACGGCAAAAATTTAGGGGCTATTCCGTTAATTATTTTTTTCTGGAATATAGGTTTAATCGAACGCGAGCATGCATAGTTAATGCATCAAAAAACCCAAAATGACGGCGCCCAGGAAATTTAGAAGCGAAAATAGGCGACAATCAATTCTTTTTTTCACTAAAATACTTAAGGAATTTTTTTCCTTTTGCCAACAAATTATGATGTGAGCCACTGTTTCCCAATTTAATTTTGAACTAAACCGGATTACCATTATTATTATCTTCATCTTTCCTTCATCTCTACTTTAAGTTACTTTGGATACTTCAGAAAATAAACCAGTTCCTTTGCTCACACAGCTGCTCCATCACAAACGTTAACGCCTCCTCCAAGCTACAACGCCATTGATTTGAGTTTCAATGGATACAACTGGACCTACAAGTACAGTAATGACAGTAGTTCAGACATGACTCCTTGCCAAGGAAACTGTATGGACCCATGTACACAGGAGTGTTCCATGAGTCAGGATTGTTGCTGCTGTGATCCGAACATGATGGCCCAGCTGCAGAGCCAAATGCAGAGCCAGATGCCTGCAGCACCAGCCTATCCGGCTCCAGTAAGTCGATGAAATGATTAATTTTCACCAGTGGATCGTTTGCACAAAGATTTTTGCTAATGTCATCAGGAATTCTATTTGCAACGTATGGCAATCCATGGTTTCATTTGCGTATTATGCAAAAAATTCCCTGTGATCTTTCACTGGTTCCCACCAGGTTCTACCAGTGAGTTGTAAGAGGCATCGGGAAGCCAGTGTTCCTTTTGCCGCAGGAGTGTAGGCAACCATTGACTGAATGGGAAGTCTTGTCTAACCAGTAGTCGATTTTGCATATATGATACGCCATCAAAATAAATCTAAAACAAATATCTCCTGAAATGCACGTAATCAGATGCTAGCCGATTTTCATAAGCATCACAAAGGGTCTCCTTGCTCTTCTCCTCAACTTCAACATTACTTATGTCCAGAAATACGGGCAATAAACGTCACAAAGTGTCCCCCAAACGGTGATTTTCAAGTAACCATAAACAGTTCCATTTATCCTCACCTAAAAATAACCCTAACGCTAACCCTAACCTCATTGTTAGAAATAAGCACTGGACTCTTAGACTTAACGGGACACTTCGTGATGGATATCAAAATTGAGCGTGCATCTAATTACCTGCATTTCTGGACATAAGTGAAAACAAAAGGGGACAGAGTGGCAATCCATTTCTGAAATTTAATGAAATGACAATAATTCTTTACAGGTTGCTCCTCCTCCACCTATAAACCAGCCCCCGGCTTTTACAGCAACTGTCCCGCCGTCCTCGTGTCCACCTCCCTGCCGGAGAAACTGCTTTACATACTGCCCACAGGAATGCTGCGGCGTCGCGGGAAAGAGGGATAATGTTATAGGTGGTCAAGGGTCTGGGATGGAGCAATCCGCTGCGCATGACAATGGAAGCGCAAACGAGGCGGAAGAACAAAATGAGGAGGCGAAAAGTGACAAGCAGCAAATAACTAATGATCGCAGCCTGGAGGGAAGTTCAAACAGCAGCGATAAAAACGAAAATGCAGAAAATGATGAGTGAAGACAACATAACGACTAGGTTTATTAAGATTGTTGCAGGGTTATAAGGTACCTTAGTGGCAGCGACTAAACATGTTGACGAACTGGTTTGTTAAAAACGGACCGGACACACCGAGACACATCATCCAGTACTGTGAAAGGTTTGAATAGTGATGAAGGCGGATATATGCGGTGTAAGACGTTGAGTTTTATTTTTACCTCGTACTCTCCAAAAACAATTTACCAAGACGGTCAAAATCTATCTTTTCTTAGCCCTCCAAAAAGATCTCCAAATGTTTATTTTTAGTTGGAAACAGGTGGTGAAGAATGTTCAGGATGAATGGTGAAGAATGTTCAGTTAAGACTGAACATGCAAACTTATTGGCACGTTTAAGGATACCGTGCTAAATAGGTCTCAATGTTATTCGTAGAGTTATGGCCTAAAGTTAGAGTTGAGCCCCCCAAATCGTCGCCTGAACTCATAATTTTGGAAGGGTTAGGTCTATTGGCAATGATTAGGTTTAAACACTAATTTTATAATATTAATGTTTTGTTACTTTTTCATCTCAAGAATTCCCTCAACTAATTTCACAGTCAAATTTTCAGGATCCTGATTTTGGCTTTCCAAAATCTTAAATTTAATCTTTTGGAAGTCGGTAATTTTACCTCTATATATGTCATAACTCTACTTAAATAACTCTGTTATTAGTTAACCTCAGTATCAATAGATACCTGCCGATTCTCGCAGAAAACAAATCCTTGAAGGAAGTTCCAAAAACAGTTTTTTTTTCATGCAGTCCGTACGGTATTAATTAAAGTCCTGTAATTGTAGGCGCTTGTACAAAATGATCCAGCCTACCAATTAATTCAGTTTTAAAACCTTGAACTAGACTTCGTAACGAACGAAATGTTGCCTGTTACCAATTAAAAGAAAAGTTAAATAGACTTAGTTAAAGGGCCCATATTTGAAGGCTCATACACCGAACTTGATCTAGAATAGACTCTATTCACAAATGACGGCGATAAAAACTTATACTTTTTGTCTTTGTGCTAATTTTCTCAACTAGCCTCGTTTGCATGAACAAAATCCAAAAGAATTTGCCCTCTATAAGGAGGCTTGTTGGGCTAATTAGCACAAAGACAAATTTATTTATATTATGAATGAGGACGACCTTATTTTTCAACCTGAGGACTAGGCGTTGAGAGGAACTTAGAGATGTTTATTCTGCAATAGACTCAGATACTCCAATGATTCAGAAGCATTAAGAACCAGTCAAGCTGGTCTTAGTTATACTAAGGAGATGACATGCATCTCCTGCAAAATATCGTTTTGATAAGAAAGTAACCGAGTTCTAGTTTAGTTTGTCAGAAGTTAGTGTAAGAATTGGTTATCTGTCGTTTTGTCCTGAACAGAAGAGATGGGTTTGGTACACTTTAATGTGTTAAAATGAGCAGCATGAGTGGCATCTTCTTTGTAAAATATTTATTTCTCGAACATTAAAAAAAATTTCAAAGCAAAAAATACGTTTTTGCATTTATTTACGTCGTATGAGATCTTATAAATAATTTCTCCACACGCCGAGTGCATTGTTCATTGAGTTATATAGGCAAGCAGGAATGTTTAAGAAGAACCTGAGAGGCCATTCTCGAGTGTTGTTTAGAATATATAACTCAACAATTAACTAGGAAGCCGGTTTCTTTAATTTCTTTTATGAAGCGTTAACACCACTTGTCAGACGAGAGATGAATGAGAATTTCAATTATTCCTACACGAAATTTAATTCCATTGGTTCAAAGGTGGAACGAAAACCAATAAAAAGCTGAAAGGTGAACAGAATCGTCGACTGTAAAAGTGTAAAATACTAGGAGGATGTCTAATAGTTTAAAGCAGTTCACTGCCTTGTGGTTTCAGTTTGGTCGGATTCAGTCACCCAGTCTGTGGTACAGGTCTGGAATTAAACATGCCGGGAAACACGCTGCCAAGCTAAACGCTGTGAGTCATCGTAGAGATTGTTGATCGGCTGTTTACTTCGACTATTACTCTGGCTATCAGATTTTCCACCCAGGGGAGCAAAAAAAAATTAGTGAGGAATAGTAGGCTGGGTGCACAAGTCTTGAATGATCATGCACCCGTGTAACGTGGGCTGCGTGCGTTATTAAATTTATGAACTCAGTTTTGCCAATCACCTTAATTGTTTATTTTATAAGACATTTTACAGAAGCCCAAATGGGGACAGAAGGCCTGGGGACAGAAGGCCTGAGATCGGAAATGTCCTCTTACCGTGTTGTCATGGAAAACGTATCTCACCTGCGACAATGAGTTCCTCAATCATCATCTTTTTCATGTCTTGATTTTGGCATCAAATTGTTTCAACATCCCGAAAGCAGTCTTCGAAGTTTGGTGGTGTTACCCGGCGTTTAGTTAACAAGAATTATGAATATTGAAAGTCAAGTTGACTCTAGTTTACTTTCTGAAAATAAGCAAAATATATCACAAACCAAAGAATAAGACAGTTTTCAATTGGTGTCGAAAGTAATTACGCGATTCAGTGCATTAGTGCTAGTTTCGGTTTGCTTGAATTTTCAACCAACCAGATGACAAACCAACAGACCAATTTCGATGTTTTAAAATTCAACTTCAAACAATGGGCATGACTTCGAGGCTCCGGGGAATAATTTATGGATTTGTATGAGTTTTTTTCCCCGGAGCCTTAATTTTCTCTAAGAGTGAATATTACTATATCGAAATTGGCCTATTTGCCGCTAAGGCGGCCATTTTGGGCTACTGCGGTTCAGAGAAAGATGTCATGGGATTTATATGCCCAGTAAGCAAGATTAATCCAGGCATGCTGTGGTTGTGAATTTGGTTTTTGTTTTCAGAGACGTAGCCAGCCTATAGGCCCGTACCACAAACTATTTTATGATGCGGCCTTGAGGGACCGGGCCTACGGAAAGTCGGCCATAGCTACGTCCCTGGTTTTCAAATGTTCAAACCACTTGGGCTTTTACATTCTTTGTTTGACACTATAATAAATCTGATGGAAGAAAATGTAAAAAATTAATTTTAATCTGCACCAAAACCAAATTAATACCCATAAGCATTTCCCCCTGGGCATCTCGTAATATCTTTTTTTCCGAATCATATAGAATTCAAGATGACCGCTGTATCGGTAAAAAGGTTTATTGTGACTTAGTCATTCCCGTTTTGGCATCCTGATTGACTGGTAAAACCAAGTCGTGCATTACTTCGATTTGCGGTTTACTGAAGGGTGTATTTCTTTCAGAAAAGTGACTGGCGGTGTAATTACTTTAGTTTTGGTTTTACGCGTGACACTCAATTGAAAAGCGCTCTGTGGAAAACATCAGAGTGAGCGACAACTGGTTATTTACCAGTCTGACATCACAAAATCGTCATCTTTTTCATGTCCTGAAATCACTGACCTGCAAACTTTACGCTTCAAATATTCCCGCCAAAAAACATATGTTTTCTTCTCATTGTGCTTTCTTATGCGTAGGCGCAAACTACTATGATTTCCAAATCATTTGGTACTTAAAGAAACGTCTGAGGACCTATGAAAGGCTTCGTGATTTCTTTAACAGAATTACAAAGTTTGAAGGATTGCGCCCTGGGGTACCGTTGCAAGTATGGCTGATTGTTGTTTTTGCTGTACCTCTGTACACAAGTTTTACTCTTCTAAACAACTCTTCTACAAACAAATTGCTTCAGTGATGAAGAATCCCCAGAGGATTGATTGGAGATCTTCTCTAAGTTGCGGTGTTCAACTCTATGAACTATAGCAAACACCACAAGCAAACGTCGCACTTGTGAACAAATGTCGTTTGTGATGGTTTTTGACTCTGTTTACTTCGCTTGATTAATTTTTCTTTTAATTTATTCATATTGTATCCGAGCAATACAAGCTTCTGTCCGCGTGGAAGTCGAGTAAGTTATTGGGCCAATTTTGAAGCGCGTTGGAGCACTTTTGTCATGATTTTGTAATTCTAGTAGGTTTTTCTTCCTATAAATCTACCGCTATTTCAACCCGTGAAGTAGACTCAATCAAACGGTATGAAATCTAGAAGTTGTGTAGTAGTCTCGCTCATTCTATGCCACTTAACAAGTATTTGCCTCTGCGGGGAAGCAGGGCAAAGAGCAGAAAAGCGATTCGACATAAAAGGTAAGTCTTTTTATCAACTTAATTAGCGGCTGTCTAATTTCTCCCACAGGAGAACTATGAACTATAAAGGGGTACTTCTATCAAGACTTACCTTAAATTAAAGTTGTGAAATATTCATGTGGAAACGCTATCGTGAAATTTCCGCTGATTTTTTAGCTGTTCATGAGTAAACAAGGTTTCATTTTTACTGAATTTTGAATGGCAACTGCCTCTGAATGTCTCAAATTCTTCAAAAATATAGTTTGTTTTGTAAAGCAATTTAGGTTACCACATCGGAAATATTTAATATTATGTCTGAACCCCCCGATATCTTCCCTAGTTGAAAGATTTTGTCAAGCTTTTCCTATCCTGGATCCCTGGGAAATCTCCCACAGCACTAAATTATAGTAACCCATTGAAATGACAGTCTCCGTTTTCGCGAGACTTTCTTTTCGCGCGATTGGCAGTTCACTTTTGTTAGTTTATTTTTGGTACCAGTGCTGCAGATTTTAGCGGCTAGGCAAGATTCACTCATGTGATTAATCTCCCTTCGTAACCTTCGAAGTCGTATAATATCACCACCCATTTATATCCTCCAATCTTTTCTTTCCGTTTTGAGAATCAAAAAACGGTTGGCTATTAACAGCTAAATTCTAGCAGTGTTCAGGCATGTCGTAAAGCAGTCACCTGTAACTTAGAGATAAACATGCCATGAATACCACCCGGAAATGATTTGGGAATGACCAAAGTCAGAACGAGATTAAAATTTGGTACAAACCATACTGGTTTGGCCACTTGTCCAACCAGAGTCAAGATTAGTTATCAAAGGACAAACGCTCGAAATATCACCTGTCAATGAATCTGTGTAGCTGTAGAAAGGCCAGCTTTCCTTATTCCCCATTGCACTGTTTGACTCGTCTCCCGAGAGAGCAC
The DNA here is from genome assembly GCA_014634185.1 of Astreopora myriophthalma. Taxonomy (NCBI): domain Eukaryota; kingdom Metazoa; phylum Cnidaria; class Anthozoa; order Scleractinia; family Acroporidae; genus Astreopora; species Astreopora myriophthalma. The sequence goes on along the minus strand of BLFK01000352.1, from coordinate 500,859 downwards.
CACAATTTCTCTCTAACTCCCTCTCTTTATTCCAAAGCAGGGATAGAACAACATCACATCACTATTCCCTTAAACTTTCGTCCGTGACGGAACACACGCAACACTTGTCATACAACACACAAATTATCACATTTCACTAATGTCATTCAACACCTCGTGGAAGAAACGCCCAAAGTGTCAAATATGTTCTCTTCCCGCGACGAAAAGCCGAAGTACAAAGTTGAATTGTGAATCCCTTCCACTACAATAATTTACGAATGAAATCAATTAAAATCAGCATCCCTTTGCCACTACAATATTGGCGGCGTCAAACCTACAGACCTAGTCTTCTTATCGAATTCATCAGAGAAACTGCTTATTTACTGCGTGGAATTCATTTTAGGGAAGGAGTGGGTTGCAGCTCAGAAAATCATCAACAAATTGGTCGACGAGAGTATTGGTGAGTTGTGCGGTTGTTTAAGCTTATGCATGCCTCGTGCTGAGTTTAGCAACTTCATAATTTATCGACCGCCATTTAGGAATAGTAAGCTTTCAGAATTACCTGAAAAAAATATATTAACAGCAGATGCCCACAAAAGATTTCTTAACTGGTACAGTAGTAGTTGAACAGCCACATAACGATGCAATAAATCGTACTTAAGCACGCTCAGCTGTTGAAAATCATATCCTTAGCCCAGGAGGCTTAACGTTTAGGAGAAAGCAAGAATTGAAAAGAAATGTGCAATAATGCAAAACCTCCGCCATCTTAAATGACGTCAGACACCCAGAAACGCCATCTTTTAATGTAACGCATAATGACAATTAAAATCATGTACATATCCACTATGATATGTCGAAACAAAACGAAAACCCAAGGGAGGAAAAGAGTTGCTTTTTTGTTGTTGTTTTTTTACCGTGTGTAATGAAATAAAGGACGCAATAAAAGTTCGCAACTGCTCGCTTTATTTGTAGGGATAATAGCGTAGCTTCGACAAATGTTTGATATAAATGCCACGAGGTCGATTTCTTTATTTGGGAAGGAATTTCGATCCTTATCAAGAGGTAATTATCCCAAACAAAAAAATAATGAAATAAAGAAAAACTATCCCAAATATCCCACGATTAATTTTCTACACTAAAAGTGAAATTAATGGCTTTGAGATATAAGTAGCACGAGAAATAATGGTCACATTTTCCATTCTTTGACAGCTAGTAGAGTAAAGGAAGCAGAACATGACGTTGAGCACTTGTTAGAATCACATATTGGTAAGTAAACCAATGACAAAAGACAAGGGAACAGAAATTTTAACTATTTTTTGTGGTGATAATAATAATAGTATTAAAGAGCCTTTCAACAAACATTAAAAGTTTACATCAATAAATTGCAATCACAAAGAGGAAATATTAGGCTATAATAATACATTGCATTAAAATCTCAACTAAAATTGCACCTATTTATGAAGGTACGTTTAAAATTAATTACTTCAGGCAAAACAAAGTCATGCCCACGTTTCCAAGTTTTCTCTTTCTCTTATGTGGCAATAATTCCCTCAGTTGATCATCGAGATCATTAGTTATGCGGTTCCACATCTTTTTGTCACAACTGCTAATAACCTCAACAATGGAGACGCACTCGCGTGTATACCCACACCCAAAAGCACGCCGTAGAAAACTATCAATCTGGCTTAGATACCTGGAATTATGAGCACAACCTCACACCTCTATTCTAAAAGAATACACCGACATAATCAAACCCTCGAAAAGTAAATGCAACTCTTCCACCGAGTATCCATACTATTTGCACATCCAAAGAGTCCACCACTAGCCTTAGCCATCAAGTAGTTCAGCTTCCATATGTTATGGTTCTCCTCAGTGGTAGTTGACATGTTTGTCCATTTACATGGGTTATCCTGAAAGATCATCTCAAGATGTTACTCGCTTGCCCGTTTCAAGTGACTGGTCAAAATGCTTCTTCTTTGAATAGATACTGCGTCGGTAAATGAAACGATATTGATCTTCCAAAAAAAATCGTGAGACGTCTTAGCTATACGTACTTCCTATAACTAAAGCATTTTATCGTTTTAGCCGACCACATCAAGAAGACTGGCAAGACACTTCTTCGAAAGATACCGACAGGTAACTATTTGTAGTTTTAAAATGCCCCTTAGAGTGGTTTCCGATTGGTTGCACAAGTTCAAAAGCAAAGTAATTCATAACATGAATCAAGTAGTCTGTGAATGTAAGGATAGCAAATTAAGGGAACATAAATTTTAAAGCCATTTTGCAGCTGGCTTCAGAGCGGTTTTCAACTTGAGTGTCGGAAAACCAAAACCATAATAATCATTACGGAGCCAATCACGTGGTGAAGGAAATATACCTCTCAGCCAACCACAAATCGAAGTAATTCACGAGCCAATCAGAACGCAAAGCAAGTAAACGCAGCCGCGTCCAAGCGCGGGAAAAAGAAGAGAGACTAGCTAAATTACGATTGGTAACATCTGATCGATCTGATCTGATCAAAGTTTTTTTTGATCCAATTATGGAGAAAACGTAAAGCAAAGTTATTGCAATCGTGTTATCACTTTCGACTCAGCTGAAAACTGCTCCATCTTCTAATTCGTTAGGACAATTAGGCGACCCGTTGCCAAAATATGCAACTGCAGGACCTAAAGAAGTATCATTACGAATGTCAATTCATAACTTTCCAGAATGTCGTGACAAGATTGACCCTTGCCAGAGACTTGCCAAATATGGAGTTTGTAAAACATCGCCGAAAGCTATGCGAGAACATTGTGCGAAGACCTGTAATCTTTGCGGTAAGTGACACTGAAAGAAAAAGGAAAGAAACTGAAGTAAGCACTGAGGTAGTTTTACCATGCTTGGACATACAGGCCGAACTTCAAATCGTACGGGTTGACTAATAGACTGACTGACTGACTGACGGATTGATTGACTGATTGATTGATTGACTGATTGATTGATTGACTGATTGAGTGATTGATTGAGTGATTGATTGATTGATTGATTGATTGTGCATGAAGTCTCTATAGCAATTTATTCTTATCATTTTATTCCAGAGGCCCATTTCGTCGCAACACCACATGTCAGCATAAACCTTAAGCAAGGTAGAAAGAAGCTAGAGATGAAACATCCAGCTATGCTTCCACCCAAGACAAGACCGCTACATAAACCAGTAAAACTAGTGGCACAAAAACCAAAAATTGAACGGTCTTCCAGAAAGAATGGATTAACGAGATATAGTGACGGATTTATTCCGGAAGATACAATAAAAGTACTTCACTCTATCGAGCCTCTTCTTTCACAACAAACAAAGGGAGTGATGAAGTTTCACCAGAACGATTTGAGTCCAGAAAATGAGAAAATCCAAGACGCCCAAAAGCTGCTAGAGTACGTCAAAGTTCTGCAGCCGCCCAAGAAACTCAAATTCATTGCAGAGAAGGCATCCAGCTTAATTGAAAAGAAAAAGTCAACAACTTCTAAACCGAAAACATCAGTTAAAAAGGTATACGAAGACACAAAAGCTAGCAATAAATCAAAATCCAAGCCCAGCACAAAAGCAGCCAAGTCAAAGGTTGCTAGAAAGAGAGCGAAAAAGAAGTTGAAGGTGAAAGGCACACCGCTGACCAGCTTATCAAAGACAGTTACCTACAAGAATCACAAATACAAGATAACGCCAGTTGTGGACTGGGAGAGAATCTCCAAAATGCTGGAAAGCCTTGGTTATAAGGCTGTTCATATTGTCGGTGTAAAAGACAAGAAAATTCATCAGGATATCACAGAACATCTTAAGCAGCACGGCGTTGACAAAGTGTCTGGCCACAGCGGGAAAGGAAAAGCTGCTGCCGAGACTTTTGTGTCAGCCGTACACAGAGAAAAATCTTGGCATAACGGTATGTTTATCATTATCATTATCATTATCAACATCATCAGCAGCAGCATCATCAGCATTGGCATCATCATCATATTATTGTTGTTATTGTTACTGTTATCGCTATCGCTATCGCTATCGCTATCGCTATCGCTATCGCTATCGGTATCGGTATCGGTATCGGTATCGGTATGGTTACGGTTATGGTTATGGTTATGGTTATGGTTGTTGTTGTTGTTGTTGTTGTTGTTGTTAATGTTATGACGTAGGCTGGGTCTTGCTCCAGCTGGTATTAACATCGATTCCCAGGAGAATTAGTAATCGGGGATGACACAGAGGTTAGAGCAACCAATGCTGCCCGGATTAATCCGCATCGTGTGGGTTGAGTTTGTTGTTGATTCTCTCCCCAAATCAAGACGTTTCCTTTTCCTAAATGTTCTCCAGTATTTTTTCCCTAAGCCTGAACATTTCCAAATTCCAATTCTATCTAGGTTCCGGTGAAAGGATATTAATTCTAATGTAGTTATTGGTGACTTGCACCTGACGACTCAGCGATCAAGTGTGTACCTGGCCAAAGCAGTTTACCTCTTCTGGGAATTCAGCTGAAGCCATTTTCTTGTGTTAAAAAAACAAATCTGTGCAAGCATTTTGTACTGTTTGGAACATCAACATCGCCGTTATGTTATGTGGATGAAAGCAACGAATAAGTCTTGACTACAAATCACGAATTGGTCACTCGTTACCCAAAATACTCCTTAATGCCATTTTACCTTTTGTTGCGCAAGAGAAATGAGACGATCTACCACCGAAGAATGCTCGCAATCGTATAACTGATAATGTTTTTTATTCGATTTCTATGGCGAGCTTTCTTAACTTTCCTTGATCGGGATAACCGTGAAACAGTGTAACAGGTAAGCAGTAAATCACATGAAACACGTCCAATTCAGATATCGGGTACAACTAAACTGCTTGATTCAAGTTGAGGTTTATCTACTGTTTGTTTCCTGTTAGGCGTGTACGAGGTTACCGCAAATTCCTAAACTATAAATTCCTCGCATAGTGCAAAAACTGCGTTAACACCTTTGATGAGCGAAGTGCAAAGCTCATAATTGCACAAGACGGAGATCAGGCAGGGACACATCGATCTCATTTCTGGCTTTTCTTGTTGATACTTGTGACCTTGACCTTCGTTTCTAATTGCAGATGAATATTTCAAGAGTCACTGCCATCCCATGTGCCTCAAAAGCTGTGTGTCGTCCTGCTTGCCTGGATGTTGTCCAGAGCACGACAAGGTGTCCATCAAGACAGGACTCGCCAAGCATTGCCACCAATCTTGCCTGACTGACTGTGTGCCCGCGTGCGGTAGTGGATGCTGTTCAGCGGAGGAAGAACGAAATCGAGGCCATCACTTCTTGCATTTTCAAAGAATAAAGGACTATCACAAGGCCAAGGATGAAGCTTTGACAAAGCAGCACGATGAGGCTAAAAAACAAGAGGGTGCTTCTAAATGTCATCCACAGTGCAAGCAAACGTGCCTTCCATCATGCGGCACAGGATGCTGTTCGGAAGATGGCGAGAGAATGAAGGATGAGCAACGAAGGAGGCAAAAAGATGAGAGGGAAAGAGAAAGGAAGGAAAAGGAACGAGCTAAAGCGGCTGAGCAGGCACAGAGAGATAAAGATGTTAAGGAAATTTACAAGACACAGGAAAGGTTTTGTCCAGCTCCGTGTCCAAAGGTGAGGGATAAAAGGTTTTTTGAAATTCTCAACCTCGGATACGCATTTGTAACTTTCTCATCGGCTTACTGGATCTCGGTCATGTTATCAGCCATGATGCTTACGTTTGACCTACGAAAGAAAGGAGCCAAGTTTAGTCGACAATAAATGAACGACTTGTTTATAGGCAACTTGGCGCAACGCGCCTCGTACGTTGGCTATTTACCACCAAGGCCGGTCGAATGGAATAATTTCTAAAAATATTCTGATGATGACACCAATAACAAGTTCCTATGTTTAGAGTTGGTACGCTGCGGTTGCTAATAGTTGCAGCTCTGTTCAGCCTTAGAGAATTTGCTGGCATGAACGCTGTGATAACTCAGTTTTTTTAGCTGTGTGTGAAATATTGAAGTTCGAAAGCTTCTGCTCTCCAAAGCTCTCCGGCAGAGAGATAACTATTAACTTGAAAAATGGGAGGCCACCAACGTTTTTGGAAAAAGACGAAGAAAATCGGTATCTATAACGTTTCTTCTTGAAGTAAAATTCTGAAGCCTTGTGAGGGACTTGAACCCTCGACCCCTGGTTTACAAGACCAGTGCTCTAACCGCTGAGCTAACAAGGCTGTAGCTAAAGAGTTGATAATTAAAACAATATACTCATCATCCCTTGGGTGATCTACCGGGACATAAACTTCAAGTGACTGTAATTTTCTAATAGGTCTATCAGATTTAAAACATTGACCATAAAAGAGATGGTGAGAGACAATGTTCTTTACATGTCCGATGTCCAACAATACAATTAATTAACCATGGTAATAGAAAGGGGAAAAACAATTTCTAAAAGTGCCATGAGGCATTTGAACCGTCGACCCCTGGTTTACGAGACCAGTGCTCCGAAAAAACAAGTTACCCTCACTGTTACTTAGGCGTTCACCAAATAGTATCTTTTGGGCTCCCCGTCTGTCGCCGTAATTTTTTTGTGATTTGGAGATGATATAAACATTAACAAGTGGACAGATCTATAGTTGGTAGAAACCTTTGTACGTGCAAGTTTTCGAAGTTGGCAGCTTGAACAAGGCAAAATAATTTGCAGCTGAGTGCAAATTACATGTCAACAACACAACATAATTAACTATGGCATTAAAAAGAGAAAAGAGACCATCTTGCAGCCCCGTGAGGGACTTGAACCCTCGACCCCTGGTTTACGAGACCAGTGCTCTAACCACTGAGCTAACGAGGCTACGATGAAGACCAACCTTCACTGTTACTTATGTTTAGGCTCTGATTTGGACATGATATAAATATTAACAAGTGGACAGATCTAAAGCTGGTAGAAAACCTTATACATGCTAGTTTTCGAGGTTGGCAGCTGCAAGAAAACAAAAGGAGACAGGCATTTAGCCCCACAAAACCAGTGCTCTAACCGCTGAGCTAATGAGGCTATACCTGGAAAGTTAGTTAACAATTTCGAGAATATAGTCCCTATTAACTAGGTCATAAAAAAATAAGATGGTGAGAGACTATGTTCTTTAAATTTTATGTACCACAACACGACACAATTCGTTATAAAAAAAAAAGGGAAACCATCGCTCAGCCCCATGAGGGATTTAAACCCTTGACCCCTGGTTTACAAGACCAATGCTCTAACCGCTGAGCTAACGAGGCTTCCGACGACAGGCAAAAATTAAAATTTTCAGCGTAGTCCAGGCACTGAAACAGGTATGATATCTTTTGTCACTCGGAAAATTCTGCATCGTAGACTTGTCGGAACCAGAAAGTTATCGCAAGACTAAAGGGTTTTCTCCTGGCCATCGTCTTTCAAAACCTCTTACCTTTTGGTTGCAGTCATCTTAATTTCTTGCTTTGGTTGTTTAATTGTGTAAGTTTTCTATTTCTCGCACGCACATTTATCCCAATGCGTATTCGTTGTCCACTGTTTTTCAGGTTTGTGCGCCAGCTTGCGCAGACGATTGTTGTGCATTTGGCAAGTACGCACCCCCAGCACCAGGAAGGCCGCGCGAGGAGCAATTCCACCCTGGCCTGATGCCAAATGTACCATACCCTCACTCTAAAGTTATTCCTGCCCAAGCATTCGCCTGCAAGGAATCCTGCAGATTTTCCTGCAGTTATGATTGTCCACGAGATTGCTGCCAGCCGGAGGAGCTTGCTCTACAAGCCGCCCACCAAGCTGCCGCCTTAGCACCGCCGACGGAGGTAGGGGCACCACAGAGTCTCTATCAAGGCCTTACTCCTGAGACTCCTAGCTGTCCAAGCCCCTGTCCGGGCGGCTGCTATCCTTCGTGCACTGTAGCTTGCTGCACTTCTGCTCTTGGTCTCCCGCCAGAAAATAACGCAGTGTTGACACCGGAAACTCGCTCGTCGACCGAACGAGTCTTGCACGTCACTCACTTGGTTCAACCAGTCACGGGTTTGAATGGGTGCGCGTTGTCATGCGCCTCGCACTGCTCTCCTGCTTGTGCACGGTCGGGTTGCTGCGATTCAGCCAAGAGACGAAAGAGATCAAGTTCTTAAGTTTAGGACTTAAGCTTTCAAAAAGAATGCAAGACATGCACTCAGTTCGCTAACGATGCAGACAGGAAATTCGAAACGAAATTCGAAACGGCCATTCTCAGTTGCAATGCCACAGAAAGTTTGACGTCAAATTACAGCCCATTTATGCAGATATTTCCATAGTAATTTCACTGGTATTGCTATAACAAATGTCATTGACACATGACAGGAAAGTTAAGCGCAATATCGCTATCATTTACCGTGTCACAAGCAAGCCGCAAGTTATTGACAAAGTCTGTATAAAGTTGATAGCAAAGCCTTTGGCATGTCGTTGAAAGTCTTACTTGCATTGTTGCAGGCAAGGAATGTCATTGGTGGTTTCACCGGACTGGTGATTGTCAATAGTGTATTAAAGTAGCCACGTATACATGGTAGTCACACGCATTTCTTTAGAATGGCATTAGCAATGTTTCTGACATTCATTGACTTCTGACAAGTCAATGATTGTCATTGACTTGTCAGAATGTCATCGCCTACTGACAAGTCAATGGCAACACGGTTTTCATACCTGGAAGGACCGCTTACAGAGCTGCAAGTAGTAAAAGAGGGACTGATCATCGTTAGAAATGTCACGTTCAGTGTTGAATTGTTATAAATAGTAGTAATAGTTATTAATACTCCTGTGTTCCAAAATGGTCAACACAATAATTTTCTTTTCTGAGCATTCAAACAGGCTCTTCTTGTCTCCTTCAGGGTAAAATATTCTAACTTTTGAATCTTGAGCTCAAGCGCGAGGAAACGAGGACTAATTTGATTGCAAACAAAACAATATTAAAATGGTTGTCATTTTGGCCATCCAGGAAAGAGACTGAGATTTTGAAGTCAGCATAAAAGCGACCTCAAAAGATAGTTACTCATCTTGTACATTGTTATTATTATTATCATTATTATTGTTATTCGTACTATAAGCCATTGGTATTCGTATTGTGTTTCATTTCATAAGCAATAAACTCTTTATAACACGACTACTGGTACTGGTTGGTTGTTTTTAATTGAAAATGTGAATAAAGTCAAGACAGCAAGCACCCAAGGTAGCTATCTTAGTGAATATAAGTAGTGGTAGCAGTGATACAGGTAGTAGTCGTGGCAGTAGTAGTAGTAGCAGTAGCAGCAGCAGCAGTAGTAGTGGTGGTGGTAGTAGTAAAATATCCTCACTGCACACCTATGACCCCGTCACGGGGGACTAAGTTATGGAAAGATGCCGCGAATGTCAGGGCAATAGGCGTGCCGAACATAGCGCAAAGGCAAGGCCATCCGCCACCAGGGCAGGTGGGGGGGGCGAAACTTAAACGCCCCTTTCACCGAACTCCGTAGAACTGGCCAGGAGGCGGCTAAAACCGAGCTATTTGGAGCGAGGGCCGCAAGGCATTATGCGCGGCAGCACGCAGGCCCGGCAGGATGGAATTTAACTGATTTAAACCTTCCCGTGCCACGGGCTAATTATGTATGCAGTGAGGATAGTAGTAGTAGTGGCAGTGGTAGTGGCAGTGGCAGTGGTAGTGGTAGTGGTAGTGGTAGTGGTAGTGGTAGTGGTAGTGGTAGTGGTAGTGGTAGTGGTAGTGGTAGTAGTAGTAGTGGTAGTGTTAATGGTAGTAATAGTGATAGTGTTGCTGGAAGTGGTGGTTAGTGTGGTGATGGTGGTTAGTGGTAGAGGTAGTGGTGGTGATGGTGATGGTGATGATGTCGAGAGCTTTTCGAGCGGATAAGAGGCACGGAATGGAAAGGTCTCTCAGTTGCGCTGGTTGTTCGAGGAAAACTCAACACAAAATAAAATAACATCCGGGGTGATAGTAAGGCTGCGGTAGGAGATACGTTCCAGTCAAATTAAAATACCGTGACTTTACGTAGAGCCCCCAAAACAAACGAAGTTGTCTCTTTTGTTTAAGCGTTTAGAAGGGATTGGGTCTTTCGGTTCCAATCCGTTTTTAAAGTGACTGGAATTTCTGCGCTGTAGACAAGAAAAACTTCAGCAGGGGATAACCATGAATTTGGATGAAAATAAACTCAAGACGGTGAGAGACCACCTCGTTGGTTTTAGTTGACGAAAGCTGCAACAAAGAAAGGAAAGAAAGTAAAATTTTGAGCCTTATAAGGAATTTGAACCCTCGACTCCGCGGTGTACAAGACCAGCGCTCTAACTACAGAGCAAACAAGGCTACATGCCTTTCCGCTTGATATATGTCTTCGTCTAACTGACTTCGATTTCCTTTGACGTAGAGATCAGCAGGGGAATGAACGTACACATGAGGAAGACATACGACGGTGACAGAAAAAAATTGCTTGTTTTCGATGATGGCAGCTGCAACAGCACGAAATAATTTGTTAGAAGCAAAGTTAATGATACGAGAGGACGGGCTCTTACAGCTTATAATTTGAGCTTAAATGAAAGGGGCAGTGTCACGCTGTTTGAGCCATAGTCTAAAAGGTTAAGAAACGCTTTTGCATCGACATAAACCAAAAAATAATGCTAAATTTTCGTTTACAAGAAGTATATTAGTGAAATGAAAGCATTTTTTTGTCATCTGCATCTAAGGATGGTGAGGTTGGAAATGGTTGAAACTTGAAAACGTTGGCCAATTTTTTCAAGTTTAGACACGGTGGATTCCTAAATCATTACTGAAAAATTTCAATATGGATAGTTTTCCCTGTTACAATTATTTTCATATTTTCTTCTTGGTTTGTCAGGAATGTTGTTACCTGTCAACTTAAGTACCAAGTTTAAATCTTCAGCCACTTATGGCCTAAAAACTGCAAAACTGCAGAGACAGTGGCCCTTTAAATGCCTGGGTGCGAAACTATTTTTCCAGTTTGTGGTACCACAGTTGCAGAAAAATGTTTAATACGCTAAATGCAACATAAAGAGGAAACACAGGAAAGCAGGTTTTCAGCCCCGTGAGAGAATTGAACCCTCGACCCCTGGTTTACGAGACCAGTGCTCTAACCACTGAGCTAACGAGGCTTCGGTGAATGCCAACAACATTTTGTGAAATCGTCACCACCTTTATTTACGCTTACCTAACCGAATCGCCCTCTCGTCTTATCAAAGTTGGTAGCTATGCAATATCATGCTCAAAACGTAGACGAACAAGAGAGAGGCAGAGGGCGGGTTTGTGTATATTAAATATCACCACAAAAAAATAATTAGTATTACTTTCTCTTGATCTCACAGATCTATTACCAGGGTTTCAATAGAGCAAGAAAGGCCAGTGATTTCAATTGAGCAAGAAAGGCTTGTTTTGCATTGGGAGCATCTCAACAAATTTACAACTGGTTGTGGCCAAAACAGTTATCCGGAGAACAATTATCCGGAGAACAATTATCCGGAGAACAATTATCCGGAGAATCTAACTGTCATATTTGTGATTTTTTTTTTCGCGGATGGAGTTATTTTGCGATTATATTTCCGAGCTGTATGAGCAGTCACCAGTCTGGCGTAATCTGGCCATCCGGGCCCTAGAGAAGCAGGAGGCCGTTTAAGACAGAGGCACTGAGCTGGCATATACGCTGCAAGAAGTAAATTGTCTTGGCAAGCATTTTAAGGGTCGAAAGCAAACAAAATATACCTACCAATTGATCATTTTAAGAAGACAGTTCATTGTTTGAATAAATCTGTAATTTAGAAACAAACAGTAATCACATCAATACCCTTGAAGTAGACGTGAAACGGAAAGAACTTACAACTCTGGATTCCCATGATTTGCAGGGGAAAATTACAAGTAATCATAACGCTGGAGATGTTGAATTCATCGTCGCGCCAAACCTGAAACGCGCCATTTTTCTATCAATGCGGATTTTCAGGGGTGCAGGAGGGACTGTGCAGTCTTAATTTAAGAGTCCGATATTGTCAGCTTTTTGTACCCGACATTGCGCTCATTTTTTTGGCTGTAAATTCTTGGTCAGCCAAATGCCGGGATAGCCTTCAAGGCATTGGCTTTAAAATTTACCTTGGGAAGCCCGTTCGCACGCTGTTTTATTTGCAAATAAAGGATCCATGTTATTTTCGCTAGTCTATCAACGCGATACCGGTTATTCTGAACAAAGAACTTTTCGCTTTCCCCAAGAACAAAGAGCTGTGAATTAGTCATGAGTTAGCTCAAACAAAGGATCTTTAAAGTCAGCCATAATTCTGCAGCGGCATTTTTGGGAGGCTAATTTCAGGGACGTAAATTCGGACGCAACCGAGGTATGTTTAGAAATGGCCCTTAGGAAATGCGGTTGGATATTTATACCGTGCCTTGGGTAATTTTGGCACTTGTTTGCAGTTAAACATCTCATTTTAAAGGACTACTTTTTTTCATCAATGTTTCATCACGAAATAGTGAGATGAAATTTTTTTGTGGTTGCCCCCACTAGATTTTTTATGAAAACTTCTAATTTTATTAACTTGAAATTGTCCTTTCAACTTTGTTTTCGCTTTGCATGAACAATTAACTACGAAAACTCCTAGCATCCTCTTTCACACCACTTTCTTGTAATTCGATAATACTTGGACAACATTATCGTAAGGCAGCTGATTTCATTTTTCAGTACAAATGTTTCATCGGCGAAAAATAATTATCAGTAACGTTTTCTTTGTTTTCCTTAAGCAGATGGACAGGAAACTTCTAGGCATCTTGGTGCTCTTAGCAGTGACCCTAATTATATCAACATGGACTTGCGAAGCTCGTAAACATCACCGTAAGTCTTACACTGCCCTCTGCTACTTCAAGGATGCCAAAATTAAAAAATCGTTGTAAAATACGTTCAAAAAATAAGAAGCATGTCAACATATTGCTCGAGAGCATTCTATCGAATGTTTATACTGAGTAAGCTATGCTAGGTGTCAAAGTGATGTCGATTAAGTGAACAGTACCGTTGATACAATGTCCCGATATAGGAATGGAAGGTTTCATTTCATTTGCATACAGGTACAATAGATGTCTTCATGAATAAGCATTCCTCTGCAATTCCACTATTTTCGTCATTGAAATTATTGTCTTCGTCAAGAATCGAGCAATAAAAGTTGCAAAAATGGTTAGACGCCCTGGTTTAACCGCTGTCTTGAGCTTTTACTTTTGACCTCTGAATTTGTCAGGAGCACAGGAGTAGTAACCTCCACCTCGATTACATTGAGCACATTCTCGAGTCAACGTTCTGCCGAGTGGGTATATTACTCTAAATTTCATTTGTGGCGAAGATAATTTTCTTCTGTGATTATGATTTAGTATAATGACTCTTGCAATCAGATTTCTCATTGTTTGCCCATTATTGAGTAACTGGACCTGGGGTGTTGCACAAAATAATCGCATTTAAGTCTGTAAATTAAGCCGACTGCATGAATGTTCATCTGTAAATTCAATTTCAACAACGAGGCCTCTACGATCAGTGACCTTGGAAACACAGTTTGTTTGTCAAAAGAGTTCTTAGCAATTTAATAAATCTCGTCACCGCGGGAGACAAACCTTGACCTTTTGGTTCAGGTCATGTGGTTGGTTGTCAAGGAGCAGTCGGATCTTCAAGAGACTGCATTTTTTACTGTTGGTACTTTTTTATGAAGCTAGAGTTTCAACCAAAGTGCATTTTCTCTATTGTTTAAGTTAGAAATATCGGTAAGTTTCTTTCTTCACGAGGTTACTTCTAAATGATTTATAGTATTGCTGGTTCTATTGTCGAATGTGTACAGGGTGCCATATTGAAAGTAGTTTACAGCTGGTTTCAATATTTACGAAAGCCACCCCAATTCAAATTGTCAGAGCAAGAACTTCCCCACCACTGTTTATATTTCGTGTAATAGACATTTTTAACAGAGCGTTCGCTAATGTGACCAGCGACGATACTCCTTTTATTAAAGCCAAAGAAAGAATTTGCATAAAAATGGAGTACGATTTGATCCCAAATAAATACTTTTCTCCTCCAATATGGCCGACTTTTCTTTGCTTTGTTCTCCAACATGGCCACCGTCAAAGTCAGAACACACTATACAGTGTTTTCCCTCAGGTGGCCAGCAGCCGTATTGGTTTACTAAAACAAAAGCAGAGATTTGCATGAAAATATAGTTCAATTCCTAAGAGCATCTTTTAATCCTCCAACATGACTGTTGTTTCTTGGTTTTACTCCTCCAACATCGCCGCCAAGATGTCAAGCGAAAACACTTTAAAGGCCACTTCATTATGGCGTCATTTTACCTTAGCTATCACAATTTTTTTTTCTGGTGTAAATTATGACTAATGTATGTAAACACTATAGGAACAGTACCATTTCACATGGAAAGAAAACGAAATTAATTTTGGTAGTTTTTGTGAAAATGACGCCATCGTGGAAATAATCTAAAAAGAGTGTTTTTACATGACGTTACGGCGGTCATGTTGATGTCTCAAATTAAACCTCAGGGAATTGAACTATATTCTGATACAAACGTTTTATTTTGTTTCAGTTAAAACACAACGGATACCTCGTAACTCTTTACAACCTCCAATTTCATTGCATTGTTATAGGAGGAGGCTCTATTGTGTTCAGCGCAACATGGCCGCTGATCTCGTGAGAGCGTTTTTCACTTCACGTCACGGCGCCCATATTGGTTTTTCTAAACAAAGAAGCGGCGGCCATGTTTGGGTCCCGAACTATTCCTCCGGAAATTAAACTCAATTCTTATGCAAACATTTTCTTTTATTTGGTTAAAAAACATGGCTGCAAATGACGTGAATAAAAACACTGCATTAGTCTGTGAAAATTGACTTTGGTGGCCTTCTTAAAGCGAATTAAGGTGGCTGAACACAGTTTTTTCGCAGTCAGTGGTGTTTTTTAAGGCCGGCGGGGATTTCGAAAAACAAAACAAAATATGGCGGTGACGGCAAAAAACTTTTTCTGTTGCTCGCGATGGTTTGGCAAATGCGGTGTAAATTCCCTTCCATTGCGTAAATCAAAGCATTAAAAATCATGCGTACGCAATGCGCATTGCTTCAAACATTTGAGACTAACGGCTATTGCCTGTTTTTCGCAATTTCTCCCGAACCTGTAGTTAGATTTTAGAGATATTTGGAAGAAGAATACTTCAGAAGACAAATGAATTATCTATCAAAAAGAAAAATCCGACATATGACGGAAAAAATTTTGAGAAAACCACAAAACGCCAGTCAGCAAATTATGAAAAGTTCGTCTGTTACAATTCGATCATAACAGCTGTAAAGCCTGGTTTTCACTAGCGACGCAAGCACAAGCGTAAGCATAAGCGCAAGCACAAGAGCGCTTATTTCACCGTGAAAACGGGCTCGACGCAAGCATAAGCATAAGCGCAAGCGCAAGCGCAAGGATCAAAATTTTTCCTTTTCCTTGTGCTTGTGCTTATGCTTGCGTTCTCTGCTTGTGTTTGCGTTATGTTGGTTTTCACTTGACATGAATTTCTTATGCTTGCGCTTATGCTTGCGCTTGTGCTTGCGTCGCCAGTGAAAACCAGGCTTAACTGGGACTATTTTCGTTACGTCATTTCAACAGACAATGTGCCTCATGCATGTCAAAGTGACGTAATTTTGCAGACAATAGTTTTAATGCAAAACGACTTCAGCTAACAAGTTAACCGGCAATTTGATGGATGTGCATTATAAACAATTATTGAAGTCGGTTTTCGCATGATAGCGAGAATTATCAAGGCCTCGGTTTGTTTCATCCGCCTTCGGCAGATAACACAAACCTCGGCCTTGATATTTCTCGCTGTCATGTTCAACCTCATCCAATAATTGTTAATGGCAGTTTCTAACAAAATAATTTCCAGTTTGTATGATGTCTTCCGACCCGAAAAGGAATAACAACAACAGCAACAACAAAATCTTACAATTCTAAATGATGAATTTATCGGTAATGACACGAACAGGAGTCGAACCTATATACGTACGACCTTCCGATTACTAGTTCGGATGCTCTCACCACTGAGCTTCATCTTTTAAAAAAAAGCCACGTTAAATTAAAGCCGAAGATGGTGAGCGAGGCTACTTAAACGGCAGTAGTTCTATCAACAGTAGATGTGCCCCTTCCTCCAGGCTCGGAAATGAAGAAACTATTGAAAGTCAAGTAACCTCTAGTCGGCCCGATCCAATTGCCATTCCAATTTATATTTAACTCGTGTCGCTTTTCGCACCTGTCTGATTGATAATCCTTTTCTTCCCAATTTTACCGTCACTAATTGGGTCACCTTCACGGCCACTTTTCTTTGTTTAAACTAACATTTCAAAAACTATCAGCTGTTTTGTCTTCAACTCTCCTTTTCCATGCAGGACTACATCTGAAAAACCT